>VXAX01000824.1:915106-1085429 GCA_013399835.1 Leptocoma aspasia
TATATATATATAGGCACACACTATTAAGCTAAAATATATTTTTCTTACTGACTATCCTTCCTCTGATTATAAACATAGCATTGCCAAACAATTATACCTACAGTTGATTAAAAAAAATGGAAAAATGGAAAAAAAAAAAAGAAGGTTAAAAATGTTTATTATCATCATTATTTTGTGGTACCTTAAGATATAGTTGCACAAACATGGAGACATAACAACCCAGAAATTCGGATTTTCTAATTGCATGTATTTTACACATATATTGTATGGTATAAGCAATATATGGCAGATTAGCAATAGATTTTTGCTAGTTGTTACAAAAAAGTTCTGAAAGATTTCTACAAATGACAATTTGTAGATTGTACAATAAGTCTCTGCTTACTCAGGCAAAAGAAGTTCTTGTTTCAAGAGCTTATGCATTTCATAAACAGAAGAAATAGAAACCAAACTAAAGAATTCCTTCCTTCCTCTCCCTCCTCACGAGTGCTAAATTTGAGAATAAACCCCAGGTTTTCTGCCACTCTAGTGCCTTCATTGCTTTTCTCTGCACTGTCTGTCTTTTCTCTGAGCTGTTGCCAGGGGCAGGGGTGACACGGTTCCAGGTGGAGGTGCTGCTCGGCCCAGCCGGACCCGGGCCAGGCACAGGAGGCCACCGAGCCCCAGCAGCTGCCCAGAAGAGCCGTGTACCAGAGCCAGCCAGCATCACCTGCACCTTGGCAAGCTCTGTAGGCACTACAAACCATAGCACAGAACAACTCCTGTTCAGTGTGACTTTCCTTGCTTCCCTGGTACATTCTTGTCCAGGTCTCCCATAATATTTGGAATGATCCTTTGTTTTCCTACTAAGGATATGTACCTCCCACCTGCTTTTCTACAGGTGTGAAGCAATAACATCTGTAACCTACTTATAGTGAAAAGGGGCCTAACATTTTTTTTTTTTGCTATTATGTTGTAAAACACATTTATAGTTCCTGCCCCCATTATTTGTATTTTAAACTCACACGCTATATTTCAAAGAAATAAAGTGAGAGATTTGAAGAAAAACTTCATGTATAACTTTAGTTTTCCATTTATTTAGGAAAGGTTAGTGTCTTTAGTATAAAAGATAATTCAGCAATCCAGTTAAGGTATTATTGACTTGTTATACCGTTACACAGTAGAAAGATTGACTATGGGCTATTTTCCTTAAAATTATTTATTCACATCTCATGTTAAATTAACTTGTCAGCTGATGAAAAGGTGCTGAACTTGCAGGCTGAAGTCCACTGTAAAAAAAAACCCAAAAAACAGGTAAAAGCAGAAATTCGTATTCTGATTTGTTAAGAAGAAACATTTTCTGTAGGGATCCAACACTTCCTCTTTGTATATCTTACAGGGGCAATCCACGTAAGGTAACTCACTGAAAAAAATCCAGCAAACTGTATCACAGGTTTTTGTGAAGAGCGGAGATACCAAAAATCGTAATAAAGTTAATTACTACTGGGTCTGGAATTCTAACTCATCAGTCAAATGATGAACTTCTTCACCCTGTATTGCATGTGTAAGCCTAGATGAAAATCCTAGGTTAAGAATGTGTTGTCTGTGAAGTGATGGCCAAGCGGGTATGCACTAAATTACAGAGACTAAGCTAGCTGGGAGAAATTCATTTTGCATCTGTTACCATCTGATAAATGGGAGGAAGAGTAGATGAAATATTCAAAATATTTCTTTTTTTCTGCAATGGTGATTTTATTATCAGTCTTGTATCTTCAAGATTAACAGTTCATTAATCATATACACAAGGATACTTATGGTCCAAATTTCTATCAGATCTCCTACATCAGATGAAGTGAAATTCACATGTGCATTCAAAAATTCACATTTTCATTACCAACTGTTGTCTAAAAAACATAGTTATCCAAATCACATTTGTAGTCAAGGTTGCAAAGGTTTAAGGACCAAAAGGCCTTTGTCCACAGAGACATTTTTAAGCTCAAGTGACTTCTTATGATAATAGCAGTGCTTATTCTAGTGAGATTGGAGAAAAAATTATAGAAAAATAGCTGTAACAGATATTGTGATTCTGATGGATAATAGATTAAAAATGCCTAGCATGGACTGAAATATTATCCACCAAATACTTTTGAAAATAGTAAAAATAAAGACTTTTGCTTTGCATTTTCAAATTGTTTCTCAAGAAATAAAGTTAGACTACAATTATTTTAGTCAGAATTTTTTTTTTGTCAATGTCATCTACTAAATTAGTTACTGCTATTTGAAAGATTTTACTTCAGTGATGTGCTGCTTATTATTTATGCAATGTCAGCAGTAAACAAAATGTTTGAGTTCTTCACCTTGTGGGATGAGGACATAGTAAAGAATTTTTTTTAAGGCAAAATACAATATGTTGCCTGACGTAGCTTTCTATCCATCAAGAACTTTAGAGCTTATGTTGAGACAGTCCTTCTTAAACAACAAACTGTCTTTAAAAGCTCTTAATATTTGCTGGTTTGGTTTTATTTCACAGCTTCAATATAACAAACAATGGTTCTGGATTTCTGTCCATTGCAACTGCTGTCTGTAGATGATCATTGACTGGCTTGACACTTGTACTAGAAACAAATGATCAAATCAAGGCAGTATAATGAGGCTGGATCACTCAAACATTTCCAAGAAGTCAAATCAGTTTTCTATTTTGAAGTGAAAAAGACATATGTTTTTAACTAGTCTTGTAAGCATTAGAAAATATTGTGAAGACAATTCTCATAAGACCCTGGCACCAGTGAAGTCAATGAAGAAAAATCCACCAACTAAATTAAACATGTCTGGACTTGAATACAGCTTTCTTGAGATTCATATAGCTATGAAACTGTAGATGAGGTGGCAGGTCTACATTTTCCTTTCTATGTATACATATTTATTTTACTGACTCTAGGGGATTTGTGAGCCAGATTTCATTCAGCATGTTCCAAAGAACTATTCGCTGTCTTCCCTAATAGAGACGTTATCTTTGTTCTTATTTCCATTTGTATTTTTCCCTTATAATAAATTAATCATTCAAACTGAAATGTATCTCTGAGTTTTAGGGGTTTTTAGTTGGCTGGTTGTCACTGGTTTTGGTTTCAGTGTGTTTACAGCTATTGCATTTTATAAGAACAAATAGATGCAAGATCTCTTGCAACAGAGTTTTTATCACATTATGTTTCTGGTTCAGTTCTCAATACAGATAGCTGAGTCATGAATACATATCCAACGAAAAAATAAACTTCCAAATATGTCAGAGTTCAACAGAAAGTACCAGGGTATTTCATACACACCGTCTTGGTATCTTTAAGATGGTATTATTTTAAATCCCCTCAGAGGTGTCTTTAGCTAGGGTTTTCCAAAAAGCCTCAGGGTGCAGGAAACTGTTGCCTGTTTTCTTTAGTTTCTCCTAGCTGTATTTGGCATCAGAAGACCTAATTTTTCCCTTTAGAAGTCTCATGACCATAAATGTTATGTCAAAGGGTATTGTTTTGGTTTTTTAATCTTACAATTACTAGCTCAAAATTCAAAACATCTTAAAATGAAATCACTTTTTGGATTCATGGTTTGTGAGAAGTGTTTGAAGTATTTGTAAGGTAAGTGCACACTAAAATATACCATTTGTCAATGTAACATTAAAGTTAATAGATACTTAATATTTTTTTTTATTTCTGATATTTTTCCCTCATGTTGGCTGTTGATATTATTATTATTATTATTATTATTATTATTATTATTATTATTATTACTATTATTTAGCAATAGGACTTCAGTATATCTTAAAAAAGTCTAGGCTGATCCTATAAGAGATTATAAAGATGTGAAAGTTTAAAGCCTTTGCATATTTTATGAGCTATATACTAATACAAGTTGGTGGATTGGAAGTGTTGAGGAAGAAGGGCATAGGATAGCCCTCAGCCTCCCACACACTGCTTTGCCGGTGTGATCCATCAGGGACATTTCTGTGGCAGAATACAGGCTCTTTGATTCTAAAATCATACCACTAATGCATCAGTTAAATGTTATCAAAACATTTAAACCTTTCCTATATTTTTATCATTGCATTAAAACACTTTCCTTCAGGCACTATACAATAAAATGTGTGCAATACCTACCCGGAGGAAACTGCTATACATAATAGCAACTTTGCTTAATGTAGTTGGTGTTTGTTTGTTTGCTTGTTTGTTTACTTTTTCTTTTGGTTTGAGCAACATTTTTTGCCTCCACATTTAATAAAGCTCCTAAGGATAGAAATAAGTGACACTTAATTTTCTTGGCTTTGGCTACCACATTGTTGTGTCTACATAGGCATGCACTCATCTAGAGCTGCTCACACCCACACTTCCACCCACCCACAAAGCTAATCACAGTGTTTTTAAAATAAAATAATTTCTTACTGCCTCACCACAATGGCAATCCTTCCAGCTCATTTGGTTCACCATGAATAAAATACATGGAATACTCCAGTAGGGAATATTTTGGTTAAAATGAACATTATTTAAAACCACAGTATTTAAGCTTCTGGTAATGGAGTTATGTTGCCTTCATTGTGATTCTGTGGCAGCGTTAGCAGAATTTGAGTTCACTGAGTTCATAAGTCAAGATCATGAAGCACTGCAGACCAAATGTGCTAATCTGCTCTGGAATGTTGCCTCATCCCATCTGAAAAGCCTGTATTTGTGTTGAAGACATAACAAACAGACTTTCTACTTTCAGACTCACTGAAAGTATTTTATATACTCATCATGCTAGGGATCTCATTTATCATCTATGCATTTCAATACTAAGTTTATGTGTGTGCAATTCTATATAGCATTTAGACACTAGAGATTTTCATCTCTCGCCTCTTCACTCCAGAATTCACAGAAATCAATCAACTTTCTTTTTTTTTCTATTTATTTTATTTTTATTTTATTTCCTTCCTGCAGGGCAAGCTCTTTTGCTTTAAAACTATAAAAAAACTTTAAAACTTAAAAAAAAAAAAAGTATCAGAGTTTATGAGTTAAAGCCAAATCCCACAGTTGGAGTGCTTTTAAAACTTGGAACAAGTTAAGATGTATGTTTTCTAATTTATGAAAGAGGCAAAGAATGACAGACAACGAAAGGCCAGGATAAAGAGAGGATAAAGAGAAACTGCCCTTGTGTAATTATGACTTAAGCATGTAGTTACAAACTGAGAGGTCTTTGCAGAGATTGTGTGATTTTGGCCATTCCCACAAGAGGAAAAGATAGCACTTTAACAACGTTTAGGGAAGCTGAGATATTTTGCATTAAACAGAAATTCTTGCTGTACACCCCTTTAATTAATATCTCTAATCACCCATTTTCAACAATTACATTTGGTTATAATCTTTGGCAGCTTTCATTGCTAATATTGGCAGGGGTATATATATTAATGAAGAAGCATATACAAGCATATGCTTAGATTCTGTTAAAAGCTGACTGTAAAAGTATCGCAAAGTCAAGGAATCTAAAATAAGAAAATGCAATTTTAACTCCACCTGCTTAGGCATATACATTCTGACCAGTTTTGGATTTCATGATCCCATACTACCTGTCACTACTGAGGATGAATAATGTACTACAATGAGCAATCTTTTTCTTTTATATTTATATTATTTACTATTTAATTCCAACTAATATGACTGAATTACTGCAGCACCCCCTGTGGGGTCACACCAGGGCAAAGCAGAGGGCGACAATCCCCACCTTTGACCTGCTGGACAGGCTTCTTCTGATGCAGCCCAGGATACAGCTGGCTTTCTATGCTGTAAATGCACTTTGCTGGATCATGTGCAGCTTTTTATCCCCCAACACCCCCAAGTCCTTCTTCTCAGGGCTGCTCATCATTCCACTCATCACCCAGTCTGTGTTTGTGTTTGGGATAGCGCTGAACCAGGAGCAGAACCTTGGACTTGACCATATGGAACTTCATGAGGTTCCCACAGGTCACTCTCTCAAGAAGCATTTATCTAGTGAAATGTTCACCATCCTTTGCATCCTTTTGGTTCCTGATGGTGGCCATGAAATTTTCAGTATTCTGGAGCTTAAGATTTACTCTTAACTCATGTGGCCAGTTTATCTTTTCAAATGAAATAAAACCCCCAAGCAGTATTAATTATGTTTAGGAGATTAGTACCAGAAATCCTCCCCATAAAGCCACTATGATTAGTATTAAGACTTTGAAAGTTACTATAATATTGCATCTGATGTGGAAGTAGTAGCACTGGTAATACCCTTTTTTCACTGAGTTTTTAGATTGACATGAACTTCTTCTCTGACAGATCTGATTAGCTCAGAGGAAGACATGAAAAGGGATATAGAAGATGGAGACAGAGGGAATCCATGCCAGCACTGCTGGGGAGAGAGGAGACAGTCTATCAAAAATGCTCTCTTGCTGTTTGGGAAGCATATGAGTAAACACAACAGCAGTCACAAAACTCGTGGGAAAGAAAATAAAATATTTGAAACCCCAGCACTTGTCAGTGTGAGATCCATTGATTCCAGCAGAGGTGTGGGATACAGTGGTTAGGAAGTGAGAAGCACAGAGCCGTACACTGTGCTAGGAAAAAATCATGACTACAGAAAAACCACAAATTCAAAGCCATTATTGTGGTTCTTCTTACTTAGGACTCATCCTACTTCTAATCAAAAAAACGCAAGAAAGAAAACAAGAAAAGCTGCAGAATATATTTTGCATCCACTGTACAATTGTATTATAGTGCTAGACTTAAAAAACTTACCATGCAATTATATTTGTAAGGTATTTTTATTTTGGTGTAATAGTCTTTATTCATAATGAAGCCACAAAATTGCCACTCTTTAATAATCTGATTTCAAAAACAGGCATTAATTTGAAATTTTCTGGAAAATCTTAGTAAGGAATCCACTCTCTTTTGGACTACGACTTAAGTTCTTTGGAAAAATCCCATATCTAATGAAAGGAAAAACAAATGATGATTTATGGCATAAAATAGGGATATTTTTTCAGTCTTTTTAGATCAGAATATGTAGACAGGATCCAAAAAACTGTTTTTTGATATCCTTAAAAACATCTTTCTAACTAATCTACTCTTGACTTTTTGACAAGATTTTAATATGGGATTTCATAAATTTGCTGGTGATGGTACACCTTATGTTGTAAAGATAAAATCTCTAACAGCAGTAACCCTTTGTGTATAAAACCTAATGTAGAAGCTCTGAAGTGAGAGCTTTAGCATAGTTAAGATCTCAAACAAGATGTCTTAAAGCTGGAATTTCCTGGATTTACCTAATGAAAGTTTTTGTTCTTGACAAAGGAATTGCGTTCAGTTGAGAATCTGGCCCTAAGTAGAGAAAGAAGTTTTATTGTATTCATTCTCTCTGTATAGTACTGATATATTAACATTAATGCACCTGTTTAACTTGCTGTTTTACTTGGTTGCATAGTAAATGACAAGTAGTTTTCAGCATTTGAATGAGGTTTTTAAAACCAGACATTTTGTCTGAAGATATGCCAGTAGTGGTCATACAGGTGTAAAACAGTAAGGCATCTACTGGCATTCACTGTTAAATGTACAGTTATGTAATTTACCTTTAAGAATTTATTTTGTAAATTATGTTATGGCATAGCAATAAAATAAGATGCTGAAATTCAGTTGTATGTGCATTGAGAACATCTTTACAAAGAGGGTTTCTGACTTTCCATGTTCCACATTTCAGATACATTTTTATCTCTGTTCTCTGATGTTAAGTATCAAAAGATAAAGGAATGGTTGTTTTGTTTTTAGACTTTTTTTTGCCATAGTGAATAACTTGGGACATTTCTCTGCAAAGTTTAAGAAAAACACTGACACCAGCAAGATTCTCCTCTTAAAATGGTGAAGAACAATTTAAAATGAAGTCCTTATCCAATAGAGGACCTTTTTCAATACATTATCAAATATATTTTCTGAGATTATGAATATTTAGCATATAGGATCAAAAAGACGTGAATATCAGTGTATGTCCACACATGTCCACATGCAAAAAGCCCTAAAAGGCACCTAATAAATCCTTTCATACATTGCTAAATTTGCAAAAGTCCTGATTTTGCTATGGATATTCCAATAATGTTGTCTTTGTTTTGGTATCTCCTACTCTGCAAGAGAGTTCAACTCTGATGAACATGTAGAGAATGGCTACCAAGACAAAAGGTTTCAAAATTTAGAATGTGCAAAACTATAATAAATATATTTACAGAGCAGTGGTTCCATCACTATATGAATTAATATACATTTGCCTTCCAGTTCACCTATCCAACACTTCTGTACCACTTCTGCTTAATGTGTAGTACCTCTAAGGATGAAAGTTTTGGTGTTGACCACATTTAAGTGTTTTGTAAATATCTGACTTTACCCTTCAAACACCTTCACAATACTGCCTATGTTACAACACACTGGGTTACACCCCCATTATCACAGTGCATAAGAATGTAACAAGGGGTTTTTTTGTTGTTTGGTTTGTTTTTTTATTTTTTTTTTATATTTCTTCATCTACATTTACACAATAGAATTCCAGAGTTTATACAAATGTCTTCTACCCACCCACATAAAAATTTGAATTAAAGTGGGTAGAGATCGAGTCAGGTTATTTACAAAATATCAAGCTCATGAGATGTACACAGATCAAACACTTCTCTTACATTACACAATCAACAAAGACAACAAGAAATGAAAAAAAATTAAAATTCTAATATGCTTCCAAAGCGTAGTCCTGCAGTTATCAAATGTGACATTACCTGTACAGTAATTAACATTCTTGATTTATTCACAACAGTTCAAGATTTGCAAACAGGACTATTGTCTGACTAAAAGTGGAATCCCAGAGGCAAAATGAAATAATGAGAGGCTAAGAAAAAAATAATAGCTTTACACAAAAATGTTCAAAACCTTCTAGATAATATGCATGACATGTTCTAGTGTGAGATTAGAGTTCAATGTTCTCACTGTTTTCTCCAGACAGTGCTAATTTGTTTCCAATTAGTAGAAAATGTCCTGCAACTGACTTACCAGACTAAAATAATCACAGGAATACTGTTTCTGCTTATAATCTTGCCACAGAAATATGTTATCCTTTTCTGCTACCTAGTTCTGAAAAATGATACCCAGTTACTTTTCTGCTTTCTGCCATGTATTCAGCCTTTTTGTTTTAATAGGATATAATTTGTGAGAACACACATTAATTTAGACATCCTCTCAACCACATTAGATGTCACTAGAGAAGAGAGGATTTGTAGCTGCTCTGGTGGAAATAGTGGAGTAATTGAGACTGATTATAACACTTAATCCATGTGCAACAGTCTGCAAGTATCATGCATAGGATACTGAGAAAAGATTAATGGATTGATGAACTGTTCTAAATGCGTTGTTGTTTTTGTTGGTTTTTTTTTTTTTCCAGGCTGTTGTTAATGCCCTAATTTTCAATAGGAAAATGGTTCCTGCACTGTTGTAGGAGTAGGTAATTGTTCCCTTATGAATCTAATCTTTCTGATGCCTTTACAGTGATGTGTGAGTCACCCTCAGTACTGTTTCAAAAGGACAATAATGGACCTCTACTTTGAGATGAAACCATTGCTTGGATTTCCAAATAAAAGTTGGTATTATAATTTTTTCTCTCTCCCTTTTGCTAAGCTACCGTTAAAAGATCAGGAAGTGGAAGAAATGGTAACATCTCAAAAGAGAAGCCAGTTCAAGAGAAATAGCAAATTTATACTCAGAAGATCCTTCTCTGGATGCAGCTCCCCAACCCTCCTGCACAAGACATCTCTTCTGTAAGGCAAGGATGCCCCTAACTAGAGAGGTGCATGGAGAACCTCCTAAACCAAGAACCTGGTCCAGCTGGGCAGGAGATTTATTACCAACAAACTGTGAAATCAAGTCGGTAACATAAGGGCCAAATGTCACATACTGGAAAATGAAGGGCCACACAAAGAATAATTAGAAAGTTGAGAGCTGTAAGTGGATAAGGAAAGAGACAAAGACAAAATGTCTTGCCACTTCATGCTAAATGACAGGTAATGATATTTTTCTTTGTGTGGCAAAACGGTACAGTCATAAGACAATGGTCTGAGAATGAAATATCCTAAGCTTTGCCTTTGCCATTGATCAACTCCGAGTCATGTTATAGGCAGGTCATTTCAAATTCTCCAGCTAGGATTCTTCAGCTGTAAATTAAGATTAAAATATTCTCTCCTATTATTTTTAATAATTTTAAAATACAATAGACATGAAGTCATCCTGATTTTTGTTTTCTCTATTCCGACCTAGGATTCCCTGGCAGAAATAAATAAATTGCAAACATAAATGAAGATACTAAAATTTAGAAATGTATTATCTTTGTAATAAAAGCTCTGTATTATTATCTTTTGATTTTAAAAATAGTACTGTTTCCCTAATTTATTATTTTCACTGGGAGATGACATTAGATTTCACTTTTTCATAGCTACAGTGTTTGTAACTTCTTCCATAATTGTTAGTCCAGTGTTGCCCTGCATAGTCAATAATGACCCAGTCAAATGAACAAGAAACTTCTAGCCTCTATTAAGGCTTGGTTTGAAATGTTTGGTGAAGTAATTTGAAATTCTTCTGTCTTTCTCAAACCTTCTGTTTTTCTCAAATTTAAAACCATTTTTTTAAAGGTAATCTATATTAATGCCTCAGATCACTACTTGCTAAAAAGCAGATTCTTCCAAAATTTTTCTGTTTATAAATCATCACAATTCATTGAAAATAAATTTATTCACAACCTTCCTGATCACTTCTAGTTAGCATATTGCCTTCAGAGATAATACACTTTTCCTTCAGACACATAAATAATATATAAATTATTTTTCAACTTGGTGTGCTTACAGCTATAAGCCAAATAAAGAAAAGCAATTTATGTTAGCTGCCAGCGTTAGTTTACATTTTTACAGTTGTTTAGAGAACTGACAAAAATATCATATCTGAAAATCAGTCTTTTTATCAGATTGTGTGCTCATTTGGTTTGTTTTTGCATCTTCATTTTCCAACTCTTGCTACCGCCATGCATAGCAGGAAATTCAACTGAAGTCAAAAGACTAAGTAAATAAACAAAGTAGCTGCTTTAGAATACTTCAGACAGGGACAAGTTCTGAGTTACAGGGCTAGCTAAAATAAAGAAAGTAAAATTTAAACCAGTATAAAAATCATCACATGTCCTATCATAAAGGACATTTCATTCAGTTTTTAATAATTCAGGTTTTTTTAGAAAATGAATTGTGATGAAGAGAGATTGCATGTTGTAGACTAAGGGTTTACCTGCGTCTGGATTTGGGTGCACACGTGTGGTTCCTATTTGACTCAGAAGAGGCCTGAGGCCACAGTTTTGCCCTGAGTGATTTGTGACAGATGGTGAATAACAAATAAACTTGCTAAGCAGAGATCAAGGGCTTTGGGAAAGCATCTCAGATTCTTGCCTGGGAATATGCAAGAGCTTTGCCATAACTTGTGTTTCAGCAACATTTACCTGTCAGTAAACCTTACACAAACACAGAAAGCACCAGGATGGGAGAAACACATTAAGTAAATGTGGTCACAGATGCTCAAAGTTTGTTGCTTCTGACTGCTGATCATTGTCACCTTCTTTAGCAAGACATGTAACCTCATCTGACACATGGGCAGGGTAGGAAAGAGAGACAGCTGACAGTTCATTCATTTGGCCAGAGTGACCAACTCAATGGAGATCAGGAAAGGCTGTGCTGAGAAAGCCCTTCACCATGCCACCACCTTAAGGTGACATTATCAATCTATTGTACTGTGCCAAGATGCTCCATGTGCCTTCATGAAAGGAGCTTGCGATAAAATAAATGTGTTTTGCAAATGAGAACCTCTTAAAAGTAATAGGTGCAGTATCTAGTTTTGAGCCTGGTTTTAGGCAGAGGCTGCTAAACAGAGGGTTTATTTTAGAGAGAAATGTATTTTTATAAACTTTGACTGGAAACAGGTACAGAGATTTGTGAGGAAATGCTGTTTAGTGCAAGTTTGATGCAAACACGTGAATCAACATCCTAGTTAATGTTCCACTGGACTTGGTCATTTGACTAAAATTTCACTAATTCAGTAAAAGAGCAGTTTGGCAGTTTGCAATGTAACATTCTCATGTTAACTCCGAGAAAGGTGGTGCTAAATTGCTGTTACTAGATTCATACTGTAGCTACAGTATTACCTTTGACACTGTCTGCATGCAGGTGGTTTATAATGCATAATATTGATCTGGAGGATTCTTTCTCCCCCTCTGCCTTCAGCTGTATATTAGCTTCCAGCCTTGATCTTAAAAGTTAAGATGGATGTTCAGTATTATTACCTAGCAGAAAGGGTAAAAAATCAATTTTGTCTCCTCGTGCTTTATTCCCTCATCTTCCAGTGCTTGAGCAGTGGGGTTGTAACAAATGTCAGCATAAAATAATTTATTAGCTGATGTTGTGACAACTTCTGTCAGATGAATATATTACTATAGGTACCTTGATGCTCCTAAAATCAGCTTTCTGGTTAAGAATAAGAAAAGAGTATAGCAAGCAATCAACTGTTTTTAATGGTGCAATGCCTTCATAAAGCACTGCATTGCAGAAGGAGACTAGTAAGATCTAGTTAAGAAAAACCTAAGTGTGAATAATGTATTTTTCAAGACTGATGCTTATAGATTATAGTTGCTCATTATGGTTTATGGGTTTTAAAGTTGATCTGTACAGATGAAAGAGAAGGGTTTCAAAATTTTTGGCTTTCTGCTTTTGAAGATTAAATCAAACAAAGGAAGGATTGTCACATTTACTAACCCTGTGCTAAGTAACCAGAAAAAACTTTCATTAATCTTTAGTTCGAATTCTGGATATAGGTAATTTTCTATTAAAATGTATTGATGAATCCTCTAAATTTCATTTCATGACTTCCTTGTCTCACAGCATGCTTTGGGACAGGGAAATAAAAACCTGCCTTCCCCACCCTGCTTTCAGGACAATACTCAGCCATAGACAAAGATTTGTGCCACTATAGCCTAGTCTTTCCCAACCTTTTAAATCACATTAATCCTTTGCTACCCTGTCATCTATAACTCAATTTGTTAAAGGCAGGCCTCACTCAGCCCTTCATTATCCCAGTACATATTTTCTTTGTTTCAGTATTTTACACAGATGTAATGTAGATTAGAATCTGAGTGAAATCTTCACTACTGGAAAGAACACTGAACTCCTAGTCTTTCCTCCTGTTGATGGTTCTGTGCTCATGCATAACAATTCCTTGTACGATATTGTCTACATGATAGAGACAAAAATGTAGCAGAACAAGTTATCAAGCTACACTAGGAAAAATTATGTAATTAACTTGTTCTTTTAAATTATATTATGCAGACTGCTGACCCACCCAAACATCTGAGACCAGACTGTTATATTATTCTGATTTCCCTTAAAACTACATATTAAAGGGTATTTCTGTTGAAATGTGCAGAATCTTATACCTATTTAAACTTACTGAATGTCTCTGTAAATGACTTCATATAATGAACTCCTCATTGGATTAATCTTTAGATACTTTATAGGATGACATTAAAATGCTTTTAAGACACCTCCTATCTTTCTTAACCTTCAAATAGAGCCTAATCTACTTCTGACAGATACAATATTCCTATTTAAAAATTAAGCCAAAAATCAACTGATAAGATTAAACACTCACACAGAAAGTAAAATAAATGCTATACATTTACTTTTATGCTTCTTTCCTTACCTTTTTTTTTTGAGAATTTGAGGTTATTAAACTGAGAATTGAAAGAGATTTCTGTCTTTCAAAGAGTTGAGATATTAGAGACAAATGATAGCAAGAACAATGCTAGCATACAATGACCTGAAATAATGAGACGAAAATTATGGAGTTAAATGTCCTGACACATTGCTGAGGCTTTGTTTTCCTTGGTGTTTTTTTCTTTTTTACAATTCAGCTGGTATTTATGGAGGTTAGACTCTCATTTTCTGTTTATAGTCAACACATATTTAAGTTTTTTGAAAACACAGATATATGACCATGCAATGTTAAATATAACTTTCAAAAGCAATACCTTAGATGCTTATATATCTGCATAAAATACAGGTCCATTGTTTTATCTTCTACGGACTTTCATAAATCCTAAAATTTTAAAGCATGTATGATTTTTATTTAAAAAGAAAATACATAACTTCAGTGTTTGATAGGTCAAGATAAGCTTAATAGACACTTTTGCAGAAAATAAAAAATGAATTATGATTTTTGCTATATTTCACATTAATAAATAGGAACCAAGATCAAAAATACAAATTTATGAGAAGTTTATTTTTTTTACTCTGAGAATAGTAAAAAAAAGATCTCTGCACATCTTAAGCCAACTAACCATTAATTTCTGTGCCCCAAGATACAAAATGAGTGCCTTTTTCCTCAAGAAATAAAAGCGAGAAAATTTAAGACCATGGAGTAGATTACTGCCGTGCATGGAAATAAATATAACATAATAAACCCACTCATTTTAATGATGTTTACATATGTAACAGCATATCTATGAAAATTATTCATATGTGAGCTGTAAATATACAGACAGGCACAGAAGCCAATTGAAAACTTCATCGAAGGTAATTCTGTACCTGGGAAAATAGTAATTTTGTTGTGCAGCAAATTCTGTGTTTTTGGTAAAAACAGCACCAAGTAACAAACTGTTGAGATGTAATTCTTTACCTCCCTCTATGCTGTTGCCATGCTGTCTCTCACTTTTTCAAGAGGTAAAACCCACGTACACAGAGGCTATTCTTGGCATGGTTGGGTTATCTGGACTCCTCTAGGGCTGTTATATACAGGAACCATGCTGATGGTCTGGTGAGGCTGACACCTTGCTCTTCTCACCTCTCTGGTGTGCTCCATTACTTACATGTGCACAATGAATGGTGAATTTAGTTATTCCTGCTTCTGTTTTAAGGAAAGAACTGAAAACTTTGACTGTAATAGAACATATCGCTGTTTTGTCCTTGGGCGAGCATGTCCCAGTGTTTTACCTATATAAATAAACAAATCCAGGTATTTAGCAGAGCAATGTCATCCTGAAAAGTAATTTCCTTATATCCACAGCTGTATATAGGTCTCACTCTCAAAGTAGCAGACAGTACAGTAGAAATAATTCTGCTGTTAAAAGAGCATGCAATTAAGAAATTAGCTTGGTTTCCAACCAAATAAATTTGGTACTTATACAATCCAAGAAAAGAGAATAAGTAACTGAAGTGATAGATTTCAATTAATTCCTACATATTAATCATACATAATTAATATATACATATTAATCTAAATATTAACATGGATTGATTATCAAAGGAAAAGTGGCTGATCCATACTGGCAATAACTTTTCCAGATTCAGGTCTATGAAGTTGTTTGTCTTTGGTCAAACTGCAAATTTTGTTTCTAATAGTTGCCTATGAGATAGGAAAAATCTTCTAGATGACCAAATAAAAATTCAGTTTAATTTTAATTGTATCATAGTCACATGATTGTGTGTGTTTTAAGAGGTGGGTGTCTGAAGAGCATAGTTTAAGGTGGTACTTAAGAGCAGCACTGAACTGCTGTCATGAAGATGAAAGAAATTAATATCAATAGAAAAATCAAGGAAGACACAGAAATTACAGCATATCAGAAGTTCAGACAGAAGAAGATGATATTTTTATGTGTTCCTGTGTGGACTCTGTGGGACATATTTCTGGAATGGGACAGTTTTTGATCTGAAAGCATACTTTTTCCGCTTAGGAAAACAATTCTTGTCTTAAAAAATTTGCTTTGTCTGGACTGTTTTAGTTAGAGGTTTGATATTTTTCATCATATTTTATGATAAATATTTTGATATGTTTTGATATTTTTATCATATTTTATGAAATTCAGATGAAATACATGGATATTTTAAGAACTGACAATTTAAATTTTTTTCCTTTAAATGGAAGGCTTGGACTGACCTGCACTTTAGCAAAATTACCCCTTAATCTACATTCCTACTAACTCAGGAGAAAAGCATTATTTTTTAAGGATTTTGTAATTCATATATCAATTTACTTGAAATCATGTTAAAGACAACCAAAAATATATTAATAAAAAAAAATAGCGAAAAGAAATCTTACAATATTGTGAAGTTTTAATAACTATTGTGATCAGAATTGTCAGAGGAATATTAGCTTATTTCACACACGAAGTGCTTAAGCTCTGCTTTAAAACAGTACATAGACAATTTGATGGAAAGTCTATTGCAAAGGCTCAAAGCCTGAGAAGGTGCACATTTCCCAGGTTTCCTCTCCTGCGGAGTTGCACCACCTGAGTCCTAAAGCAATTCTGAAGTCCTGAAAACACCTGCTTGTACATTATATTTTCAGTTCATGTCTGAGTGGTTTCATTTCTATGACAGCCTCATGAGGATGGAACAAAATTAAACCAAGACACCATAGGTAAAATTTGTAAGTTATGTAAATGTCACGTGTAGGGCAAAATGTTGTTTCTGAGCAGAGGAATGTTGTTGTCAAGACCACCACTGGGAATATCTACATGTGCTCAGAGCACCGTGGCTCTTTTCACAATTGTTTGGAGTGAACAGAACTGACACTTCAGATCCACCTCCTGGGATAGACCCTGGCATTAATGTTCAGAAGCCCAAAGCTTCACTTTTAAATACAAGAAAATTATTACACATAATCATAAGGATCACTCTCCACATCTATTACACCTTTGTCTACACCTTTCATTTTCTAAATGAAAAAAAAAAAACAACAGAGAAGCAATTAAGGAACGAATTTCATGTCAGTTTCCCCACAGATCGTTCAGAATCTCTCCAAATAAATTGTTTAGAGTATTTGCATGTATAATATAATATAAATGGAGACATAATTTACAAGAAAATAAGGGTTTAAAATAAAAATTTTAAATATTCCCAAAAAATCTAGATATCCTAACCTAGGGAATTTTACCACAACAATCCTATTTAGAATTACATGGATAGTTTCCTAAACACATTGAGGGGTTTGTGTGTGTGGATGTGTATGTACACACAAACAGACTGCCCACTTACTCATTAGTAGTTTCATGTATTCAAGGGGGAAGCATAAGTGAAGTATTAATGTAATTAAGTGACAGAAAATTTTAACAGCAAAAATGTCTTAAATTCTTGGCTATCTTTTAGCTTAGCTAAAAAGTTTCAGGATAATATTTTAAAAAACACCTACTTCTGGTTTTCCTGTCAACCTTCTAAAGGATTTTGACAAATCCTTTCCCTCTATGTAGTTATTATAAATTTTTGCTGAGGTGTGATAATGGAATTTGTGTTTAAGCACTGAGGATGCCAAAGAACTAGTTGTTTTTACACCACAGAGATCAACTTCTTGAGATGACACATGCTTCTTTTCCTCTCTTAAGGAAAATGACAAAGTATTAGGCCATCTGAAGAGATGACAAGTAGCTCTGCTGCAGATACAGGGAACTAAAAACCAGTAATAATAATTTTGAGGTTTGTTTTTGGAGTGTGAACTGATTAAAATGTGATCCAACATAGCAGAAATTGAAACTGAAATAAAATTCCTGCTTTTCATTGCCATTACTTCTAATTTATTCTCCATTCATCTTGACACATCTTATGGAAGAAAAATCCCAATATTTTCAGCTGAAAATGTTGTTGAAATCCTAAGTAATGGCACATAGAATAGGTGACTACATGAACAGTTTAATAAAACTAATTCAAAAACAAACTACAGCGCTCACTTTCTGCCTTGTTGAAATCCGGAGTAAATCGTATCTTGTCTTTCCTTAGGGTACTGACACTTCTCAAAACTGTGGGGTACTCATAGAAACTCTTTTTCTCTTATGATTTCTTTTTTTTTTTTCCCTTGGTGTTCTTTTCAGATTTTTCATGGAAAAGACACACATATCTGAAATTGGGTCTCTGAGTACTGTTAATGAGTAACTTAAAAATCAGCACAGATAAACTCCCAGACACATTAAACCTCAAAAATGGCTCCCAGAAGTTCTTTGTATATGTTGCAGGTCACTGCGAGGGAAATATCCTTTAGCTCAGTTGTAAACTTCAATTAGCAGATATCTTTGGACAATTAACCCTTTTTGAACTACACTGAATTTGCTTCAAATATATAGCCAGTCTATTTCAAATCTCTCAGTGTCTCATCATACAGTGATGTAGAACACACATAATGAAATGCTTCAAAATTCTGTTACCACACGTTACATTTAATTCAACTAATTTAAAATGCTAAAGAAATGTCTATTAATGTGAAAATTGTCCATTAATATTTTTATCAGAAGTTAATTGCAGAGATCTCATTTGAATCCCTGATTTTGTGTTTTTTTTTTCCTTGAGAAGAAATATTGAGTTTTTAGCAAAAATAACCCCTGCCCCAGCAAACACAGTGAGGTTTGATATGAGACCAGAATCCATATGTATCTAACAAGTTAGGGTTTTAAAGCTTTTCTGTGTCTGAGTACCCATGTAAATATGGAAATAGGAAAAAATATCTCTTTTTGTTATTGTCCTTTACTTTAGCTATACTTCTGATGTTTTTTCCAGAATCCAAACTTACAAAGTATGTATATTGGAAAAAAACCCACTCTGATTATCTAAAGGAATATAAACATTTTGATTATAAAAAACCTCAAAATTTGAAAATATCTAGCAGAGAGTTCATCAAACCATTATGATTCACTATGCAGTCAGGTGGACAGAAAGTTTTTTTTGCCTTTTGTGTCTCTAGGGTTTTGTTCTCAAACACATAATCATATCATATGGCATATTGCACAGCGTAGTATCCCATAGCTAAGCAATATCCTGGAGATCTCCAGCAGAGCACCAGGCATATGTAGGAACTCTTTTACCAAAATATCCTTATCTTCAAACATGTATTCTATCACTCATATTATCCCCATTTATTTTTTTAGCATTTGGTGCATTACTAATGCATGATGCCATCCTAATCCCTTTTTCTTTTTTTTAAACTACTTATTAAATATCCATATTCCAGTTACTATCATCATTGCCACATTCAATACTGCATTTTTACTTTCAAGGGGTATCTAATGCCAGAGACACCAGTCATGAGAGTGGTGGTAGGTACATCCTTATACAACTGCAGGATCAACATTTCTGCTGTTGTTAAAGTAAATTACTGATAACAAGAAATGGAATTTTTTAAAAAGAGTAAAATAAGGAACAAGCAGTAGGCCTCTGTTCTGTGGCTGGTTTTCATTCCTCTTTCTGATGGGCAGAGCAAGAGTTTAGGTTACAATCCATAAAAATGCACCGTCTCCCATTCAAGGTGACTGCAAATCCAATTCTTCCTGGCAGGACAAATTATTCACCTCTCAAGTCATCCTTCTGACACTGAATTTGGTTGCACAAGAAAATGTGTCTGGCAGCCTTGAAATGGAAACAGACAAATTGCAAGGAAGGGTAGCAAGGCATCTGAGCACTTCTGCCGCATCTTGCTGACAGATGGGAGATGTAGCACCAGTCACCAGTGCTTGCATCTCCAGTGCAGTTAAAGAAAAGGAAGCATTCATCAGGCCCTTCATTTCTCATTCCTCAAACAGAAGGCTGTTTACATCATGTCAGCAAATGATTACCCTCTGCTGCTGTTGTTGTGCTACCTATTGGAAAAGGTGAAGAGGTTATGTTTTGAAATTCCACGGAGATGTTGATTAAGGAAACGATGGAAGCTGGTTTTAAAAACCAATGCTGCCCCTCCCTTCTCCCCCCCCTCCGCCCCACAAACCCCCCCCCCCAAAATAGGAAGCAAGCATCATCACACTCACATTTTTGACATGAGAAATGAGGTTTTTTTAGAGAGGACAATGAATTCAAAGCTCAAACTGCTTACATATATCAGGGGAGAACCACAGGATCTAAGCACTTTCCCTTCTGAGTCATGTCTTTAGGTCGTGTCTGTGGTTTTCAGTCTTTATCTAGTTCTTATCTGACAGTTGACCTGGGGTAGCACGGATCTCAGATTTCCTTGGCTTCTTTTTATGTCTTCATTAACAATGCCTAAAAAACCAAAGTTTTCCATCTGTGTGGAAGTCTGCAAGATTATAACTTTGTGAATTACTCCATATTGGACCATCATTGGAAAAAAGTTATCCATAAACTGAAAAAGATGGGGAACTACTGTCTAAGCCGTTGAATGTGCTCAGATACACAAGGTATCATACAAACTTTTCAGGGTCTTTGTCAAGAACATTAGTCAGTTTAACAGCTCATGAGTTTTTGAAACTTGGAGGCAAAGTCTTTGACTCTCAAAGAAGATAAGTGAAAGGTAGAATTTGGCTTATACGAAAATAACTGAGCACAAAATTATGGTGGTCCATGCTTATTTCTATGCTTTATTTTAGACCAGGCTGTCACCAGAACTTTTTATTTCTTTTTCTTTGAATGTGTGCATTTTACGGCTCCTGAAGAACAGATTTTTCTTCCTCAGTGATTTAGTCTAGTATCTGGACCTAGATAATTGTTTAGAGAACTATTTCATGTGTATGTAACATAGGAAACTACATTCAGTTTAGGCAGGACCAACAGGTCTTTACTTCCTATTCAAAACTGCTGTGTAAACAACAAACCTTTCGTCTGTATTATAGTTTTATTTCTCTTTCCTCAAGCTCTTTAAGTTTGGTAGACCATTAGTGCCTTTTATGTCTTGGAAGATGATTTCTTGCTTTCTTTTCATTCATACCTGTCTCTAGTACACCAGAGATTTCATCCTTTCTCAAAGTGATAAACCTCCACCAAGTACATTACATTGGATTTCTTTTATTTCCACCATGTGCATTTTAATTGGTACTGCTTTTTTTTCCATGCAGACATGAAGTGTGGCTGCCTTTCCTTCTTATCCTGTGCAAGTTGTACACAAGTACCTGACATACTCTGAGTTCTGCCCCAGAACCTATTTCCCCTCTGTGCCACTTGCGTTGCTTCTACAAAGGTAGATACCAGCACAGAAAAATCCCTTAGCCTTAGTTGTGTCCTACAGAAGAAAATCTGGTTCTGTATTTTTTCTGTTTCCAGACAGCCTCTCTAAAGAGGCTAATTTTAATGTGAAAGATCCAATGTAATAAATAAGTAAAAGTTTATCTTTGTGAATATTTAAAGAGGAATACAGCTGAATGTTTATATTTATGAAACCGTCCCAGTTCTATATGCAGAGAAAAGGAACAGTCACATCTATGTGGTCAACCCAAAATTTATATTTTCATTCCAAAAAAGATAAAACTTCATCTAATATTTTTTCTCTTTATTTCAACAAATTTGTATTTTACTTAAAAGCACAATCAGCATTTTCAAGCTTTTTGGAGTATCAGTGTCTCTAATTGCTCTGTTTATATCTGACGTGAGTTCTCTATATGTTTCTAAAATGTTTTCATTCAGAGATTACAACTAAAAAATACTATGTATATATGAGGAGGGTTTTATATTGATAAAAGAGAGACAGGTCTTGAAAATGTAAAGCATTTAAGACTGTAAAGAAACACAGAGAGTAAGGCTTCCATATTTATGCCCAAGGCAGAAAATAGAAAAAAGAGAGATGAAAGGCTCTCTTGGTCCTGCTGCTCTTGGTATAGCAGATACTGTTTTGCCTATTTGACAGAGCAACTTTCCCAGACCACCACTAGAGTAACCCCTAGTAATTCTGGAGGTAAGAAAAATTGACAGGTTCCTTATCTAGTAATTATACTGTCAAAGGTTTAAATAATCCTACTGAAAAACCCAAGGAGTTTGAATGGAATACCTAATTTCAAAGACATACCTTTAAAGTGATAAGAATCAAGAATATGAACCAAAAAAAAAAAAATCTATGAATACTTGTTGATGAATTAGGTGCCTGTTAAACAAATCTTTCATCTTTGAATTTGTTATATAATGTATATACTTTATTCAGGATGACATAGTAACCCAAACAGTGTGTTAAACATCCTAACCCCGTAACAGCCTATCTGAAATACCTGTAAGTACTTTGAACACAATCTGGCACATAGAGCAGAACAGGCATGTTAAACATGAAACTGCTTTTACAGCAGTGCTCTAGCCCCTGTTACCCATAAGGATTTTGAACAACTGGGAATTGTGTACAGACATTCAGTTTGTCATTAGCACAATACAAAAGTACTTTTCTTATTTCTAACCAGTGTTCATATGCTATTCATTTGGCAGTTTTGCTACAGTTTGCTGTTTCTTATTCTAGACTTCAGGTGCATGGTAACTTATGGCTAAGACTCTAACTTCTGCATAGGACTCTGCTAGGTTTTATGATCCCACATTAGGTAATTCACACCACTGCTGATGATGTTATGAATAGACAGCATAAAATGAACACATGATTAAATCACAGACATTGACAATAAAAAGAAAATCGTAATTTGCTCTAGACATGTCTAGATAGCTACAGCAGACCCTATTGAAAACATGACTGTTTGGAGAGCATTTTAAATCTTTCACTTCTGACAGGTAAGTATTTAAAGGCAAAGAACTTTGCATGTATATATAAATCAGCAAGTGCAAATGCATGATCTCTATAAATATGAGTATAAAGGTGGTGGGACTGTTTAGCAGCCAGACCTTCAGAAGTATCAACGGGGAAAACTATATGCCAATAGGGAAAGTTTAATGTCTTCACAGGCATATAGTATATTTCTACATCTGGAACTAGTATACAAGCTGAATTAAGCCTGGGTTAGGTAGTTAGGTATTTCTGATGACATTTTCCTTCATGTTTAAGAAGGATTTTCAACCTCCTCACAGAAGCATGATCAGACTCTGAAACAGTGTGCAGCTCTCAAATCCGTTTCAGAAGCCATTTTAGAAGTCATTCACAGTATATAGCAAATCACAAAGTGCAGATTATTCCATACCAACACCTGAAGACTTACTTACAGCTGAGAAGTTCAGGGATGGAATTGGTTTGTGCAGTACTTCAGAAGATTTAGATTCAGAGACATGCAGAGTACTGATGTGACTGATTTGGGAACTGTTGTCTTTCTCTAAGTCAGAATAACAACCCCCTTTCAATATTTGCAAATAAAATAAAGTTAAAATAAAAATAACTAGGTAAAAATAGGTAAACAAAATCATACAATATGCTCTAGCAATATAAGTAGGTAACTATGTCAGTATAGCCCCAGAAGAACAAAAGGAAAACCAACATTTTAGTAATGAGTTAACCTGCAGGACCATTATTACTGAAAGTTTGTTAATACATAAAGAATATTCCTGTATCCTGTGTTAGGATTTAAACCAATTAGCATTATGATAAGAGAGGCAGGAGAATAAGATAAGGAACACACATGCAAGGGCTTTGAGGGGGTGATCTAGATCATTCATTCTTCCAGGCTGTGAATGCTACTTTTTTAACCTTCCTCAACCCAAAAATTGTATAAAAGTCAAAAGCTAGGAGCACCGCAAATCAAAGCAAAGATGTATCAGCATGTTTCTGGCAACGAGTGAGACAAAGATAAAAGTGGAAACATGTGGTGAATAGCTTCAGGGGCTGGTTCTGGCCTTCTGCCTGAACATGGCCAAAACAGAGAGTATGCCACAATGTTTAGTTTGTCTTAATTAATTAATAATGGATGATAAGAGTATGATCTTCTTTCTCTCTATCTCTCTGATAAGATATTCACACCTATCTCCATTTTCTTTCCAAATGGTGCTGCTACACTTAGGGCAAAATATTCCTACTCTACTGCTTATGTCTTTTAGAACAGCATTCCTGAATTTCTTTGCCTCATTAAGTCATAAAATCACCTGAAAATCATTTTTTCAGGCCAGTTAGTTTGAGCTTTTCTCTCTATTGACATACTAAAACCTTATTTCCCTGTCTATGAGTTCTGATATCAAGACATGTGGATCTCACCACCAAATTTTGCATAGGCTTAGTGCCTCTAAACCTAAAATAGTGGGTTTTTTTTTAAGAACAGAGTAAAAAATAGTGTATAAAAAGTGTATTAAATACACCCTTACAGATTTCAGCCCATAAAATTATTTCCGCTTCTTTATCATGCGTAGAAGCATTCTATCATATAAATTATGGCAAATTAGTAACCTGAGATGAAGAATGTTACCTAAATGAAGCTGGATTTTATGATCAAAATCATCAACTACTTGAGAACATCTTCAGTACGTGCTTCTAAACTGACTCATTATCAGAATTTATAACTTGAATTTCAAAGTGGTACAGTCCCACAAACTAGCAGATACCTCAGTTATCTGTGCACTTATCTGTTTAGATAGGTAAATAACTTTCTAGATCATTTACATGCAGACTATTTTGCATATATACTTCCATGCATTTATACCTTGGTTGTCAAATTATCTTTGGTGTCAATGAACATGAATCATGTAATCATTTTAATTGGAAAAGACCATAAAGATCATCTGGTTCCAACGCCCCTGTCATGGGCAGGGACAGTTTCCACTAGATCAGGTAGCTCAGAATCCCATCCAACCTGGCCTTGAACACCTGCAGGGATGGGGCATCCACAACTTCTCTGAGCAACCTGTTTCAGTGCCTCACCACCCTCACAGTGAAGAATTTCTTTCAAATATCTAATCTAAAGATACCCTCTTTCATCTTCAATCCATTCTCTGTTGTTGTATTACTACACACCAGAAGTGTCAAAAGTCCCTCTCTAGCCTCCTTATAGGTCCCCTTTAGGTACTGGAAGGCTACAATAACTCCCTGGATCCTTCTCTTCTCTAGGCTGAACAATCCCAACCTTCTCAGCCTGTCTTCACATAGGAGAGGTTCTCCAGCCTTCTGATCATCTTNCCTCACAGTTAAGAATTTCTTTCAAATATCTAATCTAAAGATACCCTCTTTCATCTTAAATCCATTCTCTGTTGTTGTATTACTACACACCTGTGTCAAAAGTCCCTCTCTAGCCTCCTTATAGGTCCCCTTTAGGTACTGGAAGGCTACAATAACTCCCTGGATCCTTCTCTTCTCTAGGCTGAACAATCCCAACCTTCTCAGCCTGTCTTCACATAGGAGAGGTTCTCCAGCCTTCTGATCATCTTCATGGCTCTCCCCTGGACTCGGTCCATCAGGTCAGCATCCCTCTCATGTTCGACATTGCAGACCTGGTGCAGCACTCCAGGTGGGATCTCACAATAAGATAGCAGAGGGGGACAGTCACTGCCCTTGACCTGCTGGCCATGCTTGTTTTAGAGGAGCCCAAGATACAGCTGGATTTCTGAGATGCACAGATTTCCAGGTCACGCTGAGCTTCTTGTCAACATATAATAAGGGTTTCAGTTAATTAGGAAAACCTACTTGCCTCTCTTTTTCTAAATTTCTTCTTGCAGGGAAACTTCAATTTGTTTTTGTAGCTTGGGTACTAGACTATGGACTTTCTGATTATGGTAGTGAACTTCATACTTTTTTTTTTTTCCTGAGCATAAGGAAAGGAATACAACATTCTTACAATCTTCCCTCATAACAGCTCCCAGGGTTTGGAGTTAATGGGTCACTGGTGTTGTTTAGAGTATTGAACAGTTCACTGAAGCAAAGAAATATATTTTTTTCTTTCAGACATGGCAAAAGTAGCTGAATAGAAAAGCTCTTGTTCACTGACACTTAACCATACTGTCTTCTACCAGTCATGCAATAAATACATTTAATATTTTTTTCAAAGGAATCAGCAAAATAATACTACTAGACAAACCAACATTTAATGCTGGTTTCCCTTCCATTCCTGGATCTGTCAGTGAATTACTGCTTAGCCCTGTAGATGTAGTTCATTTAGCCAATGTACACTGAGATTTATTGAAGCATTTAAAGTTTTGATAACACAATTTGCTTAAATGTTTATGCAACATGTTGTGCTTTGATGTTATAAACTATATAAGAACATATTGTACTTAATGGTAGGGCAAGCAGCAGAATGTTAAGAAAGCTGTTTTGAATAATACTTTGCCAAATGTTAAAAGTTTCCTTTTCACCTCTTTTTGTTCTTTTTTTATTTTTTTTTTTTTCAATTTGTGATGAAACATAGCCATTACAATCTGGAATAGCCAAATTATATATTTATGCCCATGAGAGCCATGTATCAGTGGAACACTTTAGTGGTGGTCTATGCATTAGTCTAAGAAAACATATTAATTCCAATGAAAAAGAGATATCAGAAAAGTAAAATCACGGAACATTCTTACATTCTTACATAATGTCACAATCCTGACAATTTCCAGTTTGTGATTTTCTTGATGTCTGGTGGATTGAATACAAATTACTCAAATATGTAAAATTATTCACAGGCTTATTTTGTTCAACAGCAGAATCTCAATCCGTAAACACTGTAAAAATTATACAACTCCATCAGTCTTGTTTGATGTTCTCTCTTTTGTAGGAAGGCTATATCTAACTATTCGGTTTAAGGAATGATAACTGAAAATAACTTCTGAAGCTGACTTTGTAAAATGGTCAATAATAAGCAATCTGTTACAGTAGTCATATTTTAAAATTATATAATTATTACAATATTGCTTTAAAAGAATGAAAACCCACAAGTTAATGCTGTGCTGGTGCATCCTGCTCCCCCTTTCCAGGCTGCACTGTGGTCTGAAAATGCTCATTGGGCCTTGGCCTTGAAAATGAGCACCTGGGCTCAGCTCTTCCCCAGCTCATCAGAAATATTGTCTGCTCCCAGGAACTGCTAAAAAGATCCTGTTTTCCTTTTTAACTGCATTGGAAAATATGATTCTTCCCTGAATGGAATAATATTCCTGTTCTCACAGTTTCACACAACGTGTCGACCCAAACTGTGGTCAGGATGTGACCTTGTTATGACTAAAGCCCACCCTCCTTCGACCCTATAAACAGTGGTCCAAACTGAGACCCTTTGAGCTCTCCTGGACTGCCACAGGCTGCATCCAGCAACCTCCTTCAGAGGGGGACACCTCTCAGTGCTAGCAAACCCTCAGGTTTACTGCACCTGGAGGTGTGAATCCTGGGCTGGTACCCTGACTCCTTGAGACCTGACCCTTCATCCATCCAGAGATGCAAAAGCATCCAAAGTGAATATTCCACTGACATCTGAGGGGAATTTCTCACAGGTACTTTGCTTGCACTGACTCTTTCTGTCTGGGTGCATAAATGTTATAGCAAATCTGGGAGAAATGCTGCTTTATTAAACGTTTAAGTATCTTATTGAAGTAAGTTAGGCCTGTAAGTAAGCTCGTGACTTATGGCTTAAATCCTGCTAAATATTGTTCTGTTGCTAAGAGTTAAGTTCAACATAAGTTATAAGCGAAGTGTTGCTAAGTGTTGCTCTTTTGCTAAGTTGCTAAGTGTAACTTTGAAGTTATGTTAGGTAAAATGCTGCTAAGTGTTACTCTTCTGTTAAATGGTTTAAGTTATAAATTGAGTTTAAGGTATCTATTAAGTTGGATATAAATTAAGTGTTGTTCCTTTGTTAAATTTTTAGGTTTAAGGTATAAGTTAAGTTAAAGTACTGTTGAGTGCTGTTAAACTTTTAGGCCTTATTCCTTTTTATCCTTGCTCTCACTATCCTTTGTCACAGGCACATAAACACACACCCACACCCACGCCCCTAGATAGTTCTTGGTTAATTTCTGTTTTGATTGTTTAGATTTTGTTTGGTTTTGCTGCTCCTTGTTTTTCCTTGGTGTGCCCTAACTGTCCTGTAGGTAGTAGAGTGAATCTTGCCAATGAACTTGTTGTGCAGTCACTTAATGCTAAATCTGGCTCTTGCTGATACCCTTGCTGATAATTTTTTAAACAATCTCAAACACTTGTTTGTAACAAATGCTGACTTGCATTTGATCTAATATGAGCATCAAGGTACTATGGAAATGAGAAAAAGGAACCAGACCCAGGTTTTCCCAAGGAAAAGAGCATGTTTGGTTTACTTCTGTAACCCAGCTGAAACAACAGTAAGAAAATAGTTCAGGCCAGAATTTTTTATATTCTCTGCAAGATAACAAGGTAAGGGAACACAATAAAGAAGTTAAAGACATCTGAAGGTGAATTTAGAAAAGAAATATGTGTCTACATCTTAGTTTTGGTAATGTTCAGGCTGGATCCCACTGTTTTGATCAGGATTTATTTCCAATCACCTCTGTCATTTGGTTCACAATGTAAACACTAACTAGATGAGTTTATGGGGCAATTTCTAAATTATAAAATGTATTTATACTGTTTTGTTGTTGACATTTAAAGATCTAATGATAAGAAAGGCCTTACCGTTCTATTTGTTTTAGGGATAACTGGCTTTCAAATTTCTGAAAAAGGAAAATATTTGAGCACAACTACAAGCAAGGAAAAGAACGCAGTTTCAACAAAACTTTCAAGTTTCAAAATTATAATTCTCAGAAAAGCAATCATTTAAAAATTGATTTTTTTCTGCAATTTTATATTACCCAAATATAACTTTTTTGCTTAGTAAAATGAAGGCAGTTTACACATTGCTCTGTTTATAAGTATTACACTACAGTTCTCCAGTTCCTAGTATCGATGTTCAACCACCTTGAACTTCATTATTAAGAATCCTCCCTTACATGCAGGATTAATTGGGAGTGACTGCTTTAGAATATTTATGCAGCAGGTGTTTCTATTTAATATCAGTACTCATAATCTTTTGAATTGTCAGGAACTTTAATGGCCTTCTGTAGCATCTGCAAATGAATATTTCAAGTAACATATTGTTGCATTGTTTAGAAGTTAATCATCAGATAATATTAGTGATCATATGGAATAACATCTGTTAACATCAATCACTATAATTTAAGCACTTGAAAAGCTCATGAAAAATTGGAAATTCTTCAAAATAAAGTGGTTCTTTGTTTCTAATCAACAAAATTTAAAAAACCCCAACAAGTAGCCCAGGTAACATTGTTTATTTTTTATCTAATTAATATATATGTCTGAAATATATATATGACTAGCGTGAAGATCATACAGAGAGGAGTAGTTTAACTAATGTGGAATACTGTAGATACTAATAGAGAATTTTATTATTCAAAAGGCACAAGAAGGATTTTG
This sequence comes from Leptocoma aspasia, assembly GCA_013399835.1. Taxonomy (NCBI): domain Eukaryota; kingdom Metazoa; phylum Chordata; class Aves; order Passeriformes; family Nectariniidae; genus Leptocoma; species Leptocoma aspasia. Next base: position 944,176 of record VXAX01000824.1, read on the forward strand.
ATACATGTTAGAGTGCCTCTTAAGCTACAAGTCTCAGGGTGATCACAAAGGTGCCTGGTTATCTGCCATGCAGATCTCTTGGCTACAGACTTTGCATCAGTGAATAATGCTTGGCTGTAGTGCATTCTACTTGTTGTGCATATATGAACATCTTATAGGCTACTCTTAGTCAAATATTAGATTAATGTGAGCAGATTTTGCATAACAAGCTATAAGATCTACAGGAGAGAATGTAGGAGTCCTTCACATGAGTAAGAGAAAATATTCCAATTAATTTTTTGGCCAATAGCCTCTGAGTAAAAAAGCTTAATATAGATTCAGGAACCCTTCTGCCTGTGAGGTAAGATAATCTTCACAAACAGACCAAAGTATCTGGGCTATTTGGTTAAGAAACATCTGCAACAAAGGCATGCCTACCTTGAGCACTGGCAGTGGTCTTTGTAGAGAGTGGTTCAAATCTCTGTATATGTTAACCAAATATTTATGAGGCATCACAAGGTGCTTTCCAAAGTAAACAGAGAACAAAATCACTGACTCTACCACAAACACTCTGTTCTGCTGTTGCCTTCAGCTCTCAATAGTGCCCAAATGTACAGGGCAAGAAGTGCACAGTCAACCAGAGCTAGTTGGAGGAAATATCAGATTGAGAGATTATAACTATATGTGTGGTTTAATTTGGCCAGAACAGTGTAATTAACACAATTGACTCCTCTGAAAAATGTTATGCAATCTTGAAAAAATGCAAGCAGTTGGGATTTGTTTCATATCTCATCCAAAAATAGTGTGCTCCTAACACCACAAAGCTTCCTGAAACCATAGGGGAAAATATATAGCCTATTATCTTAGAAGGTACAAGAGGTACCTAGCTGCAACATAACTTAAATGATATTACCCCTAATTTATGCATATGTGAGAGACAAAAATTAGGTCTTGGGTTTCCTTGTGAGGGGCAATAACCTCATTAATTCCTAGCTCATTTGTTAGGTATTTCCAAGGCAAAGTAAAAGTTGTATCAAATGTTGCAATTCACATGTGGTCTGAACTCAGAGACCTTAAGATTTTTTCTTTTACAAGGATATCAAGTTTACTGTAACTTGAATCATGATCCCACAGGGGCAGACCTGATTCTCTATTCCCTGTATGCTGAACCTCATTGATACTGCCTTAACTACTTACAGAATTTTGTTTTTGTTTTTGTTTGGTTTTGCAGGGGGTTGTTTTGGTTATGCTATTTTTAATGAAATTGAAAGCTAAATGTATAGAAAAAAGAGCAACTGTTTACTCTGCACTTGGCCAGTAAGACACAGATCTCTTTTTTGTTCTCCACTAGCTATAAGAAATAAGATTACAATCATTTCAATAAGACCATAGTAGTTCTGTTCATTTATTCCTGGTTCTTCAGTGGTTAGGTATTTTTATCTGGAAATAATAAATATATATATTTCATACAGATTTTAGGAGATGAAAATGTATTTCATTTGAATGAGAACACGATCTTAGGTGCTGGAATGACACAGTTTCAGAAAAGCAGATCTTTTCATGAGTGAATTGGGTTTACTCATTTCTGTGTGTCCTACATATGATTATGAAAAAGTGAATGTGACAAAATGACAAAACCGTGAGAATTCATGGGGGCTGTTAAAGAGTCTCCTTCAGTCTTCTCTCAGGATTCTTGTTTTTAGCAGCAATGTTTCAGATACTTCAGTTGTGCTATCAAACAGCTTTGTTAAGGTTTCTCATGTCTATTCTGTTATGCAATACTTCTAGCTCATAATAGAGGTGGGCTAACACATGCACTGCAATAGCAATGAGAGTTTCATTATTCCTCTTCCTATTTAAGCTTATTTGAATGCATTGCCAAACTTCGAATATGGTGTTGAAATTTACATTCCCACTCTATTAGCTCTAGTTAGTTTTACCTTGCCTTCATTTAAAAGTTTCTGTTTCAAAAAAAGTAAAACTCAAGAGTGCCCACACTCAGTTATTAGACATTCAGCTGGGGAGGGAGGAGTAAAAAACTAAGTAGAAACTCTTATTTGTTTGATTCCTTTGTAAGAACAAATTAAAATACAATTTTGGTTTTGTTCATTTTATACACAGCTGTTTGAAATCATGCAACATTATATTAATTAGAACACAATTTCCCCAATCCTGCTGTTATTGCAACAATTCATTAAAAAGTCCAGGTGTAAAATATGAGGTATTTGATTGCTCCAGGGACTGTTAAGGGCATATGGAGTTTTTCAGCACTAAGTTGTTTGTGTGAATCCAATGTAGGCCAATAGTTAGAAGCTTTTGAGTTACTCTCTAATGACTCCTCTGTAGCTCAGGAGATATACCTAGATACTTGCACTCTCTTTCTCAGGTTTATAACTCACAACATTTCTGAACATTATCCTGGTATTTACAGATAATGGGATGAACAGTAAAAACAGAAATAAAGACTGATTTCTTTTCAGGGATCCAGTTTTGAGATATATTGGGAAGCATGTAGAGATGATGCTCTAAACTTATTCTTTCAGTAGTAGAATGTGAAAGGGATTATTTTCTAATGCTTTTATTCTACCATCTTCAGCACTCCTTTCAGTAATAAAAACTGTGTTACACATCACCATTATTCTTGCTGTCACTCTGCTTCAAGGCAGTAAAAAAATATTTCAAGACACAAAACTTTACATCAAGAAAGGCCCAGTTTCTGCTTGTCATCAAGACTTTTATATTTTCTTTTCCTTTGTAAGGAAAATTTATTTTATTGAAGGAGTGGGGTAAGTCATAGCAGAGAATTACCTTTTTCTAATGGCCTGAAAGAATCTGGTCTTTACTTCATACAAGTGGAGGTTGATGAAGCCATGATTTATAAGTGAAAGAAAGCTAGGGGTAATACATACATAAACAAATGATGAACAGCAGGCAAGACAATTATAAACTCATTTTGTTTTATGAAAAATATTTACACCTCACTGGAGAATCCTTGAAAGGGTTTTTTACATCTAGTCTGTAGGTCTCTTTTAAAAATTTTCTAACTTACCAAACAAATGCTGTGGTTAGAAGTTCTGCTGCCATCTGATTGGGATTGGGCCATCCTTGCTGCTTTGATGTAACATGAGTTTCTGTGTAGCAGGTGGTCTTTCCTGCTGTTTATAGTGCAGCCTGGGGAGGCCTGTCAGATGTAACAGCTCTTCTTTATCTGCATGGAATTTGGGTAAATCACAATGGAACAGATGGAAAAATGCTCACATACCACCACAGTCCCACCTCTTAGTAGCAGCCTGTAAAATTCCACAAACCCTTCTGATTCCCCAAAAAAAGAGAGAAAAATGCCTGATGGGTGTGTTTCTGAACTGCTGGAGGATACTCATTTTGTTTATACACAAACGTAAACCTGGGCACTAAGAAAAGAGAACAAAGCTCATAAACAACCTGAATTACCACAGCTGTTCTGTACATATATTGTACAGTTGCATTCTAGATTTCTGCAGAAAAACATTGGGAAATTAAAAATTTTTCGCTAATATCCTGTGCTAATTAAAAATTCATTATTTTCACCTCTCTTCTTCCTCTTCTTTTTCCTTTCTCTCATTCTTTTTCCTTTTTGTCCTCTTATCCCCTTTACTAAAATTTTATACACTTCTCTAATTAATTGTATAAGAAAATTATTAAGTAAAACCAAATATTGCTAAGATTGTTGCCTAAAAGTTTTTTTTTACTTCAATGAGCAGGTTGATAAACATTTGCAAAAATCTTCCTTTTACAAGGTTTCAAGGGTCTCTTTTTTTGTTTTAAAAGATGACAAGAATTACAAATGTATAACAAATACTTACATATTACTCATGAAAAATATGAAGTTCCAATGAAGTGAACTACTTCAGAACAAACATTCTTGATGCTAATGGTTCAGATTTTCAAAGAAAACATTTCTTTTCCAGTTACAAAACAGTGGATTATTTACACTAATAACAGTACACTACGTACCAAATTTCCTCTAAATACCTGCCTGTTCTGTGGGTGATAAACAGGTACGTGACTTATTTCTTGAATATGGCACAGACTCTGTTTAGGACTGTCCCTAAATGAATGCCAGGTGCCCACCAAAGCTGCTCTATCATTCTTCTCCTCAGCTGCACAGGAGAGAGAAAATATAAGGAAAGGCTCATGGGTAGAGATAAGGGTGGAGAGAGATCGCTCACCAATTACCATCACAGGGAAAACACTCGACTTGGAGAAGTCTGTTTAATTTATTAAAAAATCAAATCTGGGTATGGTAATGAGAATTAAAAACTAAATCTTACAACACCTTCTTCCCACACCTCCCTATTTCTTGGGCTCAACTTCACTCCTGATTTCCTCTATTTCCTCCCCTGCTGGCATCAGAGATGGATATGGAATAGATTCGTGGCTAGTTCATCACATATTATTTCTTCCACCCCTTTCAGTCTTCCTCCTACTCCAGTGTGGGTCACTTCCAGGGGATGAAGTCCTTCAGAAACAGGCTGCCCAGCATGGGTGCCCCATATGGTTACAGGTCCTGCCAGAAAATCTGCTCCAGTGCAGATATCAAACAGGGGGACAAGGGGACAACTTCCTCACTGTGATCTTCACCCTGGGCTATGTGAGAATCTCTGCTCTGGCACATGGAGGTCCTCCTCCCCATCTGCCCTCACTGACTTTGATGTCAGCAAAGTTGTTACTCTCATATTCTCACTCCTCCCACTGCAATTGCTGCTGTGCTTTTTTTCTCCCTCATCTAAACATGTTATCCCAGAGGTGCACCCACTGTCGCTGATGGGCTCAGCCTCGACCCTGGGGTGGATCTGTCTTGCAGACAGCTGGCATTGGCCCTGTCACAGATGTGGGAAGCTTCTGATGGCTTCTGGCAGAAGCCGCCCTTGCAGACCTCTGGCTACCAAAACCTTGCCACACAAAGCCATACAGACACATATATAAATTTAACAATGAATGTTTCTTCCAAACTGATTTCTTTCCATTTTTTCTGGGTTCTTTTCAACTCCCATTTGCTTATAAAATGACAATGAAAAGTCTCAGAAAACTGACCTCTCAGATAGATGTCCATTTATCAGTATAATATATATAACAGTAGTATATTCATCAGATAAAATTCAGGACAGTGTATCTCTTAAATGTATGATAACTGTAGATGGGAAAGATCATCAATCCTACAGGAATTTAACTCAGTCAGCCATTGTCCAGAGTCTGTTTATTTTAATTTTACTAATGGAAATGAAAATTCCTTGTATCAGAGCAGAGGTGCAAATACACAATGTGCAGTATGAAGTGCTCAGATGCTTTGATATGGAGTAGCATGTAAAGGTATTTGTGCATTAATATTTGACTGAGTGTTACATTAACCTTTTAGTCTATACATCTATGAAGTAATTCTGCCCAACTGCTTCACTCAACAAAGTCACATGTTTTGCAAGCTGGTCAGACTACTTGTAAAACATAGGTCAGAATTAAATAATAAGGCAGACTTATTTATCTGCAAGACTACATAAACCAATTATGCATGATGTGTTTTGTTGTAAGGGATGAAGGTTACATGGTGTATCATTAAGACCCATCACGTAGAGGAGATTTCTGCTATTGTTAACTGATTCTCATATCCACTTCTTTCCAACAATTCTTTTAAAAAGGGAAGATTTTATTTATTTTATTTAATTAATTGCCAAAAGACTAGATTTCGTTACAGGAATATGTAGAATTAGCACAATGACATCCTGATACATTGTTTAAGTCTCAGCATAGTAGGGATAATAACACTATGGAGAGAGAAATTTAGCTTCCATGCAAAGCTAGTGCAGCAATTAATTCTGTTTATCATATGTGCAGAAAACTTTTCAGTAGATATAGGTATTCTAGAACTGAAGTTTTTCATTTTCTGGTACCATTGGAAAACAAAATCCTTTGTCAGCTACTTGAAATGCAAAGTCCTTACTAGAAAGTAAACTCTTCTCTGCAGGCATTTTCTCCCTCTGAAATGTTTTCCATTAATTAAAGGTAGCATAGAAAAAGCTCTGCGTTGTCTGACTAAAGATAAAAAAGCAACAAACAAAAAGAGTGAGTGTGAAAGAAATAGAAAAATGGAAGTGCCTTAGCAATTTCCACTGAGTCTTTGGAAAGTTACTTGTGTTTCCTTTTTACACTGCTTGCTTCTGCCAAGAAGAAAGGCAATGAGTAAAGGGATGCCCCATCAAGCACTCTGTGTGTAAGACTATACTGTAAATTTCAGAGTTAATGCCAGTGAAAACACACACTTCAAAGAAAAGCAGAATTAATCAGCACTTTTGCACTAACAATTATAATTCTTCATTTCCAACCAAACAACCTAAACTGCTAAGTGCTGATGCAGGTTTATATTTGAAGTGATTTCCAATGTAATGTTTTCTGACATATTTAAGATTAATACTAGCTTAGGCAGGTAAATAATAACAGCTTTCAAAGGCTATTAGTATTTCAATTTAAGAGTACCAGTCTGTGCTGTCTTGCATTGCAATAATTGTGTTTCTTCCCCAGTAGGCCCCATGTGTGCAAGTATGCCCAGTGTATGCCCAATATATTATCAGATTTTTGTTACAATTTGAAGAAAAGCCTGTTAATAGAGTGTATGGGTCACTGTGAAAATCTGGTGATACTACTTAATTGATTGGCCCTGAGTCAGGAAAATTTTAAGGATATTTTTAGCTTTTAACTGTGCTTAACGCCTGTTGATATTTGGTAGTTACATATTCATGTTTAGATTGCTGTCTTGGATGAGGGTACTCCCATATAGAAAATCACTCTCTTACATTATTTCCATCTTTATTGTGGTTATGATTATTTTGTCAACACATTCTGAGATATAATTCCTGTTTCTAAAGTGGTTTGAAATCTTGGTGCAAATTTTGAAATACAATTTTAATACAGAATTAAAAAAATAAATGATAATTTTACAGAGAAAATAGCCTGTATGTTCATGTTGCAAAAATGAATTTTTTTGTTTGCATAAGCACTTGCATTGCACTGAGCAGAAACATTCTAACACATTCTGTTAGAAATTCTCAAAATTCTACTACACTGAAATCTATATTTCATGCTAAGTGATTAGTTTAACGTTATCTACCTCTATGCACCAAAAATCAACATTTTTTACCTTGTGATATTTTTTATATATCTTATAGAGCCAAAATAGATTGAGAGCTGAAAGACTTTTTCAGCAAGACAGATAGAAAGAGTTTTAAAGTAAGAACAAACATATCTTATGTATTCTATTCTGTTGAATATAATTTCTTAAACATATTCCACCTCTGAACCTGGTTTTGAAAGCCTGTCTTTGAAAAAAATTAAAATGTCAATTAGAATAGCAGCTACAGCTGAAGTAAACAGTCATCAGGGATGTAATGCCACTCTCTGTTCATCCAGCTTGAAAATACTATTGTGTCTGCACTTCAGCATTTCAGTCTGAGGTCTAATGACTTTTGTTCCCAGTTTCAGGGCTTCTAAAATATTGCTGAAAGCTGAAATCTTTCCTTTGTTTGAACTGCTAATTAGTTTTGTGTATATGGGATTTATGAAGTACCGGATGTTTAAATCATATCTCAGATTAAATCTGCCTGGAAATGTTCTGCATTACAAAATAGATAAATAAAAGCAGCATCTTAACAAATTCAAAGTTTGTGAATTGCATGGACATCTTACAGACAAAATGAATCTGCAAATCCTTTACCAAACAATTGCTTATTACCCCAGTCCTCTTGTTTTAATTGTATTTTCCTCAATTAAATCCTTTATTCAACCATGAATGGAGTCATAGTTCTCACCAAGAAATAATGAAAACAACATGCAATGCTGGGGTTCCCCATTTCCCTGCCTGTTTTCCTGACAGAGAAAGGTTTGTACAAATCTCACACAGCTTCTGTCACCTGATATCTGAGTTCATTGTCCAAACAAGGGGAAAAAATTATCTACTTAACAATAAGGCTTATATTTTCATCTTCCTTTGATTTTGTAGACATTGTCTTATTAGGAATCCAGTCTGTCAGGAAAAGCAAAGTCTATGCAAAGAAATTTTTATTGGTTCTGTGTTATGTTACAGTACTTTTATTAGACGGTGACATTCCTAAGACAGCACCTGCTGCGTGGATTTGGGCTGTTAGCCAGAAAAGAAATAAAAAAGAAATGTGTGGTTTAAATCCAAGAGGCAATGGGCTTTCACTACTGTAACAAATACCCACATGCCTGAACAGTTGGAAAGTTGGAGTGAATCACAGTTGTAAGCATTGGGGATAAATATATGTATAAGTGGCACTGTTATCACCATAACTTTCAGAGCAACAAAGATATAAAATGTCTCTTCTACATCTGTTCTCCTTTCCCCTGTGAATATAACTATTGAATGATATTTTCTACCCAATATGCATAGAAAGAGTGAACTTTTCCTTTCCTTCATCTGTGGATTTGTTAGCACACTCTGGCCCATTCTACTGCCAAAGCAACAGAATCTATAATGAGAAAAAAAATCAAATTCAATTTTTCCCTGTAAATCTGGAACAGGTCTAGATTTAATGCTGTATGAATGTGGCTGGAGGCAGAATTATGTCTAGAAATATTTGTGGGCTTCCAGGGCTGCTAAAACTCTTCCCCATGTATAAAAATTCACTTTCCAAAGCCAAAAGAGATCACAAACCCAAAGTAAATGTAGTTCTCAGACATGATACAAAAGATCATTTCTCATTTTTGAGTTCTGCATTTGATATTCTGGAAGTGAGATCTGGATATATGATCAAATCTAAAAAGTAAGCAATAAAAAAAAACAAGCTGAAGAAAACTATAGACACTAAACTAGAGGACCAAAAGCTTTTTTTTTTTTTTACCTACATAATTTCTGGATGTAGAATTTTCTTTCTGAATTTATATTGTGTGTTGATACACCCCCAGTCCCCTGCAATACAGGGCAGATGTTGTCAAATTCCTTTTCATTGATCACAGGCAGGTTGTTTCAGAAGGAACATTAGTCTGATCTGGTCCCTCATGCAGAGAGAACTTCTGCTTTAGAAACTAATGTCTAGCAGCAAGATTGTCATTGAAAAAGACAGTAAGTAATGTTCTGTCATTTTCTGGCATTTATCACTTACTCAAAAACGCAGTATTTTGGCCTTTCAGACATCTGTCTGTTTAAGTTCGTGGGTGTTGATTTTATGGGATTAGTCCGGACGAGCATAACTTGTTCTGAAGCAAATACAAGTAATTCCTCAGACTTTTAATGGGAAATGGGTGAGACTCAGATCACATATTCTCTCTGTTATAGTCATACTCCTGTGACAGATACAAGACAAAAGCAAAAATTTCATGGTTTGAGCAGCAGTACTTATTGGAAGCCTATTATTATTGATGCAATTAGTTTACCAGCTGTCTCAGTGGTTTGGTCCTGTGCCTGAGTCAGGGCAATCCCACACACAAGGACAGGCTGGGAGGAGAATGGATCAAAATTAGCCCTGGAGGAAAGACATGGGGGTATTTGTGGATGAAAAACTCAATATGACTCAGCAATGTGGATTTCAGCTCAGAAAGCCAGCCACATCCTGGGCTGTATCCAAAGCAGCGTGGCCAACAGGTTGAGAGATTAATTCTACCCTTCTGCTCTGCTCTGCTCTGCTCTGCTCTGCTCTGCTCTGCTCTGGTGAGACCCTGCCTGAAGTGCTGCAAGCAGCTCTGGGGCCTCCAACACAAGAAGGATGGATACCTCTTGGAGTGAGTCCAGAGGAGAGCCACTGACTTGATCACAGGACCAAAACACCTCTCCTGTTAACACAGGATGAAAGAATTGGAGTGGTTGGGTTTCTTTTCCTTATTTGCCCACAGAGATTGTGGATTTCCTATTCCCAGAGGTGTTTAAGATGAACTTGGATGCGGCTCTGAGCAACCTGGTCTAGTGACAGGTGTCCCTGCTCATGGCAGGGAGGCTGGAAACAGATGATCTTTAAGGTCCCTTCCAATCCGAAGCACTCTATGATTTTATGTTTCTATAACTTCCAGATATTCGAGAATATTCCTACACTGAGAGAACTCCAAACAAATTGGAACTCACTGAGAGGTCCTTGGCTATGTTCAGAAAAGAATGGTTAAACCTTCCTTCATAAGAAGTGGTGTGAGGCTGGAGTAGAGTGAAGGTATAAATTTTTATAATGCTGATTAGAAAAAAATTATATAATTTGATGTAATTGAATTTCAGCCAAATATGTCACCAGTGGAAAAATCCATGTGCCTGGAACTCTGTTGCAAACTGTGGCTCATGTGGTAATTCACATACAGGAAATGCTAATGAAGGATTTTCTGATGTTTTCCCTTTTGAGTCCTGCTGGTGGGAAGGTATAATAAGGTTAGATCAAAAGCGAGTTTTCAGCAATTTACAATTAGACTTGATCTTTTCTGTTGGTAACGTTCCTTTATAGACAGCTCTGCATGTCTCACTTCATAAAAGTCTTCATGCACTGATTTGCTTCCATCGTTCCACCTTCTTGTCACGTATTTTGAAAATAGGTGGCAATACCATATATTTGTCCATGTATTTGACATATTATTTCAACTGCTTAGTATTTGTCCAAAATATTTTCTTCTGAAACTGGATCAAATATGAGGGGGTCTTAAGTTCCAAAATTTGCTCCTAAAAAGGAATGACTGGATGTCCTTGATTCAGTATTGTTGATTCAGCCAGTGAAGAAAATCAACTAAGATGTCTTTTATGCTCATGAGGTCCTTGTCTGCATAATACAGTGAATATTAATATTACTTCATTACTAGGTAAACATATTTCTATTTCTAAATATCAATAACACACAAAGTATGTTCTCTGATTAACCTCTCTTTCAATTTATTTCTGTTTATGGATATAAACAGATTCCTTTTAGGAGAATCATTCTTAAAATATTTCAAACTCTTAGGGAGGATATCTTTTTCTTTCACTGAAATGCTTAATGATTTGGAGAAAAGACTGTTTCTTTGCTCAGTGGATGATCTGTACAGCCCAACAGAGCAAAGACTTTTGTTCATGATTGGAACTTTTAGATTTTCTTACCCATATTAACTGAGAAATTATGACCTTCCTGATTGACAGCTGATACTTTATTCCACTACAGCCTTTTCACACCAGGTACCCATGCAAAGAACTTCTACTGGGCATGTTGAGGAACGTAGATGGGCATGTTACCAACCATTGATAAGCAAACTTAAAAAAATTCAGAAGATGCTGCACTTCCCTGAACCTTGGACTTTAATATGTGCCTAGGAACAACACACATAAATTCTTTCTGTGTGTGTAGGAGGGTAGACTTGGCAAGGATCAAGATTAAAGAACTGGACCTACCCAGGTTTTCCAGCTGGGCTCTGATAAAGGCTTCCAGATTAGACTCTTTTGGAAGATTTCAGGTAGCTTTCAGGAAACAGGCTTGGGAATGAAACAGTGTGTCAGTACCTGGCATGCCTTGAGCTCACCTGAACTTTCTGAGTCTCAGTCTACCAGAAGAGAGGGTTATTGGTTAGTGATGTCCTATTTAGCGTAGGAATATCAGGTTTCTTCTGGTTTTATCTACCTCTCTGGGCACAGAAAAATTAAAAACTTCATAAAATATTAAGTATCATGCTTGTTCTTTATACGGTCCTCGAATATTGTCCCTTCATGTTGTGATGACCCTATCATAGACAGTGAGTTCAATGGTTCTTCACCATCAATGCAAGTGGAGGCTACTTTAAGAACATGGGAGAGAAGATAAATACTCAGAAGAATAAGACAGCTATGATAAGAATAACAGTTCTTATCTATTTTTAGCAAGTTACATCCAACCCCTTAAAGATAAACCTTTAAAGTTTTGAGTTGTTTTGTTTTGGGGGTTGGGGTTTTTTTTTTGTTGTTGTTGGTTGATTATTGTTGGGGTTTTTTTTCCTTTCTAGATGAAACATTATTATTATTATATTACTATATAGTATTGGAAAATATTACTATTTGACACACTGGTAGTTTTAATACATTTGTGAAAAATCCTGAAAAAATATTGTATTACTAATTCAAAAACTTAAAATGCTGAAAGAAATCTCTGCTGAACCATTGCTGATATGTCCTTTATTTTTGAAGTAGTCTTGTTTGGATCAATTCTCTTGTTAAGAGCAACACTCTGCTCTCATCGCTCAGTGTTGCTTGATGTATTTTCCCTGTCAACTGTAGGGGGATTGGAACTAACCAGATGATCCTTAAAGATCCTTTCCAACCCAGAAAAGCCTGGACCACTGTGCAATAATTCACACAGATTTCTTTTTGCCTCCATTTCCTTCCTAGGCTGAGATTTGCTTTTTGACCACTTTACAGACAGGTATTTGCATTTTTACAAGTTACATCACCTGAAGACCTTGCCTTCAGCCACCCTTTTTACCTCAATTTCAAATGAGAAACCATCTGTTCACTACTTTGGCAAAAGAGACTGTCACTGCATGTGCTCACAAGCATGTGCTTCTTTAAAAGGCAATGCATTCACTGTAAACACATATTTTTCCTGTTTGACGCATTCCCAGTCTTTATGCTGTTTAGTACTGTATACTGTTAACCCCAAAAACAATGCATATTTATATGCAGATTGGAAGAAAATGACTGCTTAGAAATGTTGCATTCATCAACTCTCTTTGCATTTTGAGGCTTGTCTTTTGTTCTGGTCTCTCAGACAAATTCTGCATGCAGTGTTAAGTCATAGATCTCAGGGTACAGCTCTGATGGGTTAATTGTCATGGGCAGGTTGAGAAGTGGTACAGGAGGTCCTAGAGGCAAGAGCTGCTATGACTCCTGGGGAGAATATGCTTTCAGGACAGAACATGAAGTCCTGTTTTAAATGTAAGCTCACAGTTGCTCTCAAACATCTCTAGGGAAACCATAAAATCATGATATTTAGACAACACGCAGTGTTGGTAAAGGTTAATTTCCCAGAGAAGAGCTGGGTCAAAAAAAAAATAAAACAAAAAAAAGAGTCCCAGGAGAAGCACAAGGAAATCTTGTCAGTATAGCAATAGGGAGATTCCATCAATATATAAGCACTTATGAATTAATTCTTCTTCAGTGGTGCTCAAAATTAACTAAATCTCATGCCAGACCTTGACTGCTCTGAAATTTTGAGATTTTGAAGCATTTTTGAAGGTAGTATTCTAATCTTTCTTCATGGAATGTAACTTTAAAATAAAAATTACATAGATGTGTGGTTTTAGGTGTGGGCAGGGAGTGAAGAACTGGTTTTTTGCTGTGAAGTGTACAGGAATTCTATTGTCTTCATGAAGCACAACAGTCACAAAACATTTTTAGAAATTAAAAAACTGTGAGCAAGTATCACGCATACATTCTTGTTCTGTTTCTTATCACTTGTCCCCCTACAGTAGTTTTTGTCTTCTATGAATATTTTAAAACTAAAGATCTAAAAGAGAGGATTTTTTTCCTTAAATAGTGCCTTTCTTAAAGAAATGAATCTCCTTCTCACTTTAAAAACTGCTTAGGATAAAATGCTGTTCCTAAAATTAATTTGTTCTGCTGTAGATCAGGAGTAATTGAACTAATATTAATGAAAACGTCACACAAGCAATGGAAAAACGCAACCTATGAAAGAAGCTTATTAAGTCACTCTGTTTCTCTGACTTGTCCCACAGTCCTGTTCTGCAAAGAGGAGCAGGAGGGAGCCGTGGAGAACGTCTTCCAACAGCCATTATCCTTCCCTCTTCATCTCCAGTGATCTGTCACATGTCACATTTTCCATCCTTAAAGGCATATGGTGGGTATTAGAGATGATTGCTGCAGCATGCTGCTCCTGGCCCTACATATACTTGTTTGACACACTAGATTGTTGAATGACATTTACTTTGACAAAAAGAGTTGCATGTGCCTTTCATTTTCTGCCTTTTTTTTTTTTTTAATACATCAACCACTTTCCTAAATACAATAGAGAAACAAAGTTTCTTTTTGGTTTGTAACAGATTTTCACACTATTCAAGAGTGAGATTAATATTGTCTGTAAGATAAATGGAAAAGGTTGGGCAGGTGTCATCAAAACAGTTGGATGGATTGCTTTTCTGTAAAGAGAATATGATTTCATCTGACCGCCGTATTCTGGAATACTTAATAAATCAGTAATTACTATTCAAATACATCCCCTGTGCTGTTGAATAAGATTTTGGGCACACCAACTTATATTTCAGTGAAATATTTCTATGCAGAATATAAGCACAGATTAGGACAAAAATTAGGATAAGCTGTACCACATGAATTGGGCAGAGAGGAATGGAATATGTGCGTATGGGAGAATTTAACGTTTCAGATGAATATCAGCTTTACTTTGGACTCAGCCTGTGATCTGTTATAGGCTTGACACATCCTCTAGATCAGAAAAGGGGGTAAGAGCAGAAATATGATATAACAATTACTTATTTAAGATTCTGACACTGATTTCTTTTGCACTGTTTTATCACCGGAAAACACTGATATTCTTTACTGCATCACACCTTTGAATCATCTCATTGTTATAAATATTAGAGATGAAATAATTAATGATATAAATTTCTGAAGCTCTTCTTTGCCTTTGTTTTTCTTTACTGCAGTTTGTTTTCTCTCTTCTATCCTTTTATTCCATGTTAAACAAATTTGTACAGAAGTTCAGGACAGACTATAGCTCTCAAATTTCTTGGGGTCCTTTTAGTGCTAACCTTCATACTGCTGCACCATTCTTTTCTTAAAAACCCCACAATCCCATTTATTATATTTTTTTTACAAGTTGCAAAGGAGCTTTGAAAAATGAATGTCAGTTTCCATTAAAAGTATTCATTGCTTACAGTTCAAATTTTCTCAACTCAGTATTGACTCTTTGTCAAAGGAGAAAAAGGGAAAAAAAAACAAACCCTAGACTGGGTTTCTACACTTGCTCATGCAAATACCATTACCTTACACAATAATTCCCTTTATTTAATTTTGGTTGCATATTGCAGGTCAGGTACGGTCTTTGATTTGTGTGCTTTATTTGAATGGTACTTACAGATATCACCTAAAAATTACTTGAGAATGCAGTGTGTACCTGTGGACAAACTTCAGTTTCACATCCAGGACAGTGTGCCCTGTATTGCCTTTTTTGGTGTTTGTGAATTTTTGACCTTTCAGGTACATTCAGCTGGCAGAACACCAGTGCCTATGGATGTCAGTCATCTGTCTGGAGCTCCTCCCACTCAGTAAAGGGATTTCAAATGAAGCTGCCTACAGCTAAGACAGTGAGTTTTGCAAGATTAATATTCCCACATACTGACAAGGTATCTGAATTTGCACAAAACACTGTTGTCCACTTTTTAAAAAAAATAGTGGACATTTCTGATTTTATTAAAATATTTCCTCACTCTGACACTTGTACAAGAATAGAGTTAGTCTTGTCTCAATTAGAACTTTATAGACTTTTTTTTTTTTTTTTTTCACTAGAAGGGCATTTACCTCCTCCCTCTTCCCACCACATAACAAAGGCATCCTTGTAGGTAAATGTTTAAGTTTTAGACAACGTGCATTTCCAGGATGCAATTCTGTTGTGATAACTGCCTTGATACCGAATGATTTAATTAGATAATCACATAATTGCAATAAGTAAAAAAACTTGTGCAAAATGGAATAAATAATTGAAATTAATTTTTCCTGGAGAAGAAAAAGTAAATTTTGAATTTCACAACCTTAGCTTATCAGTGACACTAATTAGATCTTGCATTTTAATAATCTTCCATTAAAAAGCTGCTGAGATATCAACCAGATATATTTTTTAGTCTGTGAGCCTTTATGTGATGAACAGAAACATAATAATTTGAGAGTGGTAGGTACAGATTTATATTTTTAGTCTTATTTTTCACATCACAGGAGATGACTCCTAAAACCTTTGCAGAGCCTTTCATTATTCGACTGTTACAGTTCAAATAGTCAGTTTTGATGGCAAAAGAGTTTTATGTTTGGCCCATGCCAGACACATTCCAAATAGTTGCTTTGTCCCAAATTTTTATTAGCTATGACATAACCAAGGATGTTATCTGATAGTTAGTTAAGCAATTTATTATTTAGGATTACTCAATAGGTTCATTCTTATCACTGCATTAAGCACAAGAGTCATGGTTTTTAAATAGGATTTTTAATCTAATAATCTGATATATGCTTTTATAATGTTTACTATATCATTGAAATGATCAGAAGGAAATAAGTATATGGGACTTAAAGGAATTTTGAATTTCTGAGGAATCATTTGTTTAGTCAGCATTGATTTCAGAGAGTGACTTTCTGTAGTTCATCATGTGCCCTAAATATATGATCACACCTTTGAATCATCTCATTGTTATAAATATTAGAGATGAAATAATTAATGATATAAATTTCTGAAGCTCTTCTCTGCCTTTGTTTTTCTTTTATTTTTCTATATGACCAACAGTGTTAAGTCTGCCTGCCTGCACCGGACTCCTCCAAATAATGTTTGACTTTCTTAGATTCTGGCAATTCAATCCAATCAAAAACTCTATATCCTCAAAGGGGAAAAACTAGTTTTCGTTGTGAAAATAGAAACCATCCTTCCCCAAGGCACCAACTCTACTTCAGATGCATGTGAGCTAGCAGGCTGGATGGTAGTTGTGGCAGCACTGAGCAGAGTCAGGCTGTGAAATCTGTCTGGGAAAATGAATAAATATTAAGATGCTTAGTCAATGCTGATATCTGTGCTACTGAGGTTATATTGATATCTACAGTGACTGCCATGCCGTATGTCACACAATCTGGACTCAATTTCTTGCTTGCTTTCTTCTGAGGGTTACATCCATGTTCCTTTTGGTCTCATCCAAGAGCAGCAATATGTTAATAAGCAAAGAGACTTCTCTTGAAGTTATTATTAACAAGGAATATAATTTACAATATATGCTACATATTTAAACAGAAACTTCCCTTTGCCTTTACAGATGTGGCTTTGCCAACTCTACAGAAAGAAGCTGGTTTTTGAGGGCTTCTAGTGTAATATTTATTTTCATGCTTACATTACCAACATCTGATAGTAGCTTTTTGAAAGGCTTAATCAAACAAAAAAAGGAAATTTTAATAAAATCTCTCCTTAATTATTATACATTGATAAGCTCTAACATGTCTTGAAGGCACTTAGTACCTGTACACCTTTTTGAGAGGTATCCAGTCCTAGCAGAGCAAGCCCATGGTTATATATTGCAACTTTTATTTATGAATTTTTAAAATTTTAACCCAGCCCTGGCTGCTTCAGAAACATTAACATTAGAAAAACTGAAAATCTGATATTAAAGGAAATAGTAATTCACATCATTTTAAATGTATGGATTTAAACCAAGGCTTTACAGGCTCACTCAAGGTGCATGTGATTCGAGGATTCCAGCCTTTACTGTCTTGCTGAAGTAGAGCAGTGGGTAATGGAAGACAGCAGAAGATGTTTCATCATTTGCCAAGCAAGTCCACAAAGCCACAAAACTAGTGGCAATAAATTTTCTGTATCTCACAGGATTATAATAACTGTAATAATACATTAGGTTCTGCATGAGTATCCTGGTTTGAGGATTGATACTTCCCCAGAGATGGAATGTTCTCATATCTATCAGGTACTTACGAATCACTCTTAAAATGAAGCTAAAATGAAGAATTGAAATCTAGCTACTAGCCTATAATTAAATACAGTTAAATATATACAAATTAAGTAAAAAAATACTAAAGGCTTATTTTGCTCTTAGATTTTAATCTAAAAGAACTCAGCTGCAGTTTATTGAAAATAAGAAACTGTGCTGAAATAACACAAAATGCACACAGAAATCACCACAGCAACAGTCAGAAGTGTTTTATAATGCTGATTGCAGTAAAAATCAAAATCTGGTACTATGGGTTATGGTCTGCTTTAAATAAACTATAGCATAAAGTAGTTTGACATGTAGATGGATCTACAGTCTTTAAAATCAAGTATATAATTTTGAAATAATTTTTCTTTTTGGTTTTGTGCTTTAAGATTTAATATTCTTCAGAAATGAGTCACTACTATTTTCAAATAATAAGAATAAAAAAGCATTTCTGAGTCTACTTTAAGTTGCTGTTTATTGCCCTTTTCTATTAATTGCATAGTAAACAATGATTTTTGTTATGAAATTTTGAATCTTTCTATATCATTAAAATGATAGCAAAACCAAAACCATGTATTTGGCATGCCTATATGTTTGTGGGCAGAATTAATAAGTAGTTACTTGTGAATCGTCTAGTGTCTTGTATTGTTTTGTGTAACTTTAAAATTTTTTGCTAAAATGCTTTCATAATTAGATTCTATCTCAAGCGATAAAGTCCATAAATGATTCTGGATGAAATTAATTTACTTAAAACCAAGCATTTGATTTTTTTGTCTTTGCAGTAAATCAAATGACTAATTTTGAACAAAAAGCATTCCAAAGAAATCAAAATACACTCAAGTAGTTCAGACCCTAATTCTTAGTTTGGTCATACTAATTTTAGAAAGTAATAGACCAATACAGCTTTCTGTATTCATGTTAATTGGCAACAAGTGTTGACAAAAAAATGTATATAAATACATGCTCAGGACTTCAATATTTTTAGATTACAGTATGGTTATTTACACATATTTTCTTTTTCTATATTGTAAAATACTTGCAAGGATTTATTGGTGACTTTTAATTGGGAAAATAAAAAAATATGGTAATCATGGAAAGATTTTTCTATTTGTGCATATTCAAAATTATTCAGAAAACTTTTACCCTTTTAAGTCCTCCTTGCAGATATAGTCTGACAGATAGGTAGACAGATGGACAAATAGAATTGGCAGATAGGGATCACAGTTTATTTTCCTAGTGAATAAGTTGATTACTTTGGGAAAGCTGACTATACAAACACAAGGAATGGAAGAAAACAGATGGTATGCGTTCCAATGCCTGGTGGCTGTTTGAGCATTAAACATTTGTCTGAACCGATTCCCTGTAAGTAGAGAATTTGTATTTTTTAATATCTTCCATTAAATAAAGGCCCAGTGAGCGGGGAAATAATGAAAGGAGAATGAACTTGTAATGTCATTTCAAAGATTTAAGCATTCTTTATGCTTTAAACCCAGTAAACTATCATGGAAAATTATTTGTTTAAAATGAGGAAAATAAAAACACCTAGAAGTAGAAACAGGGAAAGCTAAAAGTCTTAAGCAAGTATGCAAAATCTCTTCCAAAACAAGATATTTTACACCAGTCATTTCTAAGAAGATCTTCCATTCCTGGTGGCTCAATAGAAACATTCCCACACAAGCCTGCTTGCAGATGAATGGTGGAGTGCGAGCTCCTAAGTTTTATATAACTGCTATCCTAATAGCAGAATCAATGACATTACACAAACCTGGCTCACACCCATCACCTGCAATTACAATGAGTTGCTGTTCATTGCATATGTGGTTGTTGTTTTTAGGTCACTGGGGATTAAGAAAGAGAGAATAATGTACTACAGTCCAAAGTCATGAAGGGGAAAGTGTGTTAGAACCACATACACTGTATATTTATTTACTTATGATGAGCCCCGGCCACGAGTCATCAGCTTACAGTTTCTCTTACAATCACCCTCATTGGCTATTCATGAACAGGTCATGAATAGCAGGATTATATCACTTTGTTTTTACTTCCTTAATAGGAGCTATTAAAGAGTCACTTTTCAGATTGGTATTATTAACTGTTTGCTAGGCTATATTTTTTGAATAGTGCTTTCCTTATTCAGAAGAGGAGAACAGCATAGAGAACTGGAAATGGTTTGAGAAGTAATATGAACATCAAATTATTTGTAAGACAGGAAATAATTGGTATACATTGGCAAATGTAGTTTGAGTAGAAGAGCTGAATACTGGCCTATTGCAGGAAATAGTTCAGACTGTTATTCTGAAGAGATCTGCACCACTACTCTCCAAACTGCCTGTGTTGCTTTTCAGATCAGTAGATTTTAAGGCCCAAAAAGGGCATTTACATCTTAACGCAATGGCTAACAGACTACAGGACAATCAATTTCACTAAGTGATCCAGAGTGACAACCACAATTTTGTAACATATTAAGAGGCAACCCAACATACCCAAACTTGATTTTAAGTGTTGAAACCACCTCATTCCATGTCATAAAGGATTTACTGCAGCTCTGTGTAAGATGTCCCAAAGGTTTAATACATTCTTCATTAAACATGTGTAGCATGATCTCAGTCTGAGTTTGTGTAGCTCTGTGTCATCACTTTTTGGGAGCATTTTAGTTAACTAAGGACTGTGAACAAGCAGAAAACTTGAAATAACATAGGGCAACAATTCTTTTACTACGGTAAACATCATGTCTTATGTTGGCAATAAACAACAGTTGTGGATTTTCTTGCCCTCTTTTGTTCAACAACTGAATTTCAGAGCCTCTTATCCAGATATGTGTAGTTTGAGTGGTACAAAGTAAAATAAATAGTTTATTTGTTGTTTAGGGTTTCAAATGTCAGGATCTCATTTACAAAAGATGCATCAGTAATATCAATTAATTTGTGCCAAGATGGTTATGCTAGAAATAATCAGGCCTTTTTTCAAAGATCTTCAAAATCAAAATAATATTTCCATTTTTTCTGTGTGATCTTTCTATGTAAAATACAAGAGTCACAAATGCCAATTCAAAAAGAGAAATTCTAATCTTGTTTTTTTCTTCACAGTACAATTTTATTGGAGTTTATAATTTTTTTTAATCTTCCTTCTCTTCTGTTTCAGAACACTAAATGCATTATTAAAATTTCAGCATTTCTTTTCAAACTGAAGATCAGGTGTTAGCCACACTATATTCATAATTTCCCTTACTCTCGAAATCTAAAATTTATCACTACTGGGAGAAAAAGGGAATAAGAGCTACGCAAGTGAAAAGTTTCAATAAGTATTAAGCCTTTAATTCAATGACTTCAGCAGTCATTGAATTAAAGGCTTAATACTTATTTTAATACTTCATTTTAATTAAATATGAAAACAACGTTCAAATTGAAATAAACATTACATCAATCAGCCATTCTCCAGATTACATCCAAGAAACCTCTCACAGAACAAATAGCATGGCTGTACGTCTGTCACAAAAAGCTGAAAGGCAAAAGGAAGCATGCTAGGATTTGATTATAGATGTATTTGTTCTCATGGTAGTTAACATTAATTTTGACAAGCAACCTCAGCTATTCACTTGCTCAGGTTTTATTTTTTTTGTGTTTACATATTATCATGTTGTTCAAGCTTTGAAAATAAGAGAGGTTTACCTAAAATTATGAGATCAAAACTCTTTTGTCTTCTTTACTAATGTAAGCTTGAAATACCAACATCTAAGTAGCATTAAGTAGCGATCACAAGATCTTGTGGTAATACATGCTGGGAGGGGGCTCAGCTGATCCCTAGGCCAAGCCCCTGCTCAAAGGAGTGGGTATGAAATTAGCACTTGCATCTAGTTTGATCTTGAGGGCTTCCAAGCATAAATACTGATTAATGAATGGTAACTAATTCCAACGTTTGTTTGTCCTCACAAAGAAAAAAATTATTCTTAGAGATAGTTTTAACCATTCTTTTTTCCATTTAGGCCTGTCTTTCATCTTGCTATCGCACACCATAGTGGAGAGTGTGGTTCCATCTTCTCCACATACTTCAAGTATTAAGTTCCCTCAAAGCTGCCTCTTCTACAGACTGCATATGCCCTAGACACTCAATCTTTCTTTACAGGATAAGTACTCCTAATAAGGTCTTTCCGTCATCTTGGGAGGATTTGATGATCTTCTGTTTATTGACATCTTTCTCATAATGAGGGACTTCAGGTTGGATACAGTATTTCTGATGTTGCTCTTATCCTAGGAACTGACTGGTGGAGGCAACCAGAAGGATGAATTATAAAAAATGTGTGACAATGTGGTTTTGCCTTTTGGAGGGGGAAGAGTGTCTGTATCTAGAGGCATTAAACATTTGTCAGCAAATATCTCCATGATATTATGGAGTGGCCATAAATGTGTTTGAAAGAGTGTTGTAGGTATGTGTAATCAAATGGACTCCTAGGACTCTCCACAAGAGGGAATGACACAAACCTTCAAGAATGCGGACGTTCCTTTTTCATAAGACGCCATTACAGGAAAAACTTCAATAAGGATGATGCTTCTCCATCCCAGACAGTAATCTAAGCAAAATTGCCAGGAGGATGATTTGCACAGCATGATCAATGGGAAACTGATATATATCACAAAGCTCACAATCTGCTGGTTTCTCTTTAAAACCATTGTTTAAAAAGTACAGACTTCTTTTTAAAACTTTTTATTTTTTCTTATATTTTTGATTCCCTGAAGGCAGCACAGTGGTTCTAAAAATGATGTCACCATCTTACAGAGGCACGTACCCATATGCACGTATAAATCTATACTATGTCTTGTTTATATTTGCAATACTATTGATATGGTAACAAGTCATGTCATGTTTCTATGAAAAAAGGAAATATGGCAGGGAGAAAAAACCCCACCCAAAATAGAGTAACACACTAGTGCAAAGACATTATTGTATCTTTCCATCAAAATTTGCTTTCAAATCTGCACATATTTAAAAAAATGTAGAGTCTCAACGCTGAATTCAACACCTTTAACTTGTTGAAGCATCTAAGACAATGTGTTTTTTCCCTTGTCACTTTAATTCAGACTCATGTACAGATTTATATTGCCCACAGAAGTAGCCACAAGGGCAGAGTAACACAGCAACTGTTTCAAGAAAATGGAAATCGTGCCAGGGGGCATTCATTCCAGGATTTGTTTGTGCACTTTGCGATTAACATCTGCAGTTTGCATTTGTGACATTGCTTTAGTTATACGATATTTCTATCAGAAAAGTGATTATTAATTTCTCCACAAGAAGCACAATAGAAAGATTATCTATAAGAAGCTCAAAAGGTCTTGTCCAATCAGATGGAATCACCAACTCAGAAAGGTACTTGCACAGCTACAAGTTCAGAGACAAACATATATTTCAGGAAAGAGGCTTTTGGGTTTTGTTTTTTTTTTGTTTTTTTTTTTTTTTTTTTTTTTTTTTGTTTTTTGTTTTGGATGTTTTAAAAAAGAATCTGAGCTCAAATTCTAACTTGTGCCCCCATCTATGGAATCTAGTCTTTTGAGATTTTGTTTTGGTGTTTTTATTAGGTTTTTTTTTTTAATTTTATTATTTTAAAATAATCTTCTGCAATGAACAAAAAAAGCTGCCATACTCACACAGGCATGAAACTAGTATCTTCTCAAGTATAAATCAGCATAGACTTGTCACTGCTTATAAAGAAAGGACTCAAGATTTTTTTGTTACAGATTTCATTGGAGGCATAAAGGCTGGGTTTTTTTGAAATACTTAAGTTTCCTTGTATTTATTAATTATACCTGTACTGCATGTCAGTCACTGTCAAATTTTCTTCTTTGAGAAGGCCTTCCAGCCCTGTGGTGTGCATGAAAATGTACCTGTCTTTTCAACCAATCTCTGCCAGTACCTTGTAAATTGATCTCTGCTTTAATAGCCTTGGTGCAACAGTCTTTTGTGGTGAAGTTATGCCTCCCCTCCTAATTCTAATGAATAGACTCATTGTTGAAAATGTGGTGGTTAAACATTTACTAATCTTGGCTGTCTGCAGAGATGCAGAAACATGTTGGCTAGTCGGATGGGTGGCTCCTTTTCATGTGGCATTACAATAGAAATAGTTTTTATGAGTTTCTGCTTGTATGCCAGACTCAGACCATACCCATCCCAGTCATTTTCCTGTGTCCTAGGGCTCTGTGTGTGCATGCCTGGGATGCTGATTGCTGAGCAAGTTTAATATGATCTCAAGGGAAGAAAAAGGTTATTTTAATGCACTAGTTAAAATAACTAGTGTGTAAGTATAGCAGAGTGGTTTTCTGCTGACTAAAAGGGCTAATTGTTGATTACAAAAATATCCTTAATGATAATTAAGGTCACCTGAACTAATAAGATCCAGTATTTGCATTTGGAGGGGATAAAAAAAATTGTGAAGTAAACTTTTTGTTAAAACTGAGAATTGGAAAAAAACCCAAAACCCATCAAATCAAACCCAAATCACAATACCTTGTATTTTTAGTGTGATTATTTTGTTTCAGATTCACAAAATCTTTCCCTTTGTCTCTTTTCCCTAACTATTCTCATCCCTAAAATAAATCTACTCTTCTTGATATTGGTTCACGTTATGTGCAGGACAGTAGAATCCTTAAACACGTTCTTTTATCCATGAAGCACAGCCATGCCTGCATGGAACCTGACAACTTCTTAGCAGCACCGAGCAGCTTTCCACAGTAACCAATGGCAAGAAATGGTGAATCAAGCTGAGCATCTCCTGGATGGCTCTGAAAGCATTCGCTTACAGAACATGTGGGATGCATTCAGGGTCCTTCTAGCTTAACAAGTTTTATCTATGAAAAATCATGTAAAATTTGTCTTTCTTCAGTGCTATTGTGCAACTGTTTTCTGCCACACCTCTTTTACCTCCTCAGAAATGTATTATGCTTCCGGTTAGTTTTAAGCTACTTATGATAGGGAAGATATAACTTTTTTTTTCAACTACTTGGTAAGAAGTTCAAATATTTGGTAAGGGCATTTCAGAAAAGCAGATTTCTAAGGTGATACCAGCTTTTTCTCAGGTGAGTGTTACAGTTTTTGGAACTCCGTGACCACCACCCACTTTCATTAAAGTCAATTTGTTTTGTAATACTTAATAGCTATTGATTTGACATTTCATTCTGAGTTTGCTTGCACTGCAATAAGTGGGGATAAACTGTAGAAAACTCAGTCCCCAGGTTGTGTGAATGATAGTCCTACTCTAGAATTTGTTTTTTATATCTCTGCTTAGCTAAGATATAGTGATAGTCCATCCTGAAATATAAACCAAACCCAGATGGAAAAGCAGAAGACCTGAGAAAGAAGGGCTTAAAATTATTTCTAAGTCTGTCCTACCTGAATGCAGCCAGATCAGTTTAAATTTATCATTTCCCCTTTGCCTCTGCAGCCTGAGATGCATTCTGACCGTCCTGGTGTTATTAGGTTTGGGAGCTGTTGGCACAAACGGTTTGTGGGTAGGCAGTAAAGAGGAAAACATCAATGATATGTCTATACAGTGGAGGCTAAATGTGTTACACAGCTGTTGTTTTCTCTGTAAGGTATAAGTAATCCTTAGAGGGTGAGACCTATGAAATACAACAGCCATGGTCTGAATGGCCTGGTGCCACCAGAGCAATTTCCTTCAAATGATTCTATTCAGTGTTAACAAATAGCACATGAATCATCAGGCCAAATTCATTTCAGATGTACAACTCTCTTCATTCTATACATTTGATCACTGGCTGGGATTAGGTGAAACATGTAGAGTAGCAGTACACACTTCCCATAAAAAACTGCATATGGGCTTTTGCTGGAGAGAATGACTGTAAATATTCAAGAGCAAAGAGAAGCAATGGAAACTTTGTGGTTGTGACTTTGAGTTCATACTACAAAGTGGAATAGTTCAGATATTAACTAGCATATCTCTGACAAAGTGACATACATGCCTTATTAAGAACAGTCACATGAAAAGAAAACAAATACTATTTTAATTGTGGTTCTTTCTGCATACATTTTCTAAGAGATTGTTCCGCAATGGCACTTTTTTATATAACAATCATGTCTGAAGTTTTCCTCTTTTTATTCTGTAGAAGTGAAATTGAGTGATTACTTTTCAATCCCTCTGCCAGTTTTTTACAAGGTCTTAATCTCATTCAAGAGGTAATAGACTAAGGAATATATTGAATACACTGGGTAATTAACTGAAATTGAAGTCATTAAACAACTAGAATAAGTGGCAGTTCCTACAGGCAGAATTTGAAAAAATAATAGTAGCATAAATGATTATAAAGAACTGTTTCAGAAGCATGAACAGGAGAGACGGAAGATTAAGGATGTGCTGTGGCTTTTTCTAAGTTCTAAAGAACATCTTTCCTGTGTTTATGTTCCAGGTCTGCATGTAAACATTTTCACTACCATAAGGAAAACTCAATCAGCTCTGTGTCTAGGTAACTAAATTCTACTCTTACATATCTATCTGTTAAAATGAAATTTTGTTTATATAGCCTCCACTGTAAGTGGTTAAGTTTCCAAGTCTGTAAAAATGCTTTTAAAATTTAAAATTTACTTTGATATTGAGGCTAGGAGCCTGAATTTTATATTTGGATGATGAGCACTATACACTAGCCATCCCAAAGAACAAGAAAGCCAAATGGTATCCTTGTTGTTTGAATGGAAAAGGACTTTTCTAGTTGTGTTTCTGTTACAGTCAGATACACTTGCTGTTGAAGATCTCATGGTTTCCAATATGGTATAAACAAACAAGGAAGGGATGTATGAGACCATCTGATTTGAGAAGTTTGTGTATACAAACCTGCAAATATATTACAGGAACTGGAAATCATAGAATTATAGAATAGTTTGGATAGGAATGGACCTTAAAGATCATTTAATTCTACCTCCCCTGCCATGGCCAGGGGCACTTCCCTCAACTTCTCTGGGCAACCTCCTCCAGTGCCTTACTACCTTGACAGTAAATAATTTCATGTTAATATCTAAAGTAACCCTTCCCTCTTTCAGTTTGAAGCCATTACCCATGTCCTGTCAGTATATACCCTTATAAAAGGTCCCCATCTAGCTTTCTCGTATGCATTTTGAGGTACTAGAAGACCTCTGCAAGGTCCCCCCAGAGCCTTCTCTTCTGAACAACCAGGCTGAACAGCCCCAGCTCTCTCAGGCTGTCTTATAATAGATGTGCTTCAGCCACCTGATCACATTTGTTGCCTCCTTTGGACTCATTTCAACAGTCAATATTCTTCTTATTTTGGGGTCCCCAGAGCTGGATGCAATATGGGGTCTCGTGAGAGCAGAGAAGACTATCAGAGTATCAAGATAAATAAAATAAGTGCATAAACTTTATTCCTCTTTGCAGAAAAATTATTACTATGCCAAATCTATTTTGCTTCTTGGTCAGACCAGATGGGGGGCAAACTACAGGATCACATAGCCAGATCCCTGTGAAATAGCACTCCTGAGATTATCAAAAGCCACTTCAAAAGTACACAAGGACTGGAAAAGGACTTTTCCAGTTGTGTTTCTGATACAGTCACTTGCTGTTGAAAACCTCATGGTTTCCATACTTGGGACCTTCTAGAACATCCCACAGCACCATGTGTCTACCTGAGAGCACTGTTCTTTCTGAAAGGGCAGATGAAGGTGCATTTAAACGTGTCTAAATTTCTACCCACACCATAAGAATTTGCATTACTGGTGTGTCACAGAACACTTCTCTCCTGCAGAATATGCACAGTGTCTGTCTCTAAGTCTAGATCTAACCAAGTTAAACTGTTATCACCCTTTCTGGTGGTTTGTCTGAGGGTAAATCAGGAGTGAACAGATGAAGATGTACTGTAACTGTAAAGAGAATCTTCTTTTAGTACCCACATCACAAATTCGCTGGAGCAAGCACTATGACCATGCATCCCTATAAAGCTGAAATTTAATTCTTTCTCTGTCTGAGACTGGAGTTTGTATATATCTAAAGTGATCAAGCTGATTGCAAGTTGCACGTGTTTCAGATTTTAAGTAATGATGGTTATCACAAGACTAGAGTTGGATTTAAAAAAAAAGTCCTGCTTCCTATAAAACCCAGATTTTATAAACAATTACAGCAATATATAATTATATAGAGTAATTAAAATGGTGATTGCGATCTCTTATTTCCTCCCTACATTTTTCTTCTGTACTTTTTTTTTTTTTTAAATAACCCTTTTAACATGGAGGAATCCTTTGAGAAAGATTTCTGGAGGATATGAATGGCAGTAATTCTATTTGCGAAGGTTGACTAATATAATAGCCAGTATTTTAAAATTAACTTTGATGAGCACTTCTGTCTACAGCTGTTAATCCCTTCTTAAGAGATTAATGCAATTCTCATTGAAAATCTCTAGGCAGGGATAGATTTGATTCCTAAATAAATTAAAGCTGAATCTAAATAGAATTAACACATGATTTGAATATGAACGTTTGGTAAATTGCTCATACCACACCAGGAAGGTATTTTGTGTCTTGATATGGCTCAGGGAATAAAGTACTGTCTGTGTTGCTGCCTGCTTCTTCTTTCACATTGTTTGCTGGTGCAAACTTCTAGTAAAAAAAAAAGTAGCAGCTAATATTCTTAAAAAGGAGGGGTAAGGATATGACAACAGATTTACAAAGGTACTTGGGTTACAATATATACAGATATGTTGTTAGCAGAATTTTTCAATGAAGTAAATAACAACTTTAAAAAAATACTGGTGCTCAGGGTCCAGCACGAGAGCTTCATTTTCAAATACCTGAAATTGCTATTTGAAGCTTTTTATGTTCAAGTCCTTTTGTGAAGCTCAATGATTCTTTGTGGAATTACAGCCAAGTGAAGAACAGAGCACTTTTTAAATCACTTCTCAATTTTTGAAGTATTACTAAAAAATATGACACAGATACATACAGTGCTGAGTTTTTAAGATGGACGTGATTTTTACTTTTTTTGCAAATAGAGGAGTTGTATCATTTATGGATGAAAGCATTATGTGAGATTCAATTTAAGCACTTTTAGGGTATGACCTGATCTTTATGAAGTAAACCTCCTTCCTAAGTGCAGTGGAACAGAACTGATTGCATCCATTACAGTAATTTGTTGCTTTCTCTAGGAGATACTAAACTTCATGAACTTTCCATAGATTACAGTAAGGAAAAATTCTCCCTGGACATAAAATGCCCAATTGGCAGCTGAGATAAGTTGAACATGGCTCCTGCTGGTTCAGTCAATGCAATATTCCTCTGGTAGAATTTTAGGTATCCCACATGAACTGTGTTCAAAGTTTAATTCTCACTGAAGTTGAAGGAGTTGCTCTCTTTTGTCCTATTAGTTCAACTATAAGACAGCTTTGCTATTTCAAAACCACAGGTGAGGAAGCTGGGGGTGCCTGAGAGGGTGGGAAGAGATACAGCTGGGACAGGTGACCCAAAATGACCAAAGGGATATTCCAGATGGTATGACATCATGCTCAGCATATAGAGTGGAGGGAAGCTGGGGAAAGGGGGATGCAATTGGAGTGATGGTGTTTGTCTTCCCAAGTCACCCTTACATGTGACAGGGCCCTGCTTTCCTGGAGATGGCTGAACAGTCTTCTTGCCCATGGGAAGCAGGGAATTAATTCCTTGTTTTGCTTTGCTTGTTAGTGTGGCTTTTTCTTTCACTGTTAAACTGTTTTTATCTCAACCCATGAACTTTCTAGTTTTCACCCTTGTGATTCTGTCCCTGATCCTGCTGGTAGGGAGTGAGCGAGTGGCTGTGTGGGTCTTGGCTGGGGTTAAACCACCAATATAATCCAATCCAATCCAATCCACCAATAATATAATCCAATATATCATTGGTCAGAAAAATCTGTGGTTCAGTGGGGGAATGTAAATGGGGGAACGTAGTAGAAGTAGTTTCTTTCATGCAAGAATGGTATTTCTACTTTCAACCCGCTCCTCTTCATCCTCAGACCGAAAAAAATAAAAGTGTTCTACTGCTCAGAATTCAGAAGGCACAATACTAATCTCTGTGAAAAAAAATCTCATCTGAAGATCTTCTAAGAAGGTTTGACTTTAACTCCAGCATTTGAGGAGCATATAATGAATGGTTGGTGACCTATTTTTTGCTCTTTAAAGCTTTATGAATTGTGCCCTAAGCCTCAGAGTCATCTACGATATGCTTTCTAAGAGAATTTAAAAATACAGAATTGGAATGGGGGCAAGAGTGTAGTGTCACATCATTTAAAAAGAAAATAGTGTATTTTACAAATTTCTGGGATAATAGCAATACCTTTTCTTGGCTTTGAAATAAAGGGTCCAATGGACATTTAATGTTCAAATGTCAAATGAAGAATTTCTGAAATCCCAGAAGTTTCATCTCCACATTTTTATTTCATAGACTGATGAAAAGTCATATGAAAATGGAAAAGATTTTACAGATGATACAGAGATCTTTTAATTCCAGACATAGCTACACGCTATGAAGAGTAATGCAGTGTCCCTGGTGTATCATGCACAGGGAAAAACAACAGAATATATAGAAATCTGAGTCTGTTTTATTGATTTCCTGATGGAATTTCACAAAAAACCATGTAATTAACAGATTGAGATAGGTTTTCCCAATGCTTACCATCACTTTTAGCAGTACATGATTTACTTAACTGTGATAAAAAATCAAGTGCTGTTGTGTTTAAGTAAAGTAAGAAAATGGAAGATTGTCTTTCTTTTACAACTCTTTTTAGCTGTCCAACCCTATCATTCAAAGTTTTTAAACCCACCCTGTCCTTCAAAACACGAATGTAATGGGACTTAAACAACTGCTTGCAAGTGAAGACATGGTTAGTTTTTCAGCATATAGACACACTTAAAATAGTTTGCTGAAAGAGAACTTGATATGTAGCCGTGTCACATCAGCCAGAGAGCTATGGTAGAGCATTAAGGAGATAAGAAAAATTACAGCTAAATTAGATTTAAAAAAAAAGTGATGAAATAAATTATAAAACAACAGTAGGGTCCTTTTTATCTATTTTAAGGAAATTGATTAATTTAGCACTTGAATGTAAATATGCCTTCTCCATATGCCAAGAAATGTCAAATGAATGTGGTATAATTACTCTGACACTAGCCAAGTATTATTCTGTGTAATCTAAACACATCTTGTGTTTTCATGAGATAGTGGTAGACAGATTTTAAAAAAATCTTCCTAGACTGAAATAGCCAATGTCGATAGGTATTGCATTATTATAATGTCATATTTGCTGTCTGTGTAATTAAAATTAAAGAAAAAAACAACATTAGTAAAGAATGTAAGACTGACAGTTCAAAATGATAAATTGTCCCTTCTAGATCAGGTAGAAATTGAAGTATAAGGGTGATTACATTGTTTAGTGCATTATATCCTCTGTATCATTCCTCAGTTGTCCCAATGTTATAGTTCTACTTCAACTTTGAAACTACTGTAAAAAAGAAAGAACACGAAAAGAAGTTAATTTTCCAAAAGTTGTTCCATCGTCGATACTGAGGATATCAACAATGCAGGAGGTACATATGGTAGTGATAAAATCTGCAGTGTAGGTAACTGGCACCTTCATCAACACATCATATATCAAATAAACAGGACCAAATAGTTCAGATAGTCTCCAGATTCTCTTACATATAGCTTTTTCAAATATAATTGGTGTGAGATGGGTTGCTAGTGACATCTTTCCATTAGTTATGCATTCCTTCCTAAAAATATGACTGAGTACTTTGGAAAGGCATATTTGTATCTCATGATAATGAATAAACATCAAAAGGAAAAGATACGGGCTTTTCATATTAGCTTTCCTTATCTGAATACTATCTAGAAAGTTTGCCATTAGGACATGCCTTAATATTTCTTCATATCTTGTATTTAGACATACAATTGGTTTCAATTTTATGTCTGACTGTGTAGGAATTGGATAAGAACAACTAATTATTATAAATGTACACATTTTAGTAAACATTTCAGAGTTTTTGTTTCTCAGTGTTCTCATCTGTTAGCAAAATCGATTTGCATCTTCAAATTACATATATAAATTTTCATATCTAGATTTCAATACTTCTTTTTTAATCAAGCATCTGCAAAGAGTGAGCAGTTTACACTTTGTTTATGATTATAGAAACCTTCATAATCCACGGATTATGAGATACATCAGCTAAGGAGCAAACTGAACTTCTAGGCAGCACAGTTGTAAGTATCCCCAAAAGCAAGGCAGTATGCATATAAATTGTAAGTGATGAGTGATGAGGGACTGCAATGCCACGCTGCTGTTTACAAACACAGTGGCACAGCCACTCCTATACAGACTGCCGGCTATATATAGACTGTATGACAGTAGCCATGAGCATCTTTCAGAATGGAAACTGACTATGCAGAGTTGAAAAGTTCATGAGTGACCTATAACAACAACAACAACACAGAAGGCCCTCAAAAATGCTCTGAATTTTACACTGAAATGCTCAAAAAAGAAGCATTTCCGTGTAAACTTTAACAGAGCTATTAAAAATCCGATCTTTTTTCTGTCCCAGGAAGTTTTCTTTAATATTTTCATTCAAAATTATGATGAAAAGATTTATATTTAAAAAAAAAAATTTCAGTGGGTCTGTGTAATAATAGACTGGGAAAATGTTAACAAAAATTCATTACGAAGCACCTAAACATCATATTTTTTTATTTTAAATGTTACATATTTCTTTTGAAGTTTGTAAGATCATCCCTGTTCTCTACTTTTCATAATTCAGAGTTTTCCTTTGGACCCACTGATATGATACATCCTGAGAATGACAAGATGTTGGGTTAAAATCTTTAAATATTTTCTTTTTCCTTAAATATATACCTTCAATTAAAATTTGCATCTTTTTTTGCACAAATTTACAACTTTCTTGTTTTTCATGTAAAAATATAAAATATCTGCTGAGTTAACTTACAGTTATAACTATTAGTTAAACAGGTGAGAACAACCCTTAATTTGATATTTGCTGCAATAACTAGAGTTTGAGTTCATTATAAGACAAGTTAACTTGTATTTTGAAAAATAATACACATTTACTATGTTTGGGGATAAAGATGAAGCTTCAAAGATAATGGGATAGAAAAAGGCCAGTTTCTGTCACAGGCTAGAAATGCTTCAATTCACTTTACAGATATTTTTGTTCTTGCTGAAGTAATTCTGGCTTCTTTGTTATTTGGCATTATGTCAGACTATCCCTTTTAATACCTTCCAGGGCAATTTACTTCTTTTACATTGGTTATGTAGACAGAGACATAAGAACTAATAATCCAAGGAAACACCAGATACATGCTACAATTTGCATGTGAGGGTGTAGGAGTGGAGTATGATTGAGAAAAAGTAATATTTTTATGTAAATGAACCATCTACTCTTCATTTAAAGGGGAAAATATAATATTACACCCCTCATTCTTTACCAAATAAACAAAGAACCTTTTGTCCTGCAAAAAAGATCAAATCAGATGATGTAATTTCATATAGATAAGTACTGTAAGAGACAATGCACATACAGATGTTACACACCTCTAACACTTGATGCACTTAAAGCCTCAATAATAAAATGGGAGCATTAGCTACTAAGAAATTAAAGATATAAAGGCATGAAATACACTATCATTATTTACAGTGGACATACTAACTTAAGGTTCTCTGCTTCTTTCCTTTTGTCCTGCTGTTGCAAGCATGCTAAACTCAGTGTAAAAACCAATGTACATCCAAAATAGAAATGCAAAAAAAATGCTGCATATTTGCAAATATATACACAACACTTTTTAACTTTTGTTTGTTCACTTTAGAGGCAGAGTTTTAATAAAAATAATAGAAATACAAAGACAAATAATCTATCTGTGACATCAGATCATAGCTGGCATTCAATATATGATGACATTAGCATTACTTTTTTCCATTAATTCCATAGGGTATTATATCACAAACTTAAAAGTGGTATTTTTTAAAGTACAAATCACATTTCTGTGATTTTTTTCTATACCTTTAATGATTTGATATCTTAAATGTCTTCAATATCCGAGGAAGTGGTAAAATTTAGAAAAGGCATGAAATATAGGAGTGGATTTTAAAAATAAATGAGAACATTTACCTTGTTTTGAGATGACATTTTTGCATTAAAAACAACTTAGCTCATCTTATGTGTGAATCGGTGTGTGTCAAGCACTGAGAATAGCAGTGAGTGGCAGAATTGCTTTAAATAAATGCGTAACCTCTGAAGATAACTCTGCTCCAGCATGTCTTTACAGTGTGAAATCAACTAAGTGTATAACACCTATGTGCTTTTACAATCCAAACAAAATATGTATGAATGCTTGTAAATAATTTACACAACTTTTTATTGAGAGAACAATTTCATGCAGAGTTTCACTGGAAACTCAGTACCAGAGCTGTACTGATATTTAAGTGTCTTATCTCAATTGCGCAGAGAAAATGAAAAGAATGCCAGAAAACAGAGAAACACCATGAAGTTAACAGTGGAATGCATAAATGCAAATTGATGGTCATCTTCTCTAGACAGTCTGTACATGCTGGGCACCATATCTTCATTTTTATAACTTTATATATAGATGAAGGTAGGTAGTGTTTTACATAATCAATTTTTCCAGGTAAGAATAAAGACTGTATAATTGGTGCCAGATTAAAAATTTATGTGAGGAACACCCATCAGTTCCAGCAAGGGATGAAAATATGTTTAAATTATATGTACAGGGACATATGTATGACCCTTTTCCCTTTTTTCACCTGTTCTTCTCTTTTTAATATTTGAATTTTAACCATGGGCTTATTTAGGCATTTTGCTTACACAGTACAAATAAATAATACTTAAAATTCCTCCCCCATGCCATATGCATATACTTATATTTGCTTTGAGACTGACAGCCTTGGTAGATTTTGCACATATCTTCTACATTCTGAAACATAAACCTTTCTTGGAAGAGAAATTATAAAAGTTTATGACACGGTTTAACTTTTCTGTGCATTCCCTTCTCAAAGCAGTTTGCAGGAGCAACTGAAGCTGCCTGAAATCAGGCCACTCAGAAACTGCAGCCCATTGCCTCTATAGGGAATCCCACCTTTTCCATAGCACTTCAGT
Source organism: Leptocoma aspasia (assembly GCA_013399835.1). Taxonomy (NCBI): domain Eukaryota; kingdom Metazoa; phylum Chordata; class Aves; order Passeriformes; family Nectariniidae; genus Leptocoma; species Leptocoma aspasia. The sequence continues at coordinate 978,973 of VXAX01000824.1, forward strand.
TCCTGCTTTTCGACATTAAAGCTATTAAAGACATCAATTATGCAACAGGTGAGCTGAACAAACTCTCCTAATAATTGATGCAGGATTTAATTTCATTTCAGCTCTAATCAACAATTCTCAACAAGATCTTTCAATATGAGGTACTATTTAGAGCAAACCAATGAAATCCTCAAAACTCAGCTTCATATGATTTCTTTGAATTGCTTTGGATCCTTTTCAAATAAGGATAGAACAAACCCAGGATGATTACATTCATAACAGCAAACTAAAACATTTCTGAAAAGGAGAGGAGAAAGCAAAACACCTGAAATATGTGTGATTTCAGGGTACCATGAATGAAAAAAGAAAAGGAATTTGAGAGGACATCAAGATGAACATCTCCTGCAGTGTCACATATTCTGAAAAATACCAGAAGTATCCAGAGGTTATACTGTGAATAAAAACAGTGTTTACAAGTCTTGTCATCCAACTTTGTCAAAATCTTTTCTCCAAACGCTGTGATCAGCTCTCATTAGAAACAAAGCTGAGATAGGATAGGTGCTTTATCATGTTACAGGATGTTCATAAGACTGAATCAAATAATGACTCTTTCAACAAAAGGAGGAATTTAATGATTTTCCATATATCAAATGTGACTGGAGGAAAAATTTATAAAAGCATTTATATGTTAAAGGGCTCAGAAAAAGAGGCATTTCAAGAACAGCTAAGCAGACAATATTCCATCTAGATTTCTGTATCTAAATGTCTTTCATTTCCTATTTGCATACTCTTCAGAATTGCCCAGATATTAGGAAAAGCAACCTTAAAAATGTAATGTAAATACGTATCTTTCTGATTTGTCTCTGCCTAAAATATTTCAAAGAGTGTGAGTGAAAGAGAAGCTCAGAGTGTAATGAACATTGCCCTTTGCTTTAACACTGCAATGAGTTTATTGTGTTCAGATTAGTTGTGTATGGTTCCTGCTGAAACCTGTGGGAAATCACATTGTTCTTTTCTTCTGGAGACCCTTATTGACTTTAGGTCACAGGTTACTTTGTGCAAGTCAAGATGAGATGGTGGGTGGGCTAATTTATGTCATGGGTAAGGGTACCCTCCAGTGTCTACTGAACAACAGCAGGCTCTTATTTGCCTCTTTTTCTTGTTTTCTCTAAAACAAATGTGTCCAAGAGAAGGCTAGTCACAAGAAGTTTGGGCGAAAATCCAGCATGGCCAGTTTATCTCAGGGCAAGGACTGTTCCTGGTCTTCTTTAATTTAGTTACATAGGCATAGCCTGCTAGTTTTAATCGTCTTCCCCTGCCATTCCTACCCCTTTAAATTGGAAGCACAGATGGAAAAGCAGTGACTGTATAAAATAATTTGCATCTCATTTGCCTATTATTAAATGATTAAGCAAAACAGCATGTAGAGAGTTCTTTGGAAGAAGGAAAAAAGAGCCTGAAATGGAAGAGTGGAGCCAATGAAGCATGTGTTGTTGGACTGAAAATTTCTTTATGACCCCCAAGAAATGTCACATTTGTGAAATTATGTCAGTACTTGACCTTTTAGTCCTTAAGAGCAGAAGGGAGGGGCAAGAGGAGAAAAGAAGACAGAGACAGTAACTTTTCTGAGCCTGTCAGTATTTTTCTGGATCTTCCATTGCAAAGACTCTATGACATCTCTTAAGACTGCAAACATCTCTCAGTGATGTATGTGCTGGGATCTGCAAGAGAAAAGTGAGGCTGAAGAACAGATTCAGAACATTATAGGGAACACAGAGCAAATGAAATAAAAATATCAAGATTCCTCCAGGTTCCTCTATCACCATTAAAATTCAAATAGGGACTGAATATTCAGTCTTTATTTGGAACCTGGTGCAATTTCCTGTGTTCTTTCTCCTATGATGTCTTCTGCTTTTTGACCCAAAACTGTTAGAAATTTGCAAGCTGTGGATAAGTTCGTGAAGGTCTTTATCAAGACTTGATAGCGGTCCATCAGCTGATGTGACAAGAGCATTGCAGACCAGAAAAGCTGAGAATTGAATCTCTTTATATTTTGAAGTCATATTATACATCAATATATACTATATGAATATACAAAATATTGTATTGGAGCTATTAATCTCCAAATTATTTAACCCAAGTTGGGATATTTCTACTCAAGGCAGAATTCATAACAAGTAGGAAAAAAATACAGGACAATCTCAGGCCGTGTGTTGTGCAAGAGGACAGACTAAACACTGGCCTTAAATGCTGCTGCCTTCTGGCTTTCAAATCTGTGAATCATCAATCTGAGATTCTTTTTAATTGACTCAGCTCATTGCAAGGGAGAACATGGGGGTTTAGTCTGTACTATCTGAACACTGACACAGTGTCGAAGCTATCAATAATGTTCATAGTTTACACACTTCACTATTGTGTTTCCTAGCCTTAATTTAATAAACTCTGAGTTGCCATAGAATCAGAAGATAAACATACATATTTTTCAATATAAACTGAAACTATGACATTCATATGTCACTGTTTGTAATACACAGAATGAAAATTTATGGTCTTTCAGCTGGACAAGGATTATCAGAGTCAGATGATGCCAGAAATCTAAGGTGTGGGCAGGTGGAATAGGAACCAAGAGGGAAGTTCCTGTGGTTCACCTATCTTCACTCAGTAAAAATTTATTTTTATAATTAAAATTCCATGTAGAGGATATGAATGGGTGGAATGTCAAACTTTAAATCATTTTCTAAAGCAACAAAAGAATTCAGTACTTAGACTGCAATTTGTAAAATGGTTGTTTAATGTCTTTGGAGCAGAAACTAAGGAGGGCGCGTTTAGACTGATGTGTATAATTTTTCTTATCCACATATGGATAAGACTGCTAAGGATTTTATTTTACGTTGAAATATCCCATTGAAACAATAATCATTATTATTTCTCAGGCAAGTCCAGTACCCTGGGAAATCTCTTGTTTAGCACAGAGACGGTCAGCATAGGGACTTACATATTTTTTTAGTAGCTTATCATGGGTGTATTTCATTGCTTTTCAGGGAATATTTCTTGAAATGTGAAAGCAGGTGCCTTAAAATGCCTCATATTTTGTGCAAAACCCCTCACCCATAAAAACCCTGCTATGCATGTTAAATCTTAATAGCTAGAATATATGATATTAACACACCACAAGGTACATTGAAGCAACACTATGAAACTGAAATTCATACCTAGAAAAAGTCAGGGTATTCAGTGTAAGTGATTTAATTTGAGCTTTACATCTTTTCACACTGTCTGAGTGACATGACAGTGTGAAATCAATTTGAAATGTTGAATATTTAAAGGCTGAGACCACAGTGTAAATGAAAGCAGGCAAAGAAAGCATAGGCATCATCAACTGATTGCTAACTAGAAGGAATGCAGAGGAATTAAAAGCATATCTTTCTCTCAAAACTACCTTTATGGGTGAATATAAGCCAAATTAATTAAAGGGTTAAGATTGCTAGGAACAGGAACACCTAGCATAATTCTCCTGTTCTATATATACTATTGATAGTTTCCAGTGATCCTGAAAGTACAGTTGCCTAGAAAGAGGAGGTTACTTATTTTCTTGGCATTAGTTTTATTCAAAGCTTTTATACTCTGGAAAAAAACAAGTGAAAGGAATAAAATCCTTAATTGTTGGGACCGTGTGTGCTTGCAGGTGGTGAGGTAGGACTTATCATTGACTATAAGAACAGTTATAAGAACAATTTAAACAAATGCAACTATAGCACTTTAATTCACTAAAGTTAATTAGCAAGACATGTAGAAAACTTTCCATGAAACTCCTTTTTTCTACCTCATCCCTCCTAACCCTTTGACATAGATAAATTTCATAATTCTATATGCTACTGAGATACAATCCATCTGTGGGTGATTCAACAAAGACACATGCTTCCAAGATGTGCACATCATCTATAATAACCACTTATGATTCTTAGAAAAAAGGATAGTAGTAAGATGTGGAAATGATGTGTTTTGACATGGGCAGCGTTAAGAGAAAACACAAAAAACACAAAAAAGAGCAGTTCAATACACAACACACAAACAAATTGTAGACATCATTAGACATAAGGCGCTACCATTATACACCATTTCGTAAGGCTGAAGTTTAAGGAGTTTTAAGCAGTCTCCCTAGAAAAGCAGCAGCAATTTCATCTGTTGAGCAATATTCAAAAATATTCACCAAAGCTTTAAAGAATGATTAGTTGAGCAGCTTTCAGTGATATGGGCAAAGTCTTTGGTTCTTTTATTATTTTTAGTCTGATTAGTGAATGTTTTTTTGAGACTATTTAGTTAAACTGTCAGCTAAAATCTCAATCTTGATAATTTAAATAATAAAGGTACAAGGCACATGAAACTGTCAAGACATTTATATTTCTTGCTAACAGTACCTTTGCCCAACTACTTTGTCTTTTGAATAATCAGTTGAGATATATCCACTTGCAATGTCTCAATAACATTTTCATGGTCCTTTCAAATCTATTTTTACATTGTACATTTTTATTAATAATCCACCAATTTTTTTCTCACTTCAAATCACTTTCAGTCATCAGTACTTAAGACCTTGATGAGACGTCTTCTACAAATGCAAATACATAAATTCTTTCCCAATCTCCACAGATTTCAGTATGCAACTCCCTTTCTACAAGGAGGCTAGGATCAAATCTGAAGTCAAGGAAAAGAAAAGGGCATTGCAAATAACTGGAAGAGACTAGGTGTGTGACCTTCAACAGATGAAGATAACACACCATGCTTTGGATTAGCCCTTTTTCTTGCTTTCTTCATCCAGACTATTTGCCCAATCATTCTTTAAAGTGAGTTCAGTTAAACTAGTTAACTGAATCAGGATCTACTTGTAGTAGTGATTTATGTTTCAGCACCATGTGGTTTTTTATGACTGAGTTATTGCCCCTGATGGGAATAGTGCAGGTTTTTACAATGGAAATAGTGACAGGCAGACCCTTAGCCATTGTAATGTTATAGTGAGACTGTGCAAATACAAAGGAGCTCTTGAGGGAATTGTAATTACATTACATATATATATTTTTTTTTTCCTGATTGAAACCTGCCATCCATGTTTTAATGGGGAAGCCTGGTAGCATATAAATCCTTTTGCCAACAGGCTTATAAATAGTCTGGATTATTGAGACCAGTTCTGACATTCATGGCTGAAGATGCCTCAGGTATTAATATAAATCGGGTCTTTGAAGTAATGCACTACTGACATAAAAAAGGGTAAATGGCTGGGGCCAGGACCAGAAGTAAAAATCAATTAAAGTTTAAAGAAAGAATGACCAAAATAGCATCAAGTTTCAAAGTTGTCAAAAATGAGGCCTGCATCTCATGACAAAACCTGTTCGTGTTAGAAAAAAATACTAATTTAAGGATTCAGAATAGAGAAACTCAGATTAATATGGATCTAATTAATTATATTATTAATCTAATTAATATAGATCATTATTAATGATTTAAAATTAGTAAGCTCAATTACCCTGACTTCTAAAAACTTCATAAGTTATCTGAATTCAGGTGACTAGATGTATTTTTGTGGGAGGACTCTAAAGAGTAACAAATGTTTCTGGTTCAGAGTATAAGCTACAGAATTTTTGAAAACCTTATATGAAGTTTAAAGAGACAATAAAACAGTAACCATTGTGAAAACCTGCAATAATGTTCATTCAGACATAGGAATATTGCGGAACCTATTATTTCTTGTAGGTATCAGAGGAAGCCAAGAATATAGAAATCCTTAGTTATCTAGTCACCCTCTTATAGATAGACTTAATATATGTCAGAACTTCCCAACTAATGCAGTTTTTTCCTTCCAACTAGGCAGTGAGAGTAGTGGAGCTGGAGAAAGTTACCTGTGCTCTGATACAGCCAGGTTCTTGCACAGGACTTCCATCTCCTGGTGCAAGCAGTTCTGTACTTTTCAGCCAATACTTCTGCACAATACAAATGTCTTCCTTCAAGTCATATGCAGAAATTTAATTCTCAGTTTTCAAGGGCCTTAGGACACCCATAGAACCTGCCTGCCTTGACTAGTTTCACAGGATCCTCAGCCATGCGCCTTCTACCCTGGATCTGGATCTCCACGTCAGCTCAGGCCTGGATACCCATAGTAGCCTGGACTGCATCTAGCCACCTGAATCCAGATAACTTATGAAGTTTTTAGAAGTCAGGGTAATTGAGCTTACTAATTTTAAATCATTAATAATGATCTATATTAATAAGATTAATAATATAATTAATTAGATCCATATTAATCTGAGTCAACCTGAGTCTAGTCCTACTTCTGCTGCTGTAGATTACTGACAGGTTTTCCTGGATGGACTTTGAACCTACATGCTGGCTGTGTTGTCTGTTGTTCCACCTGTCTTGCAGTGATCCTTGGCTCCTGTTCTTGTCTTGACTTGTGGAACAGCCACCTTCTTACTCCTCTGCAACAGCAGCTTTCACTTTCTTTCCTTTTTCCCTCTTCTTTTTCTTCCTATTTTTATCATGGCTGATCCAGCTCAGAGCTGAGCACTTATTTTTCACTTAACAATGTGAAGACTTCAGGCTACAGTTTAATGGGAGGCCAAAGGGCTGCTAATAATACTTGAAGTCAGCAGTTCAGAAGTCAAGTGTTTTTAGACTGCCATCTGGGTTTCAGAGAGGAAGAAAATTCAAGAAATTCTACCTACTTTCTCCCTTCACCTTTACAGGTCAGTCTGCAATGTTAAAATAATAGTACTACTTACTTTTAACCTAAGCTCTTTCAACTGAGGGATATAACTTAGTTCATTTCTCTAGAGAGGCTTAGATTTGAAGGTGATTTGCTTAAAGTCATAGATCAACAGAACTGAAAAGGAAGTTGTTATGCTCAGTACAGCCCACATTATATAACCCCTAGTTTGTGCTCAAACTTCCAGCTATGCTCCAGTGTTCAGTCAGAACATCAGGCTGGAAATCTTTTGTCTTTCCTGCTCAGCCTTCATCTATACTTGAGGGAAAGAAGAAAATTCTTTCAGAGGACGGGTCTGGAGGCTCAGGTTTCTTGGCAAAATATGAAACATTTTCTCTGATCTCAGAAACAATAAAGCTATAAATTCTAGAAAGCTCCCCTGTAGTCAAGAGTATGAGACCTACACAGTCTACTTTGTCACGTAGCACAGAAAGTGCCTTTAGTGGAACTCCTCATAAAGAAAGGAGTGTACAGCGGTCAGGGGACAACCTTGAGGCCTGTGCATTAATGTTTGTGTTATCCTTGGAGAAAAGGCTGCAAAGGCAGAGATGCTACTACTCTGACTATCTCTAATTGACAAAGGTTCACCTGGAGGAAAATATTAGCAAAATGCAAGGAAGAGGCAAACTAAAATAGTTTTTTCCATTTCTTCCTCTTTCTGTTGTGGGGTCACAATAGCAAGATGAACAAAATTCATTGAATTAGTTTCAGTAATTTTTGAGATTATTTATTTTTAATCTCAAAATAGTGATTAATTTCAATTACTTTGTTTGTAACAGAAATATATACTGAAATTAAACATCGAGACCAACATTTATGCTCAGCATGGAAAGAGAGGGATTGGTTTATCAATTCAATGATAGATTCTTCTTTCTATTTATAGATGTCTCTCTTTGTCTCGCCCTGAAGTCTTGAATCAGAATCATGGAATCAGTTAGGTCAGAAATTACCTTTAAGTTCATCAAATGCAATCATTAACCCAACACTGCCAAATCCACCACTAAACCATGCCCCCTTGTGCTACATCTTCGTGTCTTTTATGGGAAGCGTCACCTTCAGGGATGGTGGCCCCACCACTTTCCAGGGAAGCCCTTTCCAATGCTTGACAACCATTACAGTAAGGAAATTTTTCCCAGTATACAATCAAAATGTCCTGAAGTGCAACTTGGATACCTTTTCCCCTCATCCTATTACTTGTTTCCTAGGAAAAGAAACTGACCGCCGTATCATTAATACTTCCTTTCAGATAGTTGTAGAGAGCTGCAAGCTCTCCCCTAAGACTCCTTTTCTTCCAGCTAAACTCCATCTCTCTCAGACTTTAATCACAAGACTTGTTCTTTAGGCCATTGACCAGCTTCATTGCCCTTCCTGGACACACTCCAGCACCTCAATGTCTTTCCTGTAAGGAGAACCCCCAAAGTGAACATATTATTCAAGGTGTGACCTCACCAATGCAGAGTTCAGGGGGACAATCACTCCTGATGACCACATAATTTCTGATACAAACCAGGATGCCACTGGCCTTCTTGGCCACCTGGACACACTTCCAGCTTGGAGTCAGGTGATCCAGCTGTTGAAGGGAATCATACAGTCTGCTGTTGCTACCATCTCCTTTTCTGCTAAAACTGTAAATTCAGAGGAAATATTAAAACAAACCCCAAATGTATTGAAGCAAATTAATTTCCAACTTTTGAATGTCCAATTTGGAAAGAGGGAAGGAGAAAACTAGAGAAGGGTGGCAGTAGGGTTCTTTCCATCCTTTTTATGTTCAAAAGTTAACAGGCTTAAAATCTTCCTTTGCAGATATGAGACCTGCTTGACATGCTGTTATTATAAAAAATTTGTAGCTGAGAAGACTGTTACCTAGGGAAATTTACATATGTAAATTAGCATAAGTTGAACATGTCATTGCTGGAATTTTCTGCTTTCCTTGATAGTTATTCAGTGTAACAGTTATCTGTGTACCAATTTGCACAATTTTCTCTGCAGTTCTCATTTTATGAAAGTTTATTAATGTACTAGTTAGTCACTCAGAGTCCCATGGTACTTTGGCTATATGGAGTTGGCTGGATCCCATAAACTATCATACCTATAATTTTAATTTTAAGTAGAGTTCCTATTTAAAATACCTGAGGACTAAATTAAAAGTCAGGTTTATATTTTCTGTTTGGGGAAGATTATATAGCTGTGGCATGCAAAGCATTTAAAAAAATATTATAAAATGAAATTAAATGAAATTTATTTGAATTTAATTTTATTATCTGTTTCACCAATACATAAATCAATTTCACAATGATACTATATAGGCATGTGTTGTATTAGTGATCAACTATATTTCTATTCATGTTAGTCTGAGTTCTTTTTTAATTCTTGGGGGATTTGGTTTGGTTTGGTTTGGGGGTTGTTTTTTGGTCTTTCTTTCTTTCTTTCTTTCTTTCTTTCTTTCTTTCTTTCTTTCTTTCTTTCTTTCTTTCTTTCTTTCTTCTTTTGTTTGGTTTGTTTTGTTTAATCTCTAATAACTAATGAATGGCAGTTCCTCTACATTTTTACCAGAGTTTAATCAAAAACAGTTTTGATAAGATAAGGTAAAGCAAGAGGCCAGTCTTGGTTTAAGATGGGAATTGTCTTTCTGCCAGGTATAAATAAGTCATATCTTGCCGTGTGTGTTTCTCCATTCTTTCAGAGATTGAACATTCTCAGTCAGGGGTTTTCTCATCCCACTAAAACCACCTCAGGACATGTGAAAGAGAACATCAATAAACATCTTACAGAGTCAGACTGTGAACCATAGCATTGGTAAGTGTGGTATGAATTTTAGAGTCTGACTTGAACAAATGACAAGAGAAATTGTTTGTTGGGCCAAATGATCTTTTAGTGAAAAGGAAAGAAATCACTGGAGTGAAATTCAGAGCAGGCAAGCTTTAATAGCTGTTTCAGGAGCTAACCACAATTTGAACAACTCACTCTATTGAATTTATCTCCCTGTTCATCAAAATATGCTCATAAGCAAAATCATTATTGTGCTGCATGAACTTTACTGTGGGGAAGAATAAGGAGCTATCCCACATGGTATAAAGCAATGTGTGTACACTGAAGCAATAGGGACATTCTCAAAGGATTTGCAGCATTGCTGTTTGCCACAAGAAATTTCCTCTAAAATGAACTTTCTTACAGTATCATTTCTTCCTAAGAACAATGACTTCAGTGTGCGAGGAAGGTAGATTCAAATCACCACCCAATGAATTGTTTGACATTGTCAGCTGAATATATTGCAGTTGTTACCACATGTGAACATATATTGCTAAATTCTTACGTGGTCAAAGCCCTTCAGTTTCACAATGCTTTTGCATGAGAATATTATAATAATGATACAAAAACTGTGCTAAAATTGAGTTAACTCCTGCCCTCCCATTGAAAGGAAAAGCAAAGTTTTGAAAATAAGTTAACTGGTCTTAAACAGCTAGGGAAGAAGATTGCCTAGAAGAAGATGACTTCCTTCCACATCTCATGGCACCAAAAGGCTACATTAGTTTCACATTGAAGCCATTTGAGTCGATTGCATTTCCAGACTTTAACATCCCATGGAATTGCCTTGTCATTGTGACAACCAAGAGAAAATAGGATAGGAAAAGGGAGGAAATTGCAAAGCTGAGAGGAAATTAGATCAACTTTGCTTGTCAGAAGTATAACTCGTTGCACACTGGATCAATTACCAACATTAACTGGGGTTGCTTCTCAACAGATTAAGCTGGATTCTTTGGAGGTGAAGCAGGAGTTGGAAACCAGGGCTACACTGACTGATCCAGCTCCCAAACTATCAAGTCTTTCTTTCTGTCTTTCTGTTATTCAGTGAATACTTTACAGAGCAATAATAAAAAAATAAGTCTTCTTGAAGGGAAACAGAGAGAATTATGCAGCAGGACAGAACATAATCAGGGGATGTGCTGACAGTTCTGAGAGATGAGAGATATATTCAGTAGAAAATGCCATTCTTGTATCTTGTTCAATGTTCTGTGTGCTTGACTACTGACTACACAAAAAAAAAAAAATGTCTTTCTTCCTGGGGTTTTTGAGTCAATCAGAGAGAATCTGTCGTGTATGTCTTCAAAGTTAAGCTTCCTGGAAGTACTCAGTAAACCTAAATATATCTTCATTGAAATAGCCTTTTCCAAAGTGCCTGATAAGTCTGGTGCTAAATTGCTTAGGCTTATCAAGACTTAGGTAATTTAAACATAGCAGTGATTAGAAATGTAAACTCCTAGGAAGGAACCTCATAAGGTTATTTGGTAATTGAGTGGGGGATTTCAAGCATTTCTTCAATCTAAATATGGGCTTAGTTGCTTAAGAGGTGGTTAGGACCTCTTTGTCCATCTAATCTTTTCTCACTGCTGCACTGACATCAGTAAGACACACTCACAACAGTTACTCAGTGTAACTATCCTTAATTTCACTAGACGTGTAGTGAAGGAATTAAGCATTTTCCAGTAGAGGAATATTCTCAAGCATTATTGTGGCATTTTTAAATGCAGATACTTAAAAATATTCTGAAAGCAACTGGAGAGGATGTTTTTAAGATTCTGTCTTGATTTATAATTTTGTGTTGTAATTTTGTGTGAACTTCTCTTTCAAGAAAGTAATATTTTGTGATTTTCTCTAATTTCAGTGATGCTTCAAGTCTTTGCTATATACTTGTTCTAATAAACACACTAGAAGACTGATATTTTCCAAAATATTTGATGTGTATTATTCAAAAGAGAATTTACTGATGTTATGCTTCGTAAATTTTTCCACTTAATTTATACAGACTTTCTTGAGAACAAGTTGCAGCCATTTTAATTATGAAAAAAATGGATTCTAGTATTTCTTGTATGAATATTGATGAAAATAGCTTTTAATTAAAACACACAAATGGTCCCTTTAGAAGGGCACACACCATTATTTAATCAGACATACAAAAAAAAAACCCAAAACACCATGTGAATTATTCATCCCATAAAGATTAGCTAGCAAAGATTGAATTTCATATATTTTCAAATGTTAAGCAACATGTAAAAAAAAACTCAAATTAGCTCAGTAATGACAACTATAAAATGTCAATAAAATTTCTGATTTTTTCATACTTCAAGGAGAAAAAATGCAAATGTCCTTAGATCACTGGCATTTTGCATATCATTTTTGCTATTATATGACGTATTTTTGTCTGGCAACAGACATGTGAAGCAAGATGATGCTTTTTTGGTGTTAAAAAAACATGTGAAATCATCTTTAATTTTTGCTTAAGATGTCATTGGCTATGATATAGTTTTTAGTGAAAGCTTGTGTTGTTTTTCCTTATAATTCTGTTTCTATTGTGTGCTTTCCAAGACTCTAGCAATGGGCTTACTCTGCTTCCTGTAGAACTATGTCAGCCCAGATTAAGAACACCAGAAAGATTAGATTTAGATATTTCCTTCTCAGTTGCAATCCTGTTGTTCTCCAACAAACAGGGTCAAAACTGATTCTGCAAAAATGATGGGAAAGTTCAAGCATATTTTCAGAAAGCACTTAGGGCAGCCTGGTCTATTGACAGATTTTCACTGGACATCATATAAATAGTCTCCTGCAATCAGAACTATACTTGGACGTTAGGTCTACTGCAGCAACGAAAAAAAAGCATCTAATGTCATAACATGTCAGAGAAAGTAAATGACAGATCACAGCTGAGAATTTTTTAATCTGATAAAATAGCTGCCCAAATGAATGGGAGGAAATATATGTATTGTCACTCATTTTCAAACAGAAAATAAAGTTCTAGTGATACCAGTTATATGTTGATGTCTTACAACAGTGGATGTTTGCTTAAGTAGATTTTATTAGTTACCACTAAAGAGTTCAGATTTTTTTTATTTAAGTGTGGATAATACAGAGTAGAGAAGAGAAAAAGTGGTAAATATAGTGTATATATGCTGAAAAAAAAAAAAACAACAAAACAAAAACCAACAAACCAAAACAAAACCAAACAACTAAAACAGAGCTGGAGACTTTCTACCTCAGTACTTCTATTTGGCTGTGTTTGACCCTTCATCCATATTTTGGTTAATTTTTTTACTCACTTTACAGCATTTTATAGTGTTTGTCATCTATTCAGCAGGCTATTGGCAGCAGTTCCCCTCATAAAAAGTTAAAATAACTTTTTGTCTTATGATAAATAAGTTTAAAAAAATAAAAATAAAGGAATAAATCAGGAAAACTGGTAAAGATATTAAGGAAACAGAAGGACTACAAGAATTGACAACGCTGAACTGACTAAATTAATTGAGAAATCATCTTCTAATTTCCCTTTTCCCATGCCCAGTTTTCTGAAGTTATTTAAGCTGTGTGTCATTCTGCCACGTTTTGTTCTGAATGTGACTGTATTTCAGTGGCAGTTGGAATAATAATATTTTGCTTTCTTCAATTGTATTTGAATTAATTGACTAATATGGACCTATAGTAGTTTCAATGGGATTATCCATATATATATATATGAATAAGAAGTACCATTGTAGTACCTAGTTAAATATCTGTTAATATTCAAAGATATAGAATTTGACTCCCAGCTCATGTTAATATCTTTTTCTTTTTGTTTGTCCTATAATTTTTTTTGCCCTTTCTTTTGCTGCCAGTATGACACTTCCTGAAACCACTTATAAACAGAAGTGTGGAGATACAATGCAAAAATATAAAAATAAGAAGAAAGAATAGCAACAAAAATTACTAAATTTTAGAATAATTTTAAGAAGGGCAACTCTTCAATTGAGTGAAGAGAGTAGAAGACAAAAAAGTTTACTAATGAACTTCAAAGTCTGCAGATTAAAAAAAAAAGTCATAATAATAACAGATGAGCAGTTATAGGATATTAAACACAGCTCAAGAAGCTTAGCCATAAAAGATAAAAGCAACAGTTACTCAAGTTGCCGGAGATAATTGTAGTGAATTGTATGCTATGAATTGCAGTGTAGCTTGTAGTAATAGCATCAGTCCCCCTAATGTCTAATTCTTGGGACCTGGCACATCCTGACAAGGAAGAGACTGAGCCTTTCCCAAGTTCAGGTTTTCTCCTGGCCTCTCCCAGTCCCAACCCCTCCTTCAACACTTTGAAGAATTTTGTTATCAGCGCCATGGGGAGACAAACATGTGATAGTTTGGATATTTAAATTCCTCCAATCATTTCTCCCTGGGAAAAAAATAATAACAAAAAAAAAAAAATTAAAACTTGGGACTTGAGCCAGTGTCACCTTTCATTTTCTTCACCTGTTTTTTTTTGGTTTTCTCCCTCACCTTATTTTACTTTCCCAGACTGCAGATTGCTTATACTGAAGAATGTCATGGCTTCTGTGATATCCTTCAGCATCTCTCTAGGTGCTCACAAAACAATTACAGACAGATCAGCACTCTATTTCTTGTTGCCCTAATAGTAATAATAATAATAATTATAATAATGACATTAAGCCATAGAGTGAGGCATATGATCTTAGTTTTTGATAATAGTATCCTCCATGTGATCATCCAGAGATCTTACTAATTTATTTCAATTAGCAAGTCAAGCATAAATTTGAAATATTGCCAAGATAGAGACAGGGAAAATACAAAACCAAAGTTTTCTTTCTTATGTGGGATTAGATTGAGACGATAATGAAGCTGCCAAAGTAATCTGAGTGCTGCAGTCAGAAGAGGTGATGCCCTTCCTGGCTGACTGATTTTCTATTGGTAACCTGTCATAATTTATAAAACATAATCCATAGAGCTATGAGAACAAAAGAAGGTCTGGAGGGGCCAAAACAGATAAAAGAACACAGGAAGACCTCTGCTAAGTATGAATACTATTGTGGGGTCGTTCAACACCACTGAGTTTTGGATGTCTCAAATTCTTTCATAACTTAAGCAAGTCTGATCTACTTAAGGAAGAAGCAGGGGACTAATGAGGTTGCACTAACAGCAATGGCTAAGTACTGTTAGTTATATCTAGAAATGCCACATTTGCAAAACCATAGAAAAACTCTAACTTTTTTTTCTGATAAAAGAGCAAAGTACACAAGACCATTTCAGATTTTTGTCTGTTTTTTATCCTGTTTTTCCCATACACATTAGCACTATTCTGATCTGAGGGTTTAAGGCTAAGTAAATAAGTGGAGTGAGATGCTCTTGCCTTTTATTTTTAAGTACATATGTGATAGAACATAAAATACTATGAGAGACAACTTTCCTTTTAGAAACTTTGGGTCATGTTAATGATTTGTGTGTGTTTTACATGGGTAGTGAAAATACTGCAGGGGAAAAAAATACAATCACAAATAGGTTTTTGCTTAGATCCACTGTAAATTTTCTCCAGTGCTAGAGAAATTTTTGTGATGTCAGCTGGAATCAGTGAAGCTGAAAGCACAATTTCCCTTGTACTCAGCTACACTACCACTAACCTGGCAAGCCTGAATTGCATGTCTTGTCCTCATGTGACTCATATTTTCTGTTGTTATACACGGTTTTATCTGGTTGGCAGAGAAATGTGTGCTTATTAGATAACAAATAATCAATAATATGACCTGTGCATTTCTTTGTGGGAGAAATCAGTTTGTAGGAGGAGAGGAGGGGAGAATTTTGTTATCATTTTTTGTTTCTATTAATTTTATATATTCCAGACATTTTGTTCTGCAAAGGGAAAATAACACATCAAAAAAATCTGTAAAACTTGTGTTCCTGCAATTTTTTTCTATGGTCTTAAATTTACGTCTGATTTGCTCTATATTTATGGTCAAATTAATACTATTTGAAGCACAACAATGTTGAAAGATGAGATAATGTGCAACGGGTCTTTGGGTTAGAACAATATTAAAACCATAACTTACAGTTACTAGCCAGACTGTCTCCAGGAAAAAAATCTTGACCTAAGTAATGAAGGTTTTTACTTCAGAGAATCTAACTTTTTGTTTGTTTGTTTGTTTAATGAATATCTCTTATGACCTTAAAAATAAGCCGTAAGTAATTCTCAATCTGGACATTTAACCACTAGTAAAAAATGTGTGCATATTATTCGCCTGTCAGATAAGCTGTCATCTGGAACCTGCTAAATTTATAATAAAATACCGGTGTTCTATACCTTAGTCTGATATTAATAGACTGTGGAATCTTAGACAAATCCCTTCACTACTTGTGTTTTTATTTCCACAGCAAACCTTTGCCTTTGGTCTCTAATTAGAGAGGATTTCTGATGTGGGGATGGCCAAATACTCCCTTTGTATAGAACCTAGCAAACCCAAAGAGATGGGAAAGAGTTAACTGAGACTGGATATGATTTAAGAAATCATCTCAGTTCTAAGCAGATGTATGCTTTGGCCATATTTAGTCATGTATACATTAGGTGTATGTTTTATCTTGATTGTTCTCAAAAATTTGCATGATAGCTATTATTGCTTTTTCAGCTTTATTCTGTCCCATGATTTACAGAGAAGTAAATAGCCAATCTTTTAGAGCTTTTTCAATGCTGCTAGATGGTGAGAAGATAGATGTCTACTGAACATCTCCTTAACGGTTTGCTTTTTAAATGTTTTATCTGAGTATTGACTCTTGGACATTGAAATAGTCATCTTAGAAACAGGAAGAGTATAAAAAGGTACATTGTTTAGAATGATATAGGAACAGAAATTGGTATACACCTATTTATGTAGTCCTCCAACCATCAACTTTTAACTGGACATCCTCAGCATACTGAAGGAATTCCAGGATGTCTACACGAACATGTGGAACTTGCTAAAAGGGTCTTTCAGTTGTAGAAAACCTATCAAATAGCCACTAAAGTCAGCTTGAATCTACTGAACCAAGTAAAATAAAAGCTAAACTTTGCCTTTGTATTCCTCAGCTTTTTTTGAAATTCAAGTTCGCAGAGACACATCAGGAGCCAACATTGAAAACAGCAATAATAAAAGAAACCCAAGTAGTTTACAGAAGGTTTACATCTTAAATACACATTCAGAAGACAGGAAAAAGCTAGCCCAAGGATTTGCTTCCATCAGGAAGAGTTCGAAGGAAGCCATTGATCAGTGACTGTGTCATAGAAGAAAAATATAGATGTGTACAGAATTTTTTCTAAACTGTCATACTAAGTTGAATTATATTTTTCAATGACTTCTTTTTCAAAGAAAGTGACAAACTGGATGTTGCACTTCTTTCAATAGGATTTTAGAAATCTTCGCACAAGAGGAGCTGTGGATTCATGTTTCCAAGTCACATTTGAGTCTTCTTTGCCTACAAATACACATAGGAGAGAAACTGACACCCATTTCCTTTGTGTTTTCTATTCAGTTCAATCATAATGAGAAACAAAGGCTTCATAATGCTCTGTCATAAGGAAATGCTGAACTTGGAAAGATTTTTTGGCTTTACCACAACTTAATCTAAGGATGAGTACAAAGAGTGGAGAGGATGGTGACACCAGAACACCATCTAATTCAGTGATAATGTTATCTTTTCACATTGTTTTCTTTCCCATGTCGTCAAGGTAAGACTTTACCAGGAGATTTTTTTTTACTCAGTCATTTATTTTTTCTATGCAGCAAGACAGTTGAGTGACAGCATTATTTAGACGTGTGACAAGATGGCATGTGGTATTACCAGTGTCTTGCTAACACAGAAGTAGTCCATAATGTCTTGTAATTTCTTCCACAAGGCTGTGCATTGTACTGAGTAAGAGAAGATAAAGAAAAAGGAAAACAGAAAGCTTAATTTGGCTCCAGAGAGGCGAGCTTTTAAGCAGAGAAAAAAGTTCCTTAAATTCTCAGGAAAAAAGAAATAGAAAAGCACTCACTCTCAGTAAGACTGCAGTCAAAGTTATATTTGAGATAGTAGATAGAACTTCATACAAATTTTGCTTTTAGTATAAACTAGACTATTTCTTCATTAACACAGTTATCTATATAGCATGTATGTATGCATGTGTGGCCATGCATATATACTTATTGGCTCATTATTTCTATTTTCCTTCCTATTAGAGTAGACTGATACTGCAAGAATTTGCTCAATGAAATGTTAAGAATAGTAGATATAAGCGCTGCAAGCTGTTTCCTGGCTCTTCTCAATACCTGAAAATTGTCTTTATAGTATCTTCTTTGTGATATTTAACTTAACCTGTTATTCAATACTCAGCATTCAAGTTCCACCTCAGTATTAATTAAAGGTGCTTGTTTCAGCACAAATTTCAGTTTATGAAAAATCTCAGCAGAAAGTTTTCCCCTTTACATTTTACATTTTTCAGTCAGTAATTGATAAACTCTTTTGTCCTTTTGTAAAATTTTCTATAAGTCCTTCTGGATGAAGACCCCTTTTTGCTGGATATGCCACTTGCAGGGTTTCTATCTGCAAAAAAATCAAAGTCCAAATTGTAAGATATTTTCCCTCCATAAGCTTTGATCAGCAGACCTGGTAGGTTCCCTTTGTTTATGTTAAGAGCTCAAACAGGAACATGTGCTTCTCGTTTGCAATAACATAGAGTAGTAAGAGTGCTCATTTCTACAATGAAAAGGCAAAAATAAAGCGTATTCAAAACTGGGACACTGAAAATTCAAATCATTGTAGGAGGTTTGCTGAATCACAGAAGGGAAAAGATGTAACAGAGGATTTAGAATTGGATCCATTGATTAAATATATGGCAAACAGGATTCTGCTGTAAAGAAATGTTGACTTGTTAATCTCTCCTGCTATCAGAATGCTGAGGCTGAGGAAAGGCCAGGTGTGCTTTAATTCCAAGCCTCCTCAGGGAAATGCTCTCAATGTGTTTATTAAGCTGTGTGGGTAACAGCATTTAATAAACTGTTTTCAAACATTAAAGATGTTCGCTTATCTGAGACTGAAAGGGGGAGAGATAAGTAGTCTTTCCTCTCATTTTAATGACTTTATGGAAGGAAATTACTTGTGACAGGGGTTGGAACAGGGACACTGCTGAAATGTGCCACTGCTCATCAAACCCAGGTTGGAGTGTATGGGCTGTATGGACTGTGGTTACCACACTCTCACAGTCCTGGAATATTGTTGCAATAATTAGGAACAAATTTCATTTCACGGGAAGCACGGGACAGGGTAAGCTGTCTATCTCTTATTACTTCAAATGGGCCCCTTTCACTTGCAGCCTTTGGTCTCTGTGCCAGGACTTCCAATGAGGTGCTGCTTATGCTTTCTGGTTTCCTTGTGCACTGCTCATGTGATGTGAGCATTGGCTTGCTAGTAGTTGGGATCAGCAGCCGTGGCATTCATTTATTTCCTGCAAACTAACAAATAGTTAATAACTGCTAGCTGACACCATCTGGACTGAGTTTAGATCAGTGCTATAAAGAAGGTTACCTATTCTACAGTGACATTTCCAAATGATTCAGGATAAGGAAGAGGTCAGGACAGAAAGTTAAAAATTATCAGATGTTGTGCAATAAGTAAGTAGTAACATAACACCATTCACTTGTGATGATGACATTAATATGGGGATTCAGTATTTAAGCTGAGTTTTAGTCTTACGTGAAAACTAATTTGGCCACTGGGATAAGTTGTCACAGCTGCACTGAGATCACTGGAGGTTTAGAAGACAGCAGCAAAAGTGAATCCACTTCTTTTCTTTGGTAACTTTGGTCTTAGGTCATAACACATGCTCTCTAAAATTAATAACATATGGCAGACTAAGTATGTTAATGGCCACAGTTTTGGTGGAGTTCTTGTGCATACAATTAGTTAAATAGTCACCCAGCTGAATATGGACATGTGAACACCACAGGCACACAAGGATCAGTTAAGCTGTGCAGATTTGCATGCCCAAGTATTTGCATTATAGTTCTCTTAATGTACGTCTACCCAAATCCCTCGGATAGGAGATTTGGTAAAAGAGGGAAGCCTATTTGCACGGCTGAAGGTATTTACTTTGCTCAAGGAAACAACTCTTTTGTTTGTCCCTTCACTGCCAAAGGAAAGTCTTCTATGCAGTTTAAAATAATTTCAAGAAGAGAACCAGATTTTTTTAATTACTCCTTCTTTTCATTGTCTCAGTCTATCTGATTTAAACTAGATTCAATCCTACATAATTCACAATTTATTTATTTATGTTTTGTAAGTGCCATCTCAAAGGGATTCTGGACAGCTAGCATTTGACATGAGTATGATTTGACAGGTTGAAATAAATACTGAAAGGCTTGTAAGCCCAAATGGACCATATGTTTCACATATTGGACCACATATCCAGCCCTCATACACGAGTGTGCCATGGGCAAGTATTAATTCTGTCCCTGCTCTGATGACGACAGCTCCAGGTAAATGCATAATGTTCATCTATATTTTTCTGAAAATTTAAAACATCTTGTTCATAAATTAGAAAAAAAATCCATGAGAGCAGTAGAAGGAATAATAATAATTTACTAATGGTCCTATAGTCACTTCACTATGACACAAGATTGCCATCACATTTAATTAATACATCAATAGGAATTCCACATTCTTTCTGTCCTTGCAGTAAATGCAAACCTGAGTAGATTTCTTTCACAGTTGATTTTTAGTTGAACACTCTAAGGAAGACAATCTCAGAAATCTGTTAAAGCCTCAGGCTACACTCCACGTTTGATCATAATGGATACTTCTAACTGAAGATTATTCCCTTTTGACAAGAGAAATACAGCCATTGCCAATAAACATTGTTTCCTGCTGTCTTGAAAATATTCTTACTCTGTGTCTTCTTGATGTCTGAGTATTGATGAAGAAATTTATGGTAATTTGTCATGTATTATTTTTAATATTGACACATGAGTTTCTCATATGAAATGTGTCTATGTTTTCTCCCTTCAACTATTTAGAAGTGAAGTGCTTTGTCTGAACTAATAGAACAGAATCTGCATCCTCAGGTGCTGATTCAGGCTAGTTAATATAGACAACAGCTGCAGTGGACAAAATATATTTTAGTTTATGTATTGCTCCGTTTCCTCTAGTTCTGTGTTTAATAACTTTAAATCCAGTCGAACTAGTAGAAAGGGGTTCCTCATAGATCTTGGGAATCAACTCTGGTAGGCAACTAAACCCAGCATAGCATCTTGTTCAATCCCCCTAGCTGGATGGAGGAGAGTATCAGAAGGGTAAAAGTGAAAAACCTGATAGATTGCACTAAAGTCAGTTTTATAAGTAACTAAAAGCTGCACACATAAGCAAAGAAAAATAAGGAATTTGTTCCTTATTTCCTTCCCATTGGCAGGCAGGTGTT
Source organism: Leptocoma aspasia (assembly GCA_013399835.1). NCBI lineage: Eukaryota > Metazoa > Chordata > Aves > Passeriformes > Nectariniidae > Leptocoma > Leptocoma aspasia. The sequence goes on from VXAX01000824.1 coordinate 999,939, forward strand.
CAGACATCCCCAGGAAAGCAGGGTTCCATCAGGCATAACAATTACTTGGGAAGAGAAATGTAACTCCAAACGCGTATGTGTCACCTTTCCTCCTTATTCCCTGCAACTTTCAAAGTAGAACATGATATCACATGTAATGGAATATCCCTTTGGTCAGTTGGGATGACCTGTCCTGGCTGTATCTCCTCCCAAATTCTTGTGCACCCCCCAACCTACTTGTAGATGGGGTGGTGTGAGGAGTAGAAAAGACCTTGACATTGTTTAAGCATTGCTCCGTGATGATTAATACATTACATCTCTGTATTACCAGCACTGCTTCTGGCATAAATCCAAAACACAACAATTTTCTCTCTACAGTCAAGAGCATCTCTGACATCCTCCTGTGTCACCTATCCAGTGTATGTACACTTTCCTTTCCCACTTCAGTTCTAGAGGATCCCTGCTCAGCAATCCCTCTGTCTGCTCCTCTCATTTGACTTTTGACACTTTGGAGTTTCCTGCCCCTGCTCTCTTAAAAAGTGACTGGCATTCATGGACCCAATACCTTCAAAAGCAGGGGACCTTACTAATTCACTCCTTCAGTAGACCGAATTCTGCCCTTCCCATGCCCAGAGTTGAAGTTTTGTTAGCAGTTTTTCTGCTATTGACAATGATTTGAAATTCAGCTAGTTTGTAGTCACTGTGACTAAGGTAGCCACAGACTACTAGGTCACCTACAAGTCCCTCTCTCTTTTCAAAAAACAAATCCAGAAGGGCACCTTTCTTAGTCAGCTCCCTTAGTACCTGCACCAATAACTTATCTTCAACATGCTTCAGATACTTTCTGGACCTGTTTGTGTCTGCTGTATGATATTCTTAGCTGATATCTCAGAAATTAAATTACCCATAAGGAAAAGGACTGATAATCAAGAGAGGTCTTTTAATTCCTTGCAGCATACTTCATACATACATATATACTTATGTACAACATACTAACATGTACTACATACATAATACAGCATACTTTAAGGAATTCTGGATGGTTACATTTTCTGAAACTCAAGGCTTTTGCTTGTCTAAGTGGTTTAATAACTAGCAAAATAAACTATAGTATTCAATTGAGGAGTATTAAGAAAAATAATTTTGAAACTGCCAAGTGGAAAGTTTCAAATTTTGGGAGAAAGAATTTTTTATTCTGGATACTTAAATCAAAACCAAAACTTTGCATAATATTCAGATACTTGTAGCAAATTAAGCAAAAAAAATTGGTCAAAACCAATATTTTCCTTAAAACTAATTTATTCTTGTACTTCATTTAACCTTGGATTAATACATCCATAGAAAATACAGTCTATAGATATATTTGTGACATTACAATGCAAATGCGGATCCTCCAGTTTCTAAGACATAATTGCATTGTATTTAGATACAGCTAGATTTTGTGGTTCAGGCACTTTGTGATGTCCCTTGATGCCTAGATCCATGAATAATTCAAATTATTCAGGCTGTATGTGCAGTCATAATGTGCTTCAGCTAGGCAAACCAGGTGATGGAAACCACGGCAGGTTGTAATATGGGCAAACATCCACAGATCCTGCACTAGCCAAGAGGCTCCCATGATGCTTTATTTTTTCCCATTTTACCTCATTTTTTCTCTCCTACTTCTAAGAGAAACCAATATGGATGGAGGAAGGAAACACAACTTCCTTTTGCTTTAGATTGTACATTATCCCTTATTAATAGTAAAACTGAAGGGATTCTCCATTGATCAGTAATGGTTTATCCATGTTTTTCTAGGAATCATGTAGCACAAAATTCGGTGTTTTTTTAACATTACTTATTTTAATATTTCCCACAATTTGTTTTGTGTGAATGTGGAACTTTGTGTGGCAGAACAGGTTATACATAATAAATTAGGAGACCTGGAAGAACTGGCTAAAAGAGTTTATATTTATTTCATTTTATTTCATTTAATTTCATTTCATTTTAACTTTATGTTCATATTGTGGTAAAATGTACTTAGTCTTTGTTCTACTTTTATTTTCCTACAAAAACCACTGAAAGATTTTTCTTTGGGAGGCTAACAAAGTACCAAAGAAAACAAAAGTAAACATGATACAGAAGTGAAAACAGAGACCAAAATAAACCCCAAATTTTCATAAGCAAAAATACTGTCTGTATAAAATGAATTTAAGATTAACCTGACCAGCAGTTTTCAGTTAATTGTACTTACCTATAGGGCCAATCCATTCTGGCTCTATATGTAATGGCTATTCTTCACCTCCTCCTGCTGATGCTCCCTGACTCAGACACTTCACAATTAACTGCTCCTTCCTGGCCTCTGTTGGTCTACGAGTCAAAAGTCCTTTTGTGGTGTTAAAATCATATAGAGAAAATGTCTGTAACTGAAGCTGCATCTATAATTTGTTATTAAACTGTTTCTTTTCATAGCATGCCCTACAGAAAGAAACCTACCTGCCAGAAAAATCAGCTGGCAGAAGCATCCTGTATTTTGAATCAATGTTGCTTGCCTCCCTCCCTTGCAGTCTTCCTCAGCAGCATATTTAAGGTCACAAAGTATATTATTAAATACTTGTGAATCAAGTCTTCTTCATACTGCTTTATAGCTGCTCCTTTTCCTTTTCCTTTTCCTTTTCCTTTTCCTTTTCCTTTTCCTTTTCCTTTTCCTTTTCCTTTTCCTTTTCCTTTTCCTTTTCCTTTTCCTTTTCCTTTTCCTTTTCCTTTTCCTTTTCCTTTTCCTTTAAAAATGAATGTAGAATTTCACTGCTGGAACTGGGTTATAATATGAGTGGCTAGTCTATCTGATTCCTATAATATAGATTAATGGGAATTACGATAGTTTTTATTGGTCTTTTTTTTAGAATTATAAAGCTGAAATGACACAAAACCCCATGGTTGATCTTCTTTTAGCAAAGCTGTTAGCCATGTTCTGTAGCAATATCATTTGTGTCAGGAGTGAGGGAGTATTCAGGTTCCTCAGAAGTCTTTTTCCACCTGGAGGAAGAATGTTCTCTTGTAACAAGATAATGCCCTTCAGCCTTGAATTTCCTTGGGAACTGCAGGTATTCTTTCTGACATATTCTAGTAGTTATAGAAATGTGATATATTCTGTTTTCCTGTCACATCAATATCTTTATTGTTTGTGCAATAGTCTTTTTTAATATGAATGTACTTCCTTATATATCTATTAACTAATACTGTTAAGGGTAAATATCATTGCCATGGAAGAAGTTTTTTTTTTTTTTAATATTGGATACATGATTTTTCATCTTTAAGACTGCTTCTCCCTTTTCCTCTGTCCACTTGATATTTTAATGGTGATTGTGCTGATTTTGGCTGTCATACAGTTAATTTTCTTCATAGTACGGGCTGTGGTTTGGATTGGTGTTGAAAACAGCGTTGACAACACAGGGGTGTTTTAGTCACTGCTGAGCAGCACTTACACAGCATCAAGGCCTTTCCTGCTTCTCACAACATCTCACCAGCAAGGGTGGAGTAGAGGGAAGGGGGGAATGTTCAGGGTGATGGTGTTTGTCTTCCAAAATCACCATGGATGGAATTCTGTTTGCTAGGGATGGCTGAACACCTGACAATGGGAAGCGGTGAAGGAATTCCTTGTTTTGCTTTGTTTGCTCGTGTGGTTTTTGCTTTACTTATTAAGATGTCTTTACCTCAACCCATGAGCTTTCTAACTTTTACTCTTCTGATTCTCTNCCTTTTCCTTTTCCTTTTCCTTTTCCTTTTCCTTTTCCTTTTCCTTTTCCTTTTCCTTTTCCTTTTCCTTTTCCTTTTCCTTTTCCTTTTCCTTTTCCTTTTCCTTTTCCTTTTCCTTTTCCTTTTCCTTTTCCTTTTCCTTTTCCTTTTCCTTTTCCTTTTCCTTTTCCTTTTCCTTTTCCTTTTCCTTTTCCTTTTCCTTTTCCTTTTCCTTTTCCTTTTCCTTTTCCTTTTCCTTTTCCTTTTCCTTTTCCTTTTCCTTTTCCTTTTCCTTTTCCTTTTCCTTTTCCTTTTCCTTTTCCTTTTCCTTTTCCTTTTCCTTTTCCTTTTCCTTTTCCTTTTCCTTTTCCTTTTCCTTTTCCTTTTCCTTTTCCTTTTCCTTTTCCTTTTCCTTTTCCTTTTCCTTTTCCTTTTCCTTTTCCTTTTCCTTTTCCTTTTCCTTTTCCTTTAAAAATGAATGTAGAATTTCACTGCTGGAACTGGGTTATAATATGAGTGGCTAGTCTATCTGATTCCTATAATATAGATTAATGGGAATTACGATAGTTTTTATTGGTCTTTTTTTTAGAATTATAAAGCTGAAATGACACAAAACCCCATGGTTGATCTTCTTTTAGCAAAGCTGTTAGCCATGTTCTGTAGCAATATCATTTGTGTCAGGAGTGAGGGAGTATTCAGGTTCCTCAGAAGTCTTTTTCCACCTGGAGGAAGAATGTTCTCTTGTAACAAGATAATGCCCTTCAGCCTTGAATTTCCTTGGGAACTGCAGGTATTCTTTCTGACATATTCTAGTAGTTATAGAAATGTGATATATTCTGTTTTCCTGTCACATCAATATCTTTATTGTTTGTGCAATAGTCTTTTTTAATATGAATGTACTTCCTTATATATCTATTAACTAATACTGTTAAGGGTAAATATCATTGCCATGGAAGAAGTTTTTTTTTTTTTTAATATTGGATACATGATTTTTCATCTTTAAGACTGCTTCTCCCTTTTCCTCTGTCCACTTGATATTTTAATGGTGATTGTGCTGATTTTGGCTGTCATACAGTTAATTTTCTTCATAGTACGGGCTGTGGTTTGGATTGGTGTTGAAAACAGCGTTGACAACACAGGGGTGTTTTAGTCACTGCTGAGCAGCACTTACACAGCATCAAGGCCTTTCCTGCTTCTCACAACATCTCACCAGCAAGGGTGGAGTAGAGGGAAGGGGGGAATGTTCAGGGTGATGGTGTTTGTCTTCCAAAATCACCATGGATGGAATTCTGTTTGCTAGGGATGGCTGAACACCTGACAATGGGAAGCGGTGAAGGAATTCCTTGTTTTGCTTTGTTTGCTCGTGTGGTTTTTGCTTTACTTATTAAGATGTCTTTACCTCAACCCATGAGCTTTCTAACTTTTACTCTTCTGATTCTCTTTTCCATCCCATCTGGACAGAAAATGAGCCAGCAGCTCTGGTTCTTAGTTGCCAGCTGGGGTTAAACCATGATATTTATCTTGTGCTACATTTCTTTTGTACCACTGTCCTGTAGCCTTTATGGTCACTGTGTTCTAAACTTCTACTGTGGTTTCCTTTGTGTATTTTACTACATTAAACCTCTTTCTCCACCTATTTCACGAAGAGTCCATATTTTTTCTATAATCTCAAAAATTAACTATGAATTTCTCACCAAGCCTGTTTCTGTTCAGATTTTATTCTCTTCCTCCAAGTGTTTTTCCCCAGTATGAGAATTTTTTTCATGGGAATTTTTTCTATTTATAGGTATATTCAAATTATGTCTAATGAAACATCCTTCCCAATTAAAATGTCAAAAGAACACCAGAAGAACTCCCTTAACTCTCCATTATAGAGACAGTTGTCTTTAAGCTTTCTTTTCTCTACATTCCATTACTCTTTTAAACATTCTATCATTTTAGAGGAGAATTTTGAGTACTTACGAAGCTTTATGTGAAAAACCAAACACAAACCGAAAAAATCTTGATCAGTTAGATAAAACAAATTATCAGATTTCCAGCTTCTTTTTCAACTAGATTTCTTTACCAATGTTTGTGAATAGTTAGTTTTCTCTTTCAGAGATATTTGAGCCCTGTACCTCAGAAATTGTTCTGGATTTTACATTGCTTTTTTAATTTTTAATTGATGCTGCTTTGTATGCATGAGACAAAGCAACTCATTCTAGATATGTGGACACCTCTCTGATTTCAAAGACACTGATAAGCTTTTATTCAGAAGTACTTAGAAAGAGTTGAACTACTTAGAATTCAAGACTTTTCAGACTGCAAACCATTATTACACCATTCCCATACAATCTTGTATCTGCTTCTAAGAGGATGTAACCACCTGTTATGAAATTTCCAAGGGTGAAAGATCTTATAATGAATGAAAAAAATCATATTTCCTCACTGCACAGCTGTTAAAATCCCTAAAATGTTACTTTACCCCAGTCTATCTTAATCCAGTTTTCATCTGAATTTTCCAATCCTAAGAAAACAAGACCAGGTGGCAGATACATGACCAAAGATACTTTGAATTCTGTCATGTAATTAGAGATGTTTTAATACATGTTTTAAAAGATTATTTACAACAGCATAGAACACAATTTAGCAGTGTTTGTTATTTACAACTTCAGAAGTTAATCAAGTTTTAAGACTTCTTTCAGGAAGTTACATGACTTCACCCTTCTAAGATGTCAAAATAAATTTGAAAATGAAAGCTTTTCTTTCATGCAGAAAAAAAAAAACCCAAAAAACCCTAGGTTATTAAAAGGTCACAATCTGTTTTAATTTGTTATACTGGGTTTGCATGGACAAACTTTGGTAGTGGAGAATGGCTACAGGGTTAGGTTCTTGAAGAATTTTCTGGAAGCTTCTTCCCTGTCCAGTAGAGCCTAATGGTTCTAAAGACAGGCATGCCACTGGCCAAGGCTGGGCCATCAGAAATGGTGCTAACACCTCTGTGATAACAGACTAAAGAAGAAGAAAATTAAAAGTGAGTGTGCAGTTGTAATTGTGGCCAGAGAAGAGTGGGGTGAGAACACATGAGAAGAACAGCTCTGCAGGCACCAAGGTCAGGGCAGGAGGGGCAGGAGGGGCAGGAGGTGCTCCAGGAGCTGGAGCTGGGGCTCCCCTGCAGCCCACGGAGCAGCCCACGGAGCAGCCCACGGTGCAGCCCATGGTGCAGCCCATGGTGAGCCAGCTGTGCCCCTGCAGCCCGTGGGGGTCCCTGGGGATGCAGAGATCCACCTGCAGCCCATGGAGGAGCCCACACTGGGGCGGGTGGGTGCCTGAGAGGAGGCTGGGAGCCTGTGGGAGGCCCGTGGAGAGAGGAGCCCGGGCTGGAGCAGCCTGTCCTTGGAGGTTGCACCCTGTGGAAGAGTGACCCATGCTGCAGCAGTTTTGGGAGGACTGTTGCCCATGGGATGGAATCACACTGGAGGAGATCATGGAGAACTGTCTCCTGTGGGAGGGACCCCATGGTGCAGCAGGGGAAGGAATCCTCTCTCTCAGTAGCAGGAGAAACAGCAGGTGATAAATTGATCATAACCCTCATTCCCTGTCTCTCTCTGCACTGCTGGGAGAAGAGGTAGAGATGGGAAGGAGAGAGGGGAGAGGGGAAGATGTTTTTAATGTCTTGTTTTACTTTTCATTATCCTTCTCTGATTTTGTTAGCAATAAATTCAATTAATATGTTTAATTTGAGCTTGTTTTCCCATCAAGGTATTTGATGAGTGATTTCTCTCTGTCCTTACCTTAATTTATAGGCCTAGTCTGGAAAAAAGGAGGCTCAGGGGAGATCTTGTTACTCTCTGCATCTACTTGAAAGGACGGTGTGGTCAGGTGTGGGTTGGCTTCTTCTCCCATATAACAAGAGAAAATGTTATGCCAGGGGAGCTTTAGATTGAATATTAGGTAAAATTTCTCCACTGAAATAGTGATCAGGCATTGGAACAGGTTGCTTAGGGAAGTAGTGGAGTGTGAATACCTGGAAGCGTTCAAAGATTTTGTGCATGTGGCACTTAGGGACATGATTTACTCATGGTGGATCTGGCAGTGTTAGGTTAAGGGTTGGACTTGATGTGTTTAGGCTTTTCCAACCTTAATGGTTCTATGATTCTTTCCATCTGTATTATGGATGGCTTTTTATTAACTTTGTTAATCTAATAAATTAAAAACTAGATTAATTTTGTTAATCTAGTAAAAATTTTGAGTCATATATTTAATACTGCTCTGCTGTCATTACCAGCTTTATGAATATTTTAAAAAATTCTATTTAGTTTCAAGTCTTATAATTGATTGTAAATAAAAAATGCTTCATTTTTTATATATCTCAATTTGGTGGTTAGCAAATACTATATTGTAGTTGTGTGAATTACATATAATATTAAACATTTCATTTGTCTAAATATGTTTATGTATGAATCATATATAATAAGATGTATCAAGGAAGGAATCAAGAAAGGATTGAAAAGGGAATTCTGAGGCTAATGATAATAATAATAATATTAATCAGCACAGAATTTCCTGGAAATTTTTTCTTTTTCTAAATTGCAAACATGATCTTAAAAAGTCCTAGATTTGAAATTAGAAAAATGCTTTCAACAACACTTGTTATTTAACACTTGATAAAAGCAATGAGAAAATGAGGAAGAGAATATTAAAAAGTTAGTAATAAATGCTATAGAAGCATAGATTAAAAAAAACCAGAGAAATGAGATAAAAAATGAGAAATATTAACAAGCAATATTAAATTAACACAGTTGTGAAACAGAGATCACTTTTTAAAAGAAACATCTCTGATTCTTCCACCTGAGACCCATGTCAAAATATCTTTTTTTTTTCAAAGAACTGTTATTCTTTTGAAGTGCAAAACTCTGAAATTTATTTTGTTTTGATGGAGGTTTTTTGGTTTTTGTTTGTTTGTTCATTTGTGTGTTTGTTTTTTTCCTGGGATATCCATGAAGACTATGAGTTGATTTTAAAGGCTTTTTAACTCTTATGCTCTGTTTTGGAAGGTTGAGTTTTGAAAAGCAGGTTATGGCAGTTCTTTGTAGAGTGAGTCTGCTCAACGGAGCAGTGCTCATATTGGGACTAACACAATATTGGGTGCCAGTGTTGGGAGTATCAGTGTCCTGTTGAACTTGACAGCTCTGCAGAATTCATTAAGCTACTGGTATATCATGCATGGACTGGTGGAAGAAGATAAATTAAAACAGGAGACTCTTACAAAGAACATAAGGAACTTGAAAACCTGAATCTGTAAAATATAAAAACCCCAAAACAATAATGTCAATTAATAGCATCTATTAATGCTAAAAGTAGAAAATTGATGATCTGTTAATGGACTACATAAGTAAACTCAAGTATAACAGAATATTCAAAGCCAAAGAGGTTGGAGGACAAAGAGGTTTTATCTTATACAAGTCATAAAAAGCCAGAAAAAAAGCATGATTATTTCCCACTTGGCTAAATAAAAAAGCCTAGAGACATTAAGGCTGTTCATGTTCATAATATTTTTATTAGCAGTGGGAAATTTGTTTCATTTGATTTCTCAAAAAAATGCAATTTAAGACCATTTTTTTCATGCACATGTCACCTGCTGACTTCAAAGGGAAAGGAACAAAGAGATCCAGAGACATGTACTATTCTTCAAATTTTGTTCATTTCATGTCTTCTTTCTCTCTGGCCACAGATATTTTTATACATGGTTATTTTCATTCCTATATTTTTATTATCTGATAGTTCATTATTTATTTTTTTTTTATATTACTTTGTGAGGTCAGTATCAAACGTATTTAAAATGTACAGGTATTAAAGCCTGGGAACAGTTTTAAACATCCTATATGGAATGTCGTTGCATGTTATGAGTTTTTTCAGGCCTCTGGGCTTTTTTGAAAAGGTGTAAAAGCTGTACAGTAGCCATTTCCTGTGAGTTTTCTGAGAATGAGTCCCTGAGCCAAGCAAGTGTCCAGAGTTCAAGAGATTAATTAGCACTGATGACTTAGAGATGGATCAGACGGTAAGCACTATACAGGAGTTAATTATGTACAGCCTGGCTTAGGTGAGCTCATCAACTTGAAGGAGATGGAAGTTCCCCTTGAAAGCCACTGGATTGTACTGGACATAAGCTAATACAGCTATTTCAGGGAAGTTCAGCTGCTGAATCCAGCTATGCCCAGGCCTCCAAAGCCATCTCCTTAAAAAGTAAAGTGAACGAAGGTCTGCTGAGTAGGAGCCAATATGAGTGACGAGGAGAACAAGACGAAAACAGAACGGTTGCCTTGTTTCCTGTTGCCTGTTGTTTACAGATTAAAAAGCTTCAGAATGGGATGGTGGCCAGAAAACACAGCATTTAAAGTTGTTTTGGTTGAACTGGAAAACAAGCAAATAGTTCCCAAAATGCTGAACCTGAAGAGGGATTTAAGGTTTCTTCTGTATTTACATCTAGACGCATGTTCAGTCTAGTTTCTAAAAGGGCAATATCCAAAACCTAAATTGGGCATAATAATATATTTAGAGTTGTAAAATTCCAAAAATATTTTGATAGATGGATGCAAAGAAACTTGCATAAAATACCCAAGCAAGACCAAAGAAAATGTAAACTAGTAAATGAGACTACAAAAAAGTGTATATTGGAAATATTATGATGCCTCTCATCCAGAGAAGATGGTAAGTGAGATATCCAGAGTAGTTTAAAAGGAAAAATATTCCCATGTCAAGAATATTTTGAAGGAGTATTTAATTATAAAGCAAATGTCTACAAGATATTTCAGTTTGATTAAATAGTATTTTTAACAGCATGATCCTATTTTCAAACCAGGACACCTTCTCATGTGTTTCCCCTTTCTACACTTCCAACGGGTATGTGCAAATTGTTTATTATCATCATTATTATTATTATCATCATCATTATAGTTATTGAAATTTTTCTTTATAGACAGTGGCTCTGCCTGCACCTGTTTTTTTTCTTAATGGTAGTAAACTATTTTCAGTAACAGTTTTTGGAAGAGTTGAGATATTTCTCTTATTACATACACACACTGAGAGCTTCACAGCCCAAAGAAAGAAAGGCTTTCCAGAGCACAGTAAGTGAAACTTACTCAATTTACACATGTGCCTTTCAAGGAGTGTTTAGACGATTATTTAATTCCCCTAGAAGTATTGAATTGGAATAAGATTTTCTCATTTAAGAACTTTCATCAACATTAAGGACGACTAACATTGTTACATCACTAGTTTCACTAGGGTGATTTTTAACAGAATGTATATTTCTGAGACTATTTATAAATAGATATAGATAAATCAGAGTATATATAGCTGCACAGAGCTTCAGGGGAATCAGATAGCAGTTTGAATTGTTGTATAAGAAGAAAAGAAGTAATAAGAAAGTAGGCTTTTTGTGTTGGTTTTGTGATTTTTTTGGGGTGCATAGGTTTTTTATATCAGCTCACCAGCCTGCTAATCTGACCTCTTGTGGCTGTTAGAGCATTCAGCTTACCAGTGAATGACAGACAAGGTGTTACAGAATAATTTCAAAACAAAATAAAGTTTGATTTAAAGACCTTAGTGAAGGTATGCTTTAATGTTGGCATACTAATAAAGAGTTTTTAAAACTTGAGAAGACAGGCAAGATCCAGGAACAAACAATTTATTTTTCCAGAAGTATATGATTTCTTGATCAAGGTAAGATGTACTTTATTGATATTCATTGATTATGTTGTATGTAGTTGAAATCTCCACATTTTGAGTTGGCCCTCTGCTTCCAGAGCTACAGGGAAGGAGCTGTCATGATTGAAACACTTTTACTCTTTCCAGAAAGTGGAATAAAAAAGGCCAGTAATTGCCAGTTTGTCTTGATATATTTTAGGCAACTACCCATGAACTGAATTGTCATTCAAAATAACAGTATTTGCTAATTTAAGAGGTCTATAATTTTAAAAGATGAGCAATTTCTATGAAAAAGGATATCAGGACCAGAAATAGAAATGCTTTATGTATTGCCAGCTTTATGCATTTCTTGATCTTTTGCTCCCAGTTAATTCAGTGACATTGTCACATCTGTCTGACTTTACTCCTTTTTGTTTCATCTTCCTCCAAACTTAGCAATTATGTGAAAACAACCATGAGCACTTTGCTTGCAGAGCTGGATTTACTAGAGAGGCTCCTGAGGGTTTTCCATCATCTTGCCCTCTAGATCCCATTAAAGAGGAGCTGCACAGCATATGTCCCTCGAACCTTCTCAAAATGTGTCTGGAGTTGTATCCTTTGATTTCAAGGCTGTTGTGAATTTTATCATAAGAACTCAGATAAATATCTTGAGATTCTTGTCTTTTGGCAAAGTTTTTAGATCTCTCTGGTGCTCTGCATTTAGGGTGGGGGTGAAAGCACAAGAAAGGGAAGCCAAAACATGAGAAGTCTAACCAGCTGTTCCATGGGGTGGAGGTGGGGAGGGCTGGGTGTGTGTGAGGTGGTGGATCCTTTGCTGACCCCACAGGCAATTAGCTTACAGTCCTTAGTCAGGCACTTTTTTAGTTTCTCTCTGCTAGACAATGTTGCTGCCTTCTCAACAAGCCCACACACCATGTGTTCTAATTAGCTAATTACTAGTATATTTCTATCTTATCCTATTCTACAAATGATATTAGAAAGTAGATAATGCCACAAATCTTCAAACCAACTTTCACAGTCAAATGGTCTGTTCAAATTCTGCTTTGGTCTTCATGCAAGCACAAAGGCCCCTTTACTCTGTATTTATTCCTATGTTTTGTCTGACAAGTACCTCATTATGCAGAGACATTTCAATTGGTAATTTTGACCCAGGTGATCAAAAGACTTTTTTAGAAACTGAAACTGAAGTTCCTAAATCCCCAGGGCAGTGTGGATCAGGGTGGTGAGGAAGGGGCTCAGCCACTATTTTCTCCCTATTTCATTCCTCAGGATGCAGTTTAGACAGTTCTCATGAATCTGTTTTGGATGCTGCTATGCAAAAATTGGTGAATTTTGATTTGTGTTTATTTTGATGTATTGTCGTCCCAGTTTTTATACTGTGGACTGGCATATTGTTTAGTTTTAGTTACAGAATGCTTAAGGTTTTGCTATATTTTTTAACGGGACATTTTGACACATTGCAGCCAATGTAAAACTCTGTATTTCAGATAATTTATTTATATTCAAGCAATATAGAAAATGCAAGAATTTTTGTCATTCAGGTACTCCTACCGACATTTATTTTGCTTCTATACATATCTTTTAATGTTTAAACAATTCTTCCTTGCTGATTTCAGTGAAATGTATATTGACACATTACTCCTTTTTGCACTTCAGAAACTACTCCAATTAAGATCAGTTCATGCTAGTGAAGGATAAATCTCAAAAGGTTAAAATCAGATCAATCATGCATTTTTAAATGCTTACACAAATATCAGCTATTTTAAAATTAAACATGACTGGCAGTTTCATAAGTAAAAACTTTTCTCATGACAATTTTTGGTATTTCTACCTCTATTCACAGCCAAAAATGCTGTAAATTCTCACTTTTAGTTAACTTTTACTTGCAATCCTTGGTATGTTACACCCTGGCATTTTAGAAATTCTAAAAAGGAAGTTGACAAAAAATTGCTTACATATGTGAAAGCTCTCTTCGAAATTGCAGTAGCTGTTCTAAGTTTTGTGGGGTTTTTTGGTTGTTTTTTTTCCCTATGGTGAATTTTTTCCAGGAACAATTTTGCTTCCAATTCTACCTTACTGGTCTTCTATCCTGTTGTCTTTACAATCAGCTTGGTCTGCTGAGCACATCTGACAGAGATTCCTGGTCTATGTTAGAATTAATTCTTACTATTTTTTAAAGAAATATGTAGCAATTTTTAGTGATTAAAAACATTGGAATTACATTAGTTCAGCACATATTTTTAAAATTTGGAATTTGATTTATCTTCATTTTCAAACATAATAAAAATAAAGAATATAACTACAGCAAACCAAAATATTTAGACTGTCTACATATCAATCAAAAAGGCAGCCGTATTTGATCTCATAGAGCATGTTTTCTGTGAATGTACTTGCTCTGAAAAACTCAGAGATCCTGTTCTCTTGACACATAAAGAGGTTTCATCTTTGATCAGAATGTGATTAAAAGACTTGCATAGCCTGTTTAATTAACTTCTTTCACCATTGGCCATGACTTCAATCATTTACAGCAGCTTAAATTTCACAGGTGTGCTTGTGTGTTTGTTTGTTTGTTTTTCACCCAGTATAAAGCAGCAACACACACTCTTCCTGGATAATTAGCATTCTGCCATCTCATCAGATTATTGTCCTTCTGGGGAGGAAAGGCTGAAGGGCTGTTTGAGAAGCAGGGCTGAGGTGCCTCTCACCAGCCCAGCCCCAAACTCACAGCAGCAACCTCAAGCTGCTCACGCCGAGAGCTGCTGCATGGCCCCTGCCCCAGCACTGTAATTGCACACAGAATTGTCAAAGATCCCCGAGTTATTCCTATTTACATTATGAAAATTCATGAACCTCAGCAAACTCCTTGCTTTCCCTTTTGCCGGGCTCGTGTTGCTGGTTGGGTGGTTCACCTAAATTTGTGTGGCAAAGCTGAAAGGAAAAGGCATATGTAGTGATAACTTCTTAGTGCTACTTCCTTTAGAAGATATGGCATGCAAGTGTGAGAGATTTTCTTGGCACTTACACCCAAAGACATGTGTCTGACCAATATGTTAGCAGGCATCAGGCCATTTGGCAGATCAACGTGAGCACACTCAGCCAAAAAAATATGTTCATCGGCTATATTTTGAAGGCATAATATTCACCTGGGGAATTAAAAATGGAGCTCAGGCAGTGAGAGTTTCCACACCCATGATAAAGATAGATAAATAATTCAAAGACCAGTGATTTAAAAGATACAGTTTCAAATTCATTTCAAGCCAAAATGATGTTTTTACTGCCTAATTTGACTTGGACACTTGAAAGTGGGTCTTTGAGAATATATTACCTCTTCTAACGCTGAGATTTTCTTACATTTTCTAATAAAAAAATCACAAGTAACATCATCCTGTATGTAGCCCAGTTGCAAATAATATTTACAATTAGTTTAGGTAAATATTCAACAATATGAAAAAAATCAGATTGATGTACTCAAAACAAATTGACCAAATGCCTCTTCTGTAGAGCATGTGACAATGCCATTCATTTTTTGTTTGGTAAGACCAGGTCTTCAAAGTAAATGATACAATGTTCACTGACTTTAAAAAGTTCTAGTGGAAGCACAGGGAATTATGCCGTCTAGATTTTGTTTTCTATAATTAAAACAATCTCTCACATTTCCATATCAATCTCTGAATATTGTTTTGCTAAAAACTGGAATTGTTTTGTTTGACATTACACCGTACCCTCTCTGGGAAAGCACTCCATCATCTCTACTTACTTAGTATTGTCTCTTTACAGCAAATGAATTCTTTTTTTTTTGTCACACATGATGTTGTTGTGTATCTAACTACCTAATTTCATTAGCCTAATTTATTTTTTGCAATGTTTCTTTCTTTATGAAAACTTTTAAAATAACTTCAATGTTTATATTTACATTTTTTAATGTATAATATAATGTCTGAGTTAGTAATAACCTCACAGAAATTAAAGTTTGTTTGCTATGATTGACAAGGCTGTGACTTGCTGTTTAGAATCTCTTTTTGTCTAGGGAATTTATATATTTCTGTATATATTTGCTTTTGGAATGATTGTGTCATCTTGAATGAATATGATAAATTCAATAACTGAGCAGATGTATTGAGAGTTTAGCAGACACGCATACATTTTCATAGATGAGGTAAATCATATCCATTTCATTACTGGAATATTGTCCAGGAAAAAAAAAAAAAAGGAAAAAACAGAGGAAATAACACAAAGAGACCAAAGTCCCCTAATGTAAGGAAACTTTTATAATACTTTGCTTTGAGGAGCTGCAATTACTGAATTACTGAAAAAAATTCTGAAAATTACTGAAGAAAAATTATTTAATTCTGACAGGGCATGGTTTTGTGTATTACAATTACTGTCACTGGGTAAATTTGACTAAGTCACACTTAATCATATAAAAAAATTGAGAGAGAACATGATTTAACTTTAAAGTCTGAACATGCTAATGTGTCATTTCCCACCTTCAAGAGATGCAACAATCATTGCTACCTATGTAAATAGCATTCACTTTGTCTTCTGAAAACAGCACTCATAGCAGTCATCTGGGTCATTCCTGGATTAAAATGGCAAGACCAGTAGATCACAGTAGTGCTCATTTTGAAAGTATCAGATCTCAGAAAACTAGAAGTATGTGCTGTGACAACTGAGGGGTTTTAGCTCTTCCACAGGACGTGAGTCACAAACGCCAGCAGAGCCAGTGGGGGGCTGTAGAAGGCAACTGGTGTGGCAAGGCAATGCTGCCTCCCTCCCTGCCTGGCTCAGGATGTGCTGTGGGACACTGGGCTCTGCCAGGGATCACTGAATGAGCTCTGAGGAAGCTGGGCTTTTCTCACACAGTAAAGTGATGTCCCACTGAAAGATAATCATTTGGATCAGGGAAGCAGTACAAACATGCCAGTTAATTAGCTCTGCTCTCAGTTTACACAGCTGCACTGCTCCAGGTTGAGTATGATGATGTAGTGTGTGGTGTAGGTGTGCTCTTGGGACTCTCCTCAGAAGACACCTGATCCTGATTTCCTCTTTCAAGTGAATCACCTAAGCAATTCTTCAAAAACTTTACAGTTATCAGTCCTTTCAAAAAACAACTGGAGCAGTTGTTGCAGGCTGAAAAGCCCCATTGCAATGCACAGATCAATAGTTACCATCACATTAAAAAGAAAACTGGGAAAATGTAAATTCAATACCTACCCAGCTCATATTGAAACATATTAAATGGAGAAATTTCAACAATAGGAACTAACTATAACTTCAGACTACTTGTGGATAGTGCTTGCTTCCCATCATTGAATTTTTTTCAAGTTTTATGAAAACATTCATTTACACCTGCACAGGTTTCCCAGCAGGCTTCTGCCTTCCTTAGGTGAATGCCATAACCCCTCAGGCAGAAGGTAAAATTAGAGACAGGAATGGGTGACAACCCAGTCATTTTGTTTCCGAGATGTTAAACAAAAGAAATCCTTATCAAATTTTGTTTTTTGTTAACTGTAAACTTTGTCACAATGGATATAGTGGTATTCAACTGAATTAGCCTTGCAAAATCCCACATAAATTCTTTTGTTACTCACATGAGACCCATGAGGCACTTCCAGGTCCTGCTATGGTCAAATCTATGTTAAACACTTAACACTGATGACTAGGTAGTCATCAGAACATCTCAATTTATATGCTGTTTAAATGCCTGACATTTGCATTGAAGCTCTGCAGACATTTCTATGCAAAATGTAAAAAATTGGGGGGGGGGAGGGGTCTCAATTTTGATTGTCCTTATCTATGAAACTGTGTCCCTGCTTTTTTATGTTCTCCCCAATATGATTGCTTAAAAGTCCGTAGAGGCACACAGCTTTACAATTTCTTCCTACAGCAATTTCATGATTAGGTGCTTAGAGCAGGAAAAGGTTCTCAGTGCCCTCTGTATTGGTGCCATCAAACTTTCTTGTGAAACACAAGCTAGGCTTTTATAGGAAGAGAAAGAGAGAAAGAGGGAGAGGAAGAAGGCTGGGGGATAGATAAAACATAAATTATTCATGGGGCCAGTCTGGATTTTGGAAAAAAAATGGGGGCTGGAGAAGGGACAAAACCAACATGACCTTTCAAGGTCTTTTTCTGCCTATTCCTCTGCGGCACTCTTATAAAACTGACTCATTTTCATGGGAAGTATGTGCATGAGGAGTGTGAGGACTTAAGGTTCTCCTTAGATCCATAGATCCATAGATCCGTCTTCTTTCAAAAGAGTCCAGCTGCTTGTTCTTGGCTTGGTTTGTATTTTCTCTTCCTTGTTTATATTTCCAGGGCCATTCCTCGTAGGAGTGCCTGGGTCTCCTCCCTAGCCCTTCACTCCCATCCCATCCCCTTCCATCCCATCCCCTTCCCTCTATGACAGGGGAAAGGAAATCTTTTTTTCTTCTTTGTCATAACTCTAGAGCACTGTTTATTGTCCACACTGATTTCATTAAAAGTCTAACTTATTGATTCATCAGCTCAGACGTCTTCTTTCAAAAATAGAAAATTCTCCAAGCTATATGTTTATTATCTGAAAAGACTGTATGTATTTACAGTAGTAGCATCTTCTTTAGAATCATATTTTTTTAGTTTGGTAGAAATAAAAAGTACTCTTTTTAACTATAAAATACCTACCAGTCATTTGTGATAGAAAACTTAAATTTGCATTCAAGTTTCAGGACAAATTTATCACAACATGAGAAAGAATGCTGTTTTCTAATAAAATAGATACTTGTTCACCTGGAAGATGTGTGTTTCTTGATTCTAAATGAAATTGTCATATGGTTTGTCCAAGAATAAAATACAGCACCAGAATTCATGTAGTGGAAAAGCTGTTAACTGTATTCAAATAATTTAGCTTTGCAGACCCAAGAGGATCACATCTCAAAATCAAGGAGCCCAGTATAAGCTCTGTTGTACAGAGCAGTAATTAGACAAGAGCGTAGAATTCCCTGATGTAAAATGTATTGGAATCTTAGCCTCTAAATATAGCAACAGATTCCAAATGTCTGGCTAAGAACTAATGTTAACAGCATGGTTTTCTCCTCCCTGTCCCTTTTCCTTGCCAAGTAAACATTCTTATCTATGGCAACATTCAGAATTGAGCCACACTTGCTTATTTTGTACATACAACTATTTTCATTTATATTATTAGGAGAGTAGCTACCAGTACTGGAGCTAACTATAAATCAGCACAGCTCTCTTCCTTCAGTGGTTTTGGTGGAACTTGTGGTGGATTATCCCTGGTTGGCTGCCAGACCCTTGCTTAGCCACTCTATCACTCCCTCTCCTCAACAGGACAGGAGAGAAAAACAAGATGGAAAAGCTTGTGGTTGAGATAAAGGCAGGGATATCACTTAGCAGTTACTAGCATGGGCGGAACAGACTCAGCTTGGGAAATAATAATTTATTGTCATTTAAACGGTGTAGGATGGTGAGGAAGAAAACCAAACCACCTCCTCCCCCATCTGCTTTTCTTCCCAGGCTTTACTTCAGTTTTTCATTCCTGGCTCTTCCATTCTTTCCTCAGAAAATGTCTAAGGAGGATGGGAATGGTGGCTTGTAGTCAATTCACATCACAGTCTAGTCTCTGATTCTCCATTGCCCTCACACATTTTTCCTACTCCAACATGTGTTCATTCCATGAACAACAGCCCTTTAAGAACTGACTTCTTCTGCATGGGTTTCTCTCCCTGGGCTACAGTTCCAGGCAGAAAACCTTCCCTTACATGGACTCTCCACAGGCTACAAGGAAACAACCTGCATCACTATAGTCCATGGGCTGCAGGGGAATTTCTGCTCCAGCAGCTGTAGCACATCCTTATCTTCCTTGTTCTCTGATCTGGGTGTCTGCAGGGTTGTTTCTCTCACATTTTCATTGCTCCTGTCTCTCACAACGGCTGCACAGGGTTTTCTACCATTTTTTAACCACTTTTTCACAGAGGCACCACCAGATGATCTGACAGGCTGAGCTCTGCCCTGCAGCAGGTCCATTGGAGCCAGCTGGGACTGGCTGTGTCTGGCAAAAAGCAGAACCTGGCCCTTCTCACAGAGGTCACCCCTGCAGACCTCTGCTCAAACATCTTGGTACATCAAACAAATAAAGAAGCATCTTTGAGAACATCTAAGAGTTTTGAGAACAGCTAAGAGTTTTGAACAAAATGTATTTTTATCAAAGAAGATCTTTTTCACATTCTATTAAGTGTAATAATTCCATTTATATTTAGGAAGGTAAGGCTCAATTTTTACTAATGTGAAAATAAGAGTTCAGTTCCAAACTTCCACTTCCTTAATTTCCCTTATTTTCTTTTCTGTTACTTTTTAATAGTAAACTTAGTGTTTCTTCCTCATCCTGTACAGCTGAAACCTATGCAGGCATGGAGAATAGAACAATAAAATGCTGTGAATACCTGATTCATTAGCTATAAAAGTAAGAAACATGGCATGTAGGCAAAAGGTCTTTGAAGCTTCTGATAACAACCCTAGCACTGCCTTTAGGTTGCAAATACAGGATACTTCACATGATAGGGTGAGTAATCCATTTCAGTGGAGCTTCCAGAATTTTAAGGATTTGTACAAGGGGAATGTACCAAAATCAATAAACTTCTGTTTGTCTCTAAAATAAAGCACACTTTTCTGATTTCAGCTTTGTCATCATTGCCTCATCACTGCTGCTGAGACAGATGTTAACGCTTCTAAAATAAGGTTTGAATTTTAAACATTTTCTAATGTCTGTCCCTAAACAGAAGAGCCTACCAAAAAGTGCATACTTTGCTTTTATTTAAATTAATGGATCTAGACTTAAGTACATACATTAATATTTGGATTGACACAAGGAATCATAGCTGGGATTTCTTTTTTTCTTTCAGTTACAGATAAATGGCAGCTTCAGGGGAAACTCTCTTCTCACTTACTGTGATGTTCTTTGCACTTAATTTCCTATGACTTCCCTTTGTTACTCCAGATTTATCTCAATGTATCTAAAAGCAGCATTTGATTATTAGAAATTGACACAGAAATAAAAGCAAACAAAATTTAGTTGCCAGTCCAAAAAGCTATTGCCAAATATTTATTGAAGAGTTAATTTTCTAATCTTTCTTCTTTTTCTAGCAAGGGGAATAGGTAGTAATGGGAAATATGGCATTTCTGTTCATAAAGACAAACATTTTGACAACGTGGGGATTAACATTAATTTTCCTCACAGAAACAGACCCACTTATATTCTCTTGGAGCTCTGTGGATACATTTAGGTAGTATAAAAACTAAAGAAAGATAAATTAAACTACCATCTCAGTGAGAAAGTATTGAGGTTTTGGCAGAATTTATAAGAATATATTTGAAACTTTCAATTTTTCTACAGTGTTACAGATAAATAATCACTTAATGGGAGAAGGGATTCTGACAAAAGTTGGTAACTAAAATCAAATCAGCAGTATAGATACATTTACTTGATGAAAAAGCAGAAAGACATGTTTTGTTTTGTTTTTTTTTTCTATTTTCATATTTTAATGGTTTTATATTTGTTTTGATTTGTTGTTTATTTTGGGTTTGGTTATGTATATATGTGTGTGTGTTTGTTCGTGTTTGTAAAGATAATTGCTTTTCCCCATACTGTTTGTTTTTAATAAGCCCCTCAAAATGGAGCACAAATACTGTAAAATCACAAAGGTAATTATTCTCATCTACTTATAAAGGAATACTGAACAAAAAAATAAACAGGACACTGGTTCATTTAGGGCTTAAATGAAGCTTGATAAATTATTTGAAATGCTCTTTAATATCACAAATCTGGGGTGCAAACTTGGGTTTCACTTCTATAAAAATTATGCGAAATAGCATCTTGAGACAACAGCTACATTTTCTAAACACTTCTAGTTCCACTCCCATTGGAATCTGAAAGCCATAGTGCATTCTGAGAGCCTCCATACCTGAGAAGCCACCCAAACAGCCTTGGAGTCAGGTTGTATATCTCTATTATAGTACAAGTTCAAGTCCTACAAAAAAGGACCAGCTGCACCATACAGTGAGCTGTTGTTGCAGCTACGTTATTGCTTCTGTGAGAAGCTATTTGCACTTATTTGAGGGTTCTCAGAGTATAACCATAGGGTGTAAAGTAGCCCAGAAAGGAAGGTGCATGAGCTCATATACCAGCACTGAGGTGGCAGTACAGAGGTCAGAGACAAGGAAATTTTAGGAAAGCCCTTGAGATTGTCAGCATAGGTTTATGCTGTTAAACTAAGCAGCAACAGTGTCTGAAATCCAGACACTCACTCACTGTGTATTAGCAGGATAGCTGAAAGCCTGTTTTGCATATAACACTCCCAAACAATGTCCAGGTACAAATCAGGATTTACTACGAGGGAGTGATCGGTGCCAGTAGGTAAAACACATTCAGACAAATTATATTGATGACAAGGAAAGTTTGATAGCACAGAACATTGCTCCTGGCTGGTCTCAAGGGCAAAGAATGGTGCACTCAATCTACTAGTACAGCCATAGATCACTTTAAAACAATTAAGTAATTGCATAATAAATTCCATATATAAGAGGAATTTTTGCAATTTCTTACATTTTCTTTAAAGTTACTAGGTCAGTGGAAGCTAGATTTGTAGATTTGGGGCCAATTTCAAGTGTCTGTACCTTGTCATTCACCATTACCTTTACTGTATGATTAATGTCATACTTCCCAGAGACATAGGTTAAGTATTTTAAATGTTATAGCTTTATAGCAAGATTTACATAAATGGTATATCTGCATTAAAAATATCTATTCATATACATCAAATATAAAATAGTATTTATAAATACATAAATAAATAATTCCATAGCTATGTGAAATTAGTGTCAAGAAGTTAACCATTTGTTCTTGGATCTTCTCTCAGGTCCAGTCTACAACTAATGTATTATGGACTCTCACTGTATTATGGAGGTTGTAGAGGAAATATTTTGTTCTATTAATTCTTGAAAGTAGTAGCTACAACATGCTGGTAACATCTGTACTCTTCTTCAAAGAAGTGGTTTTAATTGCTCTCTACAAAGGACCCAACATTCACATCTCTGAGGCGTGTTGCCTTCAGTGTTGCTTTCCACGATACAGTAGAGGAAGGTAGAGAGCTCTCACCATAACAGTGTACTGCTGGGAAGGGAAAGGATCTGTTCCCAGATCTGAACATTGAACAATCACTCTCCATGCTCAAGAATCATAAAAGCCTGTTTGCTTTATACCCATCCCTCTGTTGTCTTGTACTTCCACTTTATAATTCAGCATGCCTTCCTGTGAGTTACTTTCCCCTATGGAGTGAGAGTTCAGTGAGTGCTAATTCTCCAAAGCTTTTTCAGTATGTGTGTGCTGGGCTGTCAGGAATCCCCAGAGTGCACAGTGTATCTGGTTAGTACCTTTCCATCTCCCTGCCTTGGCACATTGTCTTGAAATCACAGTGCACCAGCTGCAGGTTCCTGCAGAGTGCTTTGTTAAGATGTTGAGTGCAGCTCTGCACCACATCCTCTGACAGCTCTGCCTTACAGGGGAAGATTTCCCATTGCTCTCCTCTCTTTTGTGCTGCTCAGTGAAGAGGGCGTGCAGATTTCTGAATGTGCATACATTATGCAGACCTTTTTGTTTAGCTCAGGATATTAAGAGGAAAGTCATTAATTCTTATGGGGAAAACCTGACTGATGTCAGAGCTCATCCTCTGGTAGTGTTCATTTCTTACTTGAAAGCCTCTCTTACCAGTACTGTCCTCAGAGGTATGACATTTCCTTTGTTTTCTGTGTAATGTGTTTGAAAATTGCTACGGATGACAGCTCTCAATAAACATTCTGCTCTCAGAACTGTAGCAAAGGACATAATAATAGGATAAGATATTTCCTCGCACTATAACAATTAATTCATGAACCTATTGCATGCTATTTTACATCCTTGTCTCTTCTTTTAACAATATTTCAAACTTATTCCAGTGTTTATTTGAATTGTTTTGGCACACGAGTACAGGGACAAATAAAAGATTGGAGTTTGCTATATGGGAGCAGTAGCTCTGTAGCAAGAACCTACACCTTTTGCAGGACCCTTTTACATTGGCTATACTGGTGCACAATCTCCAAAGACCAAATCAGAGCCCCAGTTCTTTATGACAGGCTTCATTTCTGCTCCTTCTTTATCCACCAAAAAGGGTACACACTTACTTGGAAGATAGAACATTCATAAAGTTCATGTTGATGAGAATAGGATTCTAAAACATGAAAAATATGAAAAAAAGGTAAGGAGGTCAGGAAACAGAAAGAGAAATGTGAACCAAAAAAACCATAAAATAATATGGAACATAGAACAAAAATGTTTAATTTCACCTGCGGGTAAACAACAGAAAGCCTTAATTAATGCTTCAAGAGGATCTGATTTCATGCTCCTAATTAATTTTGTCCTGTCAGAACAGTTATTTCACAGCTATTCTAAACCTGTACTGACACATATGATATGATCCAGGTCTCATGTCTGATCTCCTGCACTGTTCAGCCTTATGATTAAAAAGAAAAAAGAAAAATACCACTGACAAATTGTCTGTAATTTCACAGTAGAAATTTATAGCAGAATATCTGTGTTTTAATTGACTGGTTTAACCTCTATCCAAGGAAGGTCCAGCTAGTATAAAAACAAATATTCAGACATTTGTTTCAGAAATCTTACAGTTGAAGTAGAAAAGTTTTGCCAGAGAGTATTCTGGACTAAAGGTGTGTATTAAGTCTGATGATAAACTTCTTAGAGATATTAATCAGGAAAACGTTCAATCAATTTAATTAAATTCTGTACTTTTCTGCAGGACAGTCAGCATAGTGTGAAAAGCTCAGTTGAGCATTAAAGGTTTCCTAAATGTAAAAGACCCCACACATGACCATACTGATCTAAAAACGCCTCAACTACAGTGAAATTTTATCATGAAATTTTCAAAGTTTGGATCAAAACAGATGTATTCTCTGTAGTCACTAATGCTGGCAATAACATCTTGTTGCTTATGAATGCATCTTGCACTGCTTGCAATTACTGTTCAAACCAGAGAATTATCGAGGGAGTTCCTATTATGTGTGGAAAGCTCAGCAATCTTGTTTTCTAAAACAGTAGCTGATTGAGCTTTTATGTGCTCCACTTCTGTAAAATTATATCTAAATCGCATTTTATTTTGCTTTCCATTTCAATACCCTTTTTTTATTCCATTTCTATTTGTATAAGTGACCAGAATATACTCTTGCAAGGCAGAAACTAAGGCTAGTATTTCAGTAGGGATGAGAATAGGGCTGTTAATCAGACTTGTCCATTAGTATTGCCCATTTCATCACAGACTCAGGTATTGATCCAAACACATATAGCAAGTTCAGAGCTTCCCTGGAGTTTAGGAGGAAGTTTGCTTACCTTTATGTTTTATTATTATGGTGATTTTCACTCCATTCTCTTCTATAATGTAAAGTAACAGAGTAATATACTACACAATTTTTATCTCCTCGTTTTCCACCAGTACATCTCATTCCATTCCTGTGACATCTAGACATGCTAGATATATCTACAGTTCTTACAGGATGCAGGAGACCCCCTTTCCATCTATTCTCTGACTGCATAAATTTAAGTTTACTGCTTAAATACACCTGTTTAGCAATCAGATATATCAGAAATAGTGAAACCTTTCTTCTTAATTTTCAGTAAGTCTTAATTTTTTAAAGTTTCATGGTGGGTAAAAGTGATAGAGTCAATTTTGATATTAAATAACATATCTTAAAGTGTATCTTAAAGAGACCAAACAAAGGTTTTTTCTTTCTCTAGTACAGGAAAATTTCAGACCCAAAGAGAGAACACTGGAAATTTCTTATGTCCATATTTTTTTATCTTTTCCCCCTATATTTCTTGTCTACCACCCTTTCTGCTAGTGCCTCTAAGCCCTAGTTTCAACTAAAAAATGGAGACAGCTGTAGACTTGATGGTTCATTGACATCTTCGAAGGCTTTTGTTTTATGGACATCTCTAATCAGTTTCTATTTACATCTTGTCTGCCTGGCACCAACATTGTTCCCAATATTGTATTATTCCCGTCTTTTATTCAGGTGCCTTTTAAATAAAGGTACCCCCTGTTTTCTTTTGTGATCTGTTGCTGAATTCCACATCTCTGTGCACCTACAAAGAGTTTGGAACTGATTACATGCAAAATATAATTGAGCTGTAAGTCATTTCAGTTGAGACTGATTATGTTTATACAAGAGAAGAAAAAAATTATTTCAATAACAGTCCCATATTTCACCAGAAGAAAAGCTGCCTTTTGTGTTTGACAAATTCACATCTCGGCATTTTTACACTCTTCTATGTTCTAAATAGGCTATTAAATAGAAATCACTTTTATTATAACATGCATTCTTTTTTTTTTTTTATAATAAACTTTTAAACACTTTGTTGTGTTACCTAAAGACAACCTGTACATTTTGGATAGCAGCAATAGTTTCCCTCATGAAAAGTAATGATTTTAATAAAAGACAATGAATACTCCAAGAAAGCTTAGCAGTACCCATTGATTGATGTTATTCCCACTCCGAGTAATTTGTTACACACAACTGCCTATGTCTGTCCTTTCTCTGAAGATGTCCTGTTGTTTCCTCTCAGCAGTCCAAAGTAATTTCTGTTGTATGAAGAGCAAATAACTAGACAAGTAATCAGACACACACAGAACAAAAGAAGACAACTGAGCAATACCACATCCTTTGATTCTCGCAAAATCAAACACCAAAGTAACTTTTCCATGACTAACAGGCTCTATGGAGACCATTTAATCTCTCTGTCAGTTAGACTTTGGAGGCCCCATATGACAAATTTTGCTACCAACACTTCACACAGGATTGATAATTCTAATAGTACTTGAGTGATATGAAAGATAACAGAACTCTCTTAAACCATCTACCATGGGATTGTGGGATAAGCATTCAAACAATGAGATGAGCTTGGAGAAGAGGGATTTGTTGTTTCTATACAATTAAGTTTCTAAGAGTTCTTTTCAAACTGCCAATTTAAAATACAAATTCCAACAGACTTCATGCCTCTCCCTCTTGGAGACTTCAGGATACAGGATCCCTTTTTTGGAATAGCTTTTAACAGATAGCAGTGGTCTTCTTACTCTACTGTTTGTGGAATGGATTAGAAAATGCAGATATAATTTATTGTCTTTAAGAGTTTACCCAAATAAGCCCTAGGAAAAACAGAAGTCTATGTATAGCTTTATCATCATAATATCTGTCCTGCTGCTTTACTGATGCATTAGGGTAGTAAGTGGTGTCATCAGTGACAAGTGTCACTTAAAATTTCTTTTGAATCTTGTTTTGAGTTGAGAGATCCTTTGACAGATAATACAGAGGAAGGGCATTGATTATCCTCTGATCATTAAAAAAACCCCAAAAGCTACAGACTTTGACTTCAAGGGTTTTCAGGTCAAGACCCTTTACGACATTCACATTCAATATTCTCAAAAAAATCATGAACGTGTATACAAACACACATGGGCATTTATCCTTAACAGCTTCAGAAGACCTATTTTTCTTAATACATAGAGAAAAGAATCCTTAATTGAACTCCCACAATTTCTTCAACTCCTTTCAGATATTGTTGACTTCTTCTCAGCAACTCTCTCAACTTTGAATAACCAAGTTAACATTTCTTCCATTATTCAGGCTCTTTCTGTGTCTCATGCCATCTAATGTATCCTAGTTATACATCCTATCAACTTGGTATTTGTCAATGAACAACTTTTGCAGAGATGTCTGTTTATCTTGAGCAGTAATCCCATTTCATTCATATATCTTCACTCTTTTCTCAAAGACTCATGTAACACTAGTTAGGATTAATTTAAATTCCATAAAACTGTTAACGTAGAAGCCACTATGAATCTCTAATTTGACCTGCTATGTTACTTTGGCCAAACATTTTCACTATGACTTCAGGAAAATGACAATTTGTAGTTTTATAGATGATTTTAAGTATTGCTTAAATGCTTATTGTGACTTTTTATTGATAAAAATCACAAAGCCAGCTTCTGGGTATTTTAAACCCAAAGCATTTAATAATTAATCTGTATTAATCATTACTATGAATAGCACATGGGATTTTCAATTATTCAACAAAGTTATGAATACAGGACTTAACTAAACGATTGAAAAAAGCTTGGTCAGTAAATCCAGGCAATTATTCCAGTGCTCCATCAATATTATTACGTGAATAGGAAAATATCATATGTTACCTAAAAAAGCAAACGTGAGTTATTTCCATTGATAAAAAACCAGTTTTTCTTTTCTAATTGCAGTGCTCCCAAAATCTTTTCCACCATATATGAAGAAATTATTTTGTCTGGAAATTAAGTTAGTAAGTCTGTTTCTCACTTGTACATGATTTAGCTGCAGGTTAAATCACATAACTATCTCTGCTCACATGTTAGCTAAATAAGACCTAATGAATAATGTCAAACCAGCTTTGGCACCCATTCAGCTTATCCTAAAGCTGACACCTGCAGTGTGTCAGCAAAAAAAGTATTGTAGGCTGCACTGATGGTATTGGCTTTCTCTTTGTTAACTGTAGTGGCAGGTCTGCCACCTCCCTCACGTGTAGACACGTGACCTATAGGCACCTAATCTCAAAAAATTCAACCTGTCTGAATGTAGTTCTTCTAGCTTTAGTGTAGTCCCTCTTGTGACTGCAAGAGAAAACATTAAAAAAAACCCTGTAATTCTGTTAGGAATCTTGTTATGAAGAAAAAAGAAAAAGTAAAAGAGAAAAAAGATCACTAAGAGTATACAGTATTAAATACATGTTATGAAAACAGATATGAAAGCATTCAGTGTTGTCTATTTTAATAAAAGATACAGCTGTCCTTGAATACAAAAAAAGCCACCACAGTAATGGAGAAAGATGTTTTTAAAACAATATTTTTCCATCACTATCTGAGCATATAACGATAATACACAGGAAGCAGATGCTTCTTACAGTATAGATACTCTTTACGCAGTCTTAAGTTTCTGCTCTGCAGTATGTAAAAAGACACATTGTGTTCCAAATGTGTAGTATCAGTCATTTAAAAAAAAAATCCACAATCCATGTAAGTTTTATGTGCATTTAGCCTAAGATGCATTCCTTTACTTTTAAAAGTAATAAATCCAGGCCAGCTATAAAATAAACCCAAGGCAAGACTATTTAACACCCTGGATATCCCTTAAGAATGAGGAAAAAGTAATGTTCCAAGCAAATGCAGTATTTCAATTTAAAATTTATAAGTCAATTTTCCAAAACATGTTATTACTCAAATATTTTACATATACCCATTCAGTATATGAATTTTTAATACTCAAGTGAAATGGATAAACATCTTTGTGAAGATGTTTATATATATATACTATATAAATATATATACTATATATATTATATATAGATATATATACTATATATATTATATATAGATGTTTATATATATATACACACACATATAGCTACTGACCCCATAATAAAGTATCAAGCATATAAAAAAGCTGAGTAAAAGCTCTATATCCCAGTTTTCCTAAACTATTCTTAAAGGCATGCTTGAATTTAGAAACAAAGAAACAAGAATGTCAGATCTGCATGTGTCACATCTTAAAAACTTTAGATTTTGTTTAAAAGCTCTTTGAGCCTTTCCCATAGTTTAGCCAGGAGCATCACCACACACAGAAAAAAACAAGATACCATTGTCAACTCAGACATCACAGTGTGTCTTTTATATTTATATTGGTAGACCTTCAATGCTTGTCACATTGTGGGAATAAGTCCCCATTAAACCACATTACTAGACTTGAGGAAAAGAAGAAAATCAACATAGCATGAAGAAACTGATTTACAAAATTAGTTTAAAAATCTAATTGTGAATTAGAAATAATCTGTTCATATTTTGGATATTTAGAGGACATTTTAAAAGAAATAATGTCTGAGCCTTCTCAGTTAAAACAATTGCTGATCTATAACTTCAAGCTAGGCTGCATCAAAGGGTTTACCATGACTTAGTATCAATGAAATGTGTAGGACTCTTTTTCACTGCCCCAGACTTCACCTCCCCACTTCTTAAGCTTTTCTTAGTAGTCACTTAGTAGTCAGAAAGCAGTCACTTTCTGAGAGCCTCACAGAACTTGACATCTCTGGTGGAACCTGTGAGTNGTAGTTCTTCTAGCTTTAGTGTAGTCCCTCTTGTGACTGCAAGAGAAAACATTAAAAAAAACCCTGTAATTCTGTTAGGAATCTTGTTATGAAGAAAAAAGAAAAAGTAAAAGAGAAAAAAGATCACTAAGAGTATACAGTATTAAATACATGTTATGAAAACAGATATGAAAGCATTCAGTGTTGTCTATTTTAATAAAAGATACAGCTGTCCTTGAATACAAAAAAAGCCACCACAGTAATGGAGAAAGATGTTTTTAAAACAATATTTTTCCATCACTATCTGAGCATATAACGATAATACACAGGAAGCAGATGCTTCTTACAGTATAGATACTCTTTACGCAGTCTTAAGTTTCTGCTCTGCAGTATGTAAAAAGACACATTGTGTTCCAAATGTGTAGTATCAGTCATTTAAAAAAAAAATCCACAATCCATGTAAGTTTTATGTGCATTTAGCCTAAGATGCATTCCTTTACTTTTAAAAGTAATAAATCCAGGCCAGCTATAAAATAAACCCAAGGCAAGACTATTTAACACCCTGGATATCCCTTAAGAATGAGGAAAAAGTAATGTTCCAAGCAAATGCAGTATTTCAATTTAAAATTTATAAGTCAATTTTCCAAAACATGTTATTACTCAAATATTTTACATATACCCATTCAGTATATGAATTTTTAATACTCAAGTGAAATGGATAAACATCTTTGTGAAGATGTTTATATATATATACTATATAAATATATATACTATATATATTATATATAGATATATATACTATATATATTATATATAGATGTTTATATATATATACACACACATATAGCTACTGACCCCATAATAAAGTATCAAGCATATAAAAAAGCTGAGTAAAAGCTCTATATCCCAGTTTTCCTAAACTATTCTTAAAGGCATGCTTGAATTTAGAAACAAAGAAACAAGAATGTCAGATCTGCATGTGTCACATCTTAAAAACTTTAGATTTTGTTTAAAAGCTCTTTGAGCCTTTCCCATAGTTTAGCCAGGAGCATCACCACACACAGAAAAAAACAAGATACCATTGTCAACTCAGACATCACAGTGTGTCTTTTATATTTATATTGGTAGACCTTCAATGCTTGTCACATTGTGGGAATAAGTCCCCATTAAACCACATTACTAGACTTGAGGAAAAGAAGAAAATCAACATAGCATGAAGAAACTGATTTACAAAATTAGTTTAAAAATCTAATTGTGAATTAGAAATAATCTGTTCATATTTTGGATATTTAGAGGACATTTTAAAAGAAATAATGTCTGAGCCTTCTCAGTTAAAACAATTGCTGATCTATAACTTCAAGCTAGGCTGCATCAAAGGGTTTACCATGACTTAGTATCAATGAAATGTGTAGGACTCTTTTTCACTGCCCCAGACTTCACCTCCCCACTTCTTAAGCTTTTCTTAGTAGTCACTTAGTAGTCAGAAAGCAGTCACTTTCTGAGAGCCTCACAGAACTTGACATCTCTGGTGGAACCTGTGAGTTTGTCTTTTAGTTCAATTGTCTCCATACAGGCAATAAGTGAGATCTAGGACTGGGAAAGGGATTATGTCAATGAAAACAGACATTTCTAGGATGAAATTTGCAGATACATGTGATACATAAAGTGCACTGTTCTGTTCACCTGGGATTCTTCTGTAGGCATCTCAACCCTCAACAGAAAAGTTTCTGATGATTTCCATCACCTACATGAGAGGTTATGCAAATGTCTGCTGGCAATGACACACTAATGGGGAAGGCAAAATAAAGGGTAGTCTAAGATGACCAGAGAAAAAGGTTGCTAGCCTGGTTCAGTCACTACAGTATGTGGACAGGAACTTAAAAATAGTGTCCTGTCAGCTGTGTATATCTATCTACACCCCAGGTATCAAAAAATCTAGACTTCAGATATTTACTACTTCCTGTTATTCAGAGGGAATGGAGGGGTTTGTTTGGGTTTTTGTTGTTTGGGGTTTTGGGTTTTTTTAATTGGTTTATTAGTTAGTTGGGATTTTTTAGGTGGGTGAGGGTGGACTTTTTTCCTGCTTATGTTGTGATCCTAATTCTCCCAGAAATTGAGTGTAAAATAATTAAATTTCCTGCAGGTTATTTTGGATTTATTAATTAGAACTAGTAACTACAGAATAACATTTTTTTGATAGTTTTTTTTTTCTTAAAGCTTCAAGTTTGAATTTGCTGGTAAAGAATTTTATATTATACATGAGTCTGTGGCTAGCTAAAGAGAGAAATAAATTTTAAAAACCCCCAAAACCTGAAAAAAACCAGAAAAAACTTATATGCACGTGTAGAGTGATGCACTATTCAGACTGAGGAGAACAATCAGCTGCTCTCTGCAATGGTAAGAAAAGCCTTGACAGCTGTGAACCAATTATGGCCTCTGAAACCTTCACTGAGACCTAATCAAGAAAAGTGTTTGTTACTGTGTCCCAGACATTGCAAAGTAAACAAGATGACTGAATGCCTTGGAGGCAAGTAGGAAGTTTCTTAGGCATAAAACCTCAGAACTGTCTTTGGGTATGTTTGTATTCCTTTCAGAAGATGTAGAATTTTCTCAAATAATAAATTAAGTACATTACCCAAAGATATCTCCTTAAGAAATAATTCTGACAAAAATTTTTCAGCTCCCTATCTTTCTGTTACTGAACCTTTAATTCTTTTCTCCATGGAAAACTTTCATCATGCCCCACTTTACCCATGTGATCCTACCCCACCCCTTCTAAATTCCTAAGTGAAACCATACCCAGAGCCAGAAGTATTCATAGCACTTGTCTAGAATACTTAAACTTATGGAGGAAAAGGCTCTCATTGATCAAACCTGACGAGCCCACTGCTGCAAATGTTTGCAGTGAGCTTCACTTAAAACTTGGATTAAGCAGCTGCTGCATTGGCTCCAAATATCCTATCCAACAAGGGTGAGATCAGGGACTCTGTGTGAGCATGGGAAGCTACAGATGGCTGGGAGCTTTGAATTCAATACATGTGAACAACAAAAGTGCCTCAAATCATGGTGCAGGGGTTATTTTCTGTTGGTAAAACATAGAAACACAAGGAAAAAAGTAAGTGACTAATTCACAGTACTGAGCCCAGGTCCCTGACTGAAAGCTCATGTGAGATTTAGTTCACAAGAAGCCTTTGTGCTGTTTTCTCTCTGTGGACATGGCATGTGCATTTGATTCTTATACAATCCAAATTTATCACTTCAGGGCAGTAAATTAAGTGTATCTCAGCCTATAGGGTTAAATACTTTTTGGCACAATTAAGCAAAGCAAAGTTGGAATGAGAGAAGGAAAACAAATTTCCCTAATATATAAATATTGCAATAAACTAAAACAACTTATCGAAGGTACCCAGTTGTTAGTGAGGAAATTTAAGTAGTTTTTTAAAAAGAAGTTTTCACCATTTTTTGATTCAAGCTGAAGCAGAAGTCTGTGTGATTGTGGTAGTTGTCTTTAAAATGTTTCACAAGGGTATGTTCATTTCTCTATCTAGCCCCCAGTTCTAAGTTTCAAGATCAGTCAAATTCAAAACTTAAAAAGAAAACTCTAGACAGAGCAGTTGAGTCTGATCAGATTTTGATAGGGAAACACAAATCATACCCAAATTCATTCCAGTCTGGACCTGGCTTTCGTTCAAAGATTACAAAAGCCTCAGTAATTCTCTCGATAAATCTAGGCTCTGGGCAGGAGATTCAAAAATAAAACTCTAGGCCAGTTTGTGGTTCTTCCTGAATTTGTAACAGAGGGGCTACAAATTGTAGAAATCAAATACCTCAAATACCTTACAGTATCTCTCATTTGTTCTTGGAAACTGTTTATCTTACTTGCTGCTTGTGTTGTGTGGGTATTAAAACTTTTCAAAATTTAAATAGAAAAATAATTCATGTGGGTTTATCAGCTTCAAGATCTCCTGAGCTGCTTTACTATTACAAATGCTTGGCACATATATGGCTCTATAAAAATTCCTGTCCTGCAAGATGATGAGAAAGCTGGTTTGACAGTAAGTGCTACTAAGGAGGTTGCCCAAAGCTGGGAATGCCAGAAATAGAGCCAAGATAATCCAGAGGACAAGTAACTTTATTCAAGGGCATTTTGTGGCATGCCCTGAGCCACTGATTTCACACTCATAGACTAGGGATCTGTTGGGATGCTCCATGGTGATCCAGTGCCTGATTGTCATTACCATGAAAACATTGAGGAAGCATGAAGGGACTACTGAAGAAAGTGAAATATTGCAATATATCTAGGTCTGCCACTGGGGATAGAAGCATCCAGAGGAAATTGAATCTGGCATCATAGGACCCCATGAAATTTGATGAAAGCTCTTACTCTTATTTTAAGTATCTCCATAGATCTAGTTTAAAAGGTAGTGTTAATTGGCATTACTTAAATAAGAAAAATGGGGTTTGCATGGATTTAGAAGGTAGAAATCTCATTTCTGTGCTACTGTATGAGTCAAAAAATGTCTTTGAAGAGGATATTGAGTACTCATTCACCAAGGATCAACACCTGATTCCAAAGAGACCAAATATGTGGATTTTATGACATTTGCTGACAGTTCATGTAGATCACGGCATCTGTCTTGTTTTCTTGTTCCATAATTTCCACAGAGGTAATTTTTGCACCTTTCTGGAAATCATATAGCTGCCAGGATATTTCGCTAGACTTTCCTAGCCATAATTCAAGCTAATATTTCATTTTAACCACAGTAGAAGGAAACACAAATGGCCACACAGGTCTAGAAAAATGGGACTTATGGTTGCAGGCATGCTCTTTGTATTCTGAACACAGATGAGGAGAGGAGGAATGCTTTTTTGAACCTGTGTTTGTAGATTTCTTAGTCTTGAAATTTCATCTCATGAGGCTCGGTGGAACAATGTTTGATTCCTTTATAAGTATATGATGAATAAGATCTTCCATCCTTTGTGCCCCTTTACTTGCTTGAATCAAATATGAAATACTTCAAATTTGCTCTGGGAATATTTTCATTGTATTTTTCATGTTTACATTACTAGAGCTAATCAAAAAGGTTCTGACCAGTAATTGCTTTAGCAGATACTCTGAGGATGAATGATTGTTGTAGATATTTCAGCTCTTAAATTTTCTCTCTTATGACCAGTTTGCAACTGGTTTTGAATATATTGGTTTGAAATAGATTGGTAAAAATCTTGGTTTTGAATATGGACAAGTGACAATGTAATTTTTATTCAGATTAACACAATTGAAAATTAAAATAATCCATACATGCAAAATGTATACATATTGCACAAAGGGAAAACAATAAAAAAGTAAAAGCTAACCAACCTCTGCAATGTGTGATGGAATACCCTTTTCTAACTGTTTCAGTTTTAAAATCCCTCTGAAGTTTATCTCCTAAGTGCTGATGTTGAGAGGCGCTGACAGATTGTTCACGAGAAATATCTGCTCTTGTGTTATTTAAAACATACCTATTTAAAACCAATCACAGAACCACAAGTTTTCATGTTTCAATAGTAAATATGATATTTTTCTGATACTTTGTCTGCTGCCTTAGGTTAAAACAACAATGCTAAAAAATTTTATTTCTGCTCAAAGCATTTTTTTTCTCTAAAAGCCAGATTCAACTTTAAAAATGTTTTTATTTTCTGATGTATTTATTTGGTAAGCATTAATGTTTTTCCTCCCTAACACAGATAAAAGCTGGCATGATGGCTGTTTTCTTGTAAGAGTTATAAGAATTTTAATTTTTCTAGCATCTTAACAAGTCAGTGTTATTTTTTCAAGCTTATCTGTTGATTATTATGATTTATTTTTGATGTGTGCTCATTACAAGAGAAACTCTCATCTGAGTTAGGTGTCTGTTGTACTTTGCTCTACAAAGAACTTACTTTACAAATACAAAGAAAAAGGTAGAGTCTTCCCAATCGAGTGATGAAACCAACATCAAAGGGCTTCTGAAGGTCAAAGTTAACTGCTTTGTTAATTGATTTGATATAGAGGATTGATGGTTTAATTTTCTTGATTTTCTCTCTTATTTCTAAATGATGGAGGGAAAAAGCTCATTTAGAAATAAAATGATTCATTCATTATTCATAGTAACCTGTGTGATTGTCCTTGTGCCAGACATCTTGATATATTCTTGTTGGTTTGAGAATTTTGCATTTCACTTTTACTCTTTGTGCTAGAGTAGGGTTATGCACATGTTTTGAATGAACTTCCTACAACCTAGTGAGGCACACTTAATTCAGATTTAGATTACAAAACTGTATTAGGCAACCACAACATTCTACATTGTTTTCAATGTACTGTGAGATGCAACAAAGATAACAACTATCTGCTCTTCTCCACAGAAAATGTTTAGTTATTCTCTGTAACAAGATTCCTGTTGAACTATTTACTACATATTTTCAGAAGCCAAAAATTATTGTACAAAATTATTTTATATTTATCAAATCTCCATAACACTTTCCCTGTTTTTTTCTTTTGTTTTCTATTTCTACCACGTGGAGCAGGTAAAAATGAGAACTTCTGCTATTGTGCTTTTCATAAGTTTTAAATATTTTCCTAGAAGCACAGGACTCCTTTTATCTGTGTTTAAGGGAAAAAAAAAAGTAATGAATCAAGAAGAAATTTGATTTCATGTCACAAAAGAGAAAAAAGTTCTTTATCACTTTTTTTAAGTATTGTCTGGTCCAGATCAGGTAGCAGAAAACAAAAAATCTGTTCTGTTTGGGTTTGTTTTATTTTAACATAATTATTAATTCTTAGAGGTGTATTCAGTAGCTAGATTCTTGTTCTCCCTATTCAGCATATTCAACGTTTAATCCCTCTAGAAACACAGCCAAATCATAACCTATAGCTGGAAGGAGTCCGGCAGAATAGGAAGTTATTTGGATGGTACAATGGATACTCAGGAAGAAGAAGACAATTCTCTTCTGCTTACTTGTCTCCAGAAAAAAGAAGAGTTTGTGGAGGGATGAAGGAAAAAGAAGATACAGACTAGCTGGTGAGAATGAGGATGCATGTCACTAATATAACTAACTTATTAGCAGCATAAAACTGGCACAAAGGCTATTCTAAGCCAAAAGCAAATTATTTTCTAAGCCAAAAGAAAGGAAAAAGTGATTTTCCCTAATATTAAGAATACTGAGATGTGAATTTATATGGCATTTGCTCTTGGCAGTGATTTCTGCCAATAGTAAATTTGTGCTTTGAGTATTACTAAGACTCTGATTCAGCACTCAGACAATAGAAGAATGTGATAAGAGACAAGCGTTATTGTAAATTAAGTTTAAGAGATCCTTCTGTCTTTTCTAAGTTCCACTTTGCTCTTTTTATGAGCTTAGGAGAGTTACAATTTTGGAAGTAAAATAAGAAAAATCACAACGTTCTATTACTAGAGTATCCTGCTGCAAAGTGATCAGTAAATTCATATTTTCTTCATTCCATGGAAATCTCTCAATTAACATATAATTCATTCCATTAGCTTGAGTTATATAAAGGCATCTAGTCTAAACTAGTCATCTAGGCTCGCTTTCTCTAGTCAAGGAATAAATAGTATCAGAAAGTGTTTTATCTGGCTGTGAACCCCCAACAGAAAAGGATCCCCTGTTGGCAATGCCACTGACTCTGAAATGGGAGCAATTTGAAACCAGTGACCAATTTTTAATATTAATAGTAGTAGTTGTAGCAGCAGCAATAGACTTAGTATGGAAACAATCATGACAATAGTAGTCAGTAACAGGAATAGGGGGTAAAAGTGATTGCAGTACTTACAATAATAGCACTGGAGCCAGTAATTTTGCAGCAAAAGTATCCTAATAGTCGCAGTAGTTTTGACTATTTCATAATGTTGAATTTCCAGGGGTTTATCATAGTTGTTAAGAGTAGACATCACCAAATCTCATTTTCTAAGAAGCTATAGTAGCAATCAAACAAAATATTAATTTCACAATCAGTACAAGGAGTTATTTTTGTTGGAGGAACACAATAAAAGTTTTATATAAGGGAAACATGGTCTGTTGGCCTACACACCTGCCAATCTGTTGTATGAAAGCAAAAAAAACCACCACAACCCAAACCAACCAAACAAACAAACAAACAAACTAAAACAAGAAAAAGAACACTTCAAGTATCTTGCTTAGATTCAACACCTTTTTTCCTCCCAATTCAAATATATTGCTAATTAACAATTTATTTATTAAAGCAAAACAGCTTCAAGAATGAAAATATGGGTTGCAGTGATGAAATCATAAATGGCAACAGATGCAAACTAGCATGTGTTTGGCATTCTAAACAACTTTTCCTCTTTTAAACTATGCTCTCCACCTCTTCAGTAGCCCCTCCCTTTCCAGCACTGCCTACTGCACATACAGGTTAAGCATCAAGGTGATTCTATCCAGTGAGCCACTGAAAATTCAGAGTGGAGCAGTGCCACACCTGCCAGCCTTGAAGGGAAGCAGTGAGAGAGCTGGCAGTGTGTTACACATCTCTGCTGCGTGGCGAGGAATAGTTGGACTTTGGCTGTTGCCTCAAATAATCGAAACCAAAAACCTGAAATGTAGTATAGAAATGTCAATAATGTTGTTCTGTGGTCAGGCTTAAGTTTCACATAAACAGAATGCTCTTCAAGTGAGAGATTTTATAAAAAAAAAAAATCAAGAGATAGTTTCCTTGAGAAGATATTTAAAGACTGAAATCTGTTTATTGAAATCTTGTCAGTTTTAAAGTTTAAAAAAAAAAGCACAAGATGTTGCACTTTGCAAATATTTTGTGTTGGAAAACTTTCTAAATACAGGGATTTTTCATATGAAAATGTTGCTTATGATCCTTATGAACCTTAGCTAGAGTTCAAGCTATATGAAAATACATGAATCTGGGTACTAATGTGCTTTCTTATGTGGATACAGATGTGGTTCTCTTAGCAAAGTGTTTTCCTATTATGTTCCTTCACCCATTGTAGCCCTCTAACAATCAAAATCCCTGAAGTTGAAGGTAATTTTAAAACAGAATTATTAACTTATTATAAATCCATTTTAAAAATGCTGTCTTGTTTGAGTCTGGAGGAAAGTAAAAATTTTTGATTATAGTATTCTGAATATATGACATTACATATAATCTGCCTTTTAACACATGCCTTAATTTTAGCAGTAAACATTTTAAAATTAGTTTTTTACCTACAATTTAAATCCTGTAGATTGAGAAAAAGAAGATAAAGCAAAGATGTTTATAAATTTTGAGAGAAACATATCTGGAGGCTGTGCAGTTTCATCCAAATAACTATCAAAAACTAAGAACTGTTAGATATTTATTTTGTTGGATTCTTCATAGAAAAAACCCAAGATTTTGCAGAAAGTAGAAATAATATATTAGAAGGGGTTAGTAGAACTTGCAAAGATTTCTCAGCATCAGGAAATCAATATTCTTCAGGGACAGATGTACTGTAAGTATGTCCCATTAACACTCACATCTAGAGTGTGTTTGCAAAAGATGTGTATTTCAACTTACCTTGAATGTAATCTGAAGCTGTCACACACAGATGAATAGTTCTCTTCATCAAGAGCTGATACCACTTTGGACACGTGGCATTTCTTTATCTAACACGTGGTACATCAAACACAGCTTACTGCTGAGTTCATACTCGAGCTTCCCTAACAGTATACAGAACTAAGTTACAATCAAAAATGAAGCGAATTTACAAAACATATTTCTTTGTGAGATTTTGGAATGAGCTTTCAATCAGAAGAGTGTTTAAAAGAAAAATTGTATGTGAGCTGTAACTTACTTATTTGAATAGGATTCACGGCATGATGACCTTTAATAGATACGTGGATTCCACTTGTTTCTTTTTTTCTGTGTTCCTTAAACACTATCCATTTTTAGCCACAAA
This sequence comes from Leptocoma aspasia, assembly GCA_013399835.1. Classification (NCBI taxonomy): domain Eukaryota; kingdom Metazoa; phylum Chordata; class Aves; order Passeriformes; family Nectariniidae; genus Leptocoma; species Leptocoma aspasia. The sequence continues at coordinate 1,039,443 of VXAX01000824.1, forward strand.
ACATTGTGTTAATTCACACATAAACATGTATATTAAAATGAGTGACCTGACTAGATTTGGTAATTTATATTTTCTCTTACTAACGTTCTTGTATCTATCAAAAAACTATAAAATTATCTTTCCTGTTTTGTTTCCATGAAATTTTGTTTAATACATCAAATATCTAAAGCCTAGTATTTCATATGTAGATGATTGGGATGAAAAAAAAAACAAAACTGAAAACTGGTTTAATGCTTTAAAAAAAAAAAAAGCACATATATTGCATGACAGAGCTGAAAATGTAAGAGGTTAACCTTTGAACATAATTCCACACACACTCACATATACATTCCCACACAATCACAGACAAGCCATAAATAAAAACGTCTCAAATTACCTAGAAATAAAAGAGCCTTTCACGGATCACTTGATTGTCCCACACTGTGTTATATAGTTTGGAGTAATAGTTGTTTCACATCACAAAGCCATCAGGTGTTTCAAGACAAACGAAATATAAAAGCCATGTTTGGAGGAGGAGGAAGGTTGTCAAAGTCTGAATGTACCTATTGAATCTCAGTAATTGCCACTTAGTGTTTGATTTAATGAAAGCCGCTGAATAAAGGCAACTATTTTCTTTGTCATTGCTTGTGTTCCCATTTGTATATACCCTTCTCTGTCTTCCAAAGTCAAAGCCACAGTCCCCCACTTCCATGGAAGCACCACTTCCCTCCCTTCTGCATTCATCCTCATCTGCATGTCTTTCCCACACACTAAATGGCTGTGTCAAAAATTAGCTTTCAATTATTTTCTCTGAAGCTAACAAGCTTGCTGTGACCGCCCCCTTAGACACACTGAAAAGACACAACCACAAATGCACTCAAATCTGCGCTCCTGCCTGTGTGTTCTAGCAGAAATATTTGGCCTTCACTGTAGAGGTTTTCATCATCCAAGTTCCTTGCAGACAGACCATTTGGTTATCACAGAAGAAATTGTTTACAAATTCTATTTTTCTCTTTTCCCTCTAGCTAAAATAAATTCTGACAAATCTACCAAACTCTGTCAATCAAGGGATGGGAGGGGGTTGTTTCTATCAGAGTCAACTGTTCAAATTGCTTAAGTCCAGCTCTGATGGTGGCAGTGTTAAAAAATCAAGAGGAGAAAATTGTAAGAAAACTCTTCAGATGATATTTTACTGCTACGAAGTCTGTATGGTTAGAGTTTATTTAAGGAAAAAAGGATCCTCTTATTGCTTCTAGGGATATTCTTTTAGAATTTAGAATTTTAACTCAGTTAATTTCTACCCTTATCGTTATATTAAATTTAAATGGAAAAATTCCTTAAAAATGAGATTTGGAAATTGGATGTTACATCAAACAGGTTTGATGTAACATCATGAGAATGATCTTTTAATCTGTTTCTTAACTGGAATTCCTGTACTGTTGAAAATTCCTGACCTGAATTTAGGATTTAATTAGAGTTTATTACAAAAAGCTTTGGGGTCTGTACCCCAAAGACAGGGTACAAATTACGGCATATAGAGGACACAAAATTCTTCATTGTTTTTATTCTCATTGAGAAATAAAAGAAAAATAAGGAATGAGTTTTGGAAGAGGCAAAATGGGCAAGGCAGCAGAATTTAGCAAATGGTATTGTATGTGTATATATAATAAAAAAATAAAATTTTTATATATATATATATTAAAATATACTTCACCAGCACATTGGTAACTATGGATATGACACTCAGAGTACTTAAATTCTACCTATGTTTTCTCTGAGGTTCCAGAATGTAATTTAATACTTTCCTTATAAACAAGGGATTAGGCTCACCATGATACCTAAACCTTGTCTGCAAGGAGAAAAGTTGTCTAGCATCACAATTTCACTATAAAGGCCTTGTCATGATCAGAACAATTACTCTGAAAAAAGATATATCCCTGTGTAAATAAAGTATTCACAGGAGAGCTGTTCTAGTCAATTTATACAAAGAGAAAATACTCTGGGCTCCTGAAAGAATGCTTACATCTAGAAATAGAGTAATACTCCAAAGTCAGTGGGTGCTTTTGTGAGGGCAAAGCCCAACCCAACTCAAATCAGAGCACCCAATGAGCTTATTGTGAATAAAAAGAAATACCACACAGCAAAAATTGCATCAGCTTTTGAATGTCTATGTACATTTTTAGTGCACAGGCATAAGAAAACATCCTTCTATCTTAATTTCTATTTCTTAAATTCAGTTTTGAAAAAAAAAATTACAAATGTTTTCAGTGAAATTGGAATGGATTTTTATAATTTTTTCTGAGAGCTGTTGAATCTTTTCAGTCTGCTTCTTCTTCCTCTGTCCAGGAAATTTGATTGAAAATGAGTATTTGGTCTAGCCTTGTCCTCCTAGTCTGTTTATTTAAAATTAGAAGAACGAGCTATAAGCTTGGAAGAAACTTGACAGAAGAGATAGGTATTTGTACATTTATTTTAACCACTTGGTTGCTTCTAAACCCTCCGTGTAGATCCAGGTAGAGTGGTGATCCAGATCCAGAGCCAGTGCTCTGGCTGTGCTGCTGAGCAAACACCATCTGTGTCAGAGCACGTGCCAAAAGCATCCATGTAGAATGTGTCTGCTGGCAAGTATATCCTGTACTGCATATCCTGGCAAACTACATCTGCTGCAAAGCTGCTTTATTTTTTTTTACTTTCTTTTTCCTCAGGAAATGTCCAAGCAAAATGAGATTGTTTTGCTGAAAAAAATTGTAAGTGTTTAAAAGCAGGAAATTCTAACTGCTCCTCTGAATTATCTGGACATTTCAAAGCAACAGTGTCTTATCAATGGTTCAGGACATCCAGCAGCAAGAAAGTGGCATGTACAACTCAGTAATTTATATCCACATTCAATAAAACAGCCATGAAATGCTCTCAGGGTCCCAATGCACCTTTCAGATACGAACATCTCTACTCAAATGGCTAAACACTACTTTCCAAAATTACCTCAGTATTATTTTGAAGTTCATATAGAACACAATAAAATAGGAAGCAAAAATCTGAGTTTCACAGTAGTATGCAGTTTATACCAAGGCCCTCATTACATGTGTGCAATTATACTTTTATTCACACAGTTAAATAAATGCACTAAAACCCATAATTTTGTTTTTCATAGCCATTCATTCTCACTGCTTCCTGTTTGTAATTAAACTGGAAGCCAAGGCAGGATCTTATTTTAACATATGCGAAATAAATATTGTTAGAATTTTTATCATATTAGAATGCATTTTAGTAATGCCTGTTTAGGGGGGATGATGTCCATATAGGGTGTGGAAGGATATGGAGTATGGCACAGCCATGCATATGAAGATATCAACATGAAGAATCACAATTTCTGGGACAGCAAATATGAATTATTTCATTGTTTTCATTCCTTTTTTTTATCCCACTCCCCTTCTCTTTTTGTGCATGTATTGTGTGTATTATTTTTTTGACCTTCTAGGAAACTTATTTGTCTATAATACAGCAGACAACGTAGTCAACTTTTCATGTGCTTACACAAAAGAAAAAAAGGACTTCTATGCTTACCCAAAATTTTTTTCTTGTTCCTTTTTTCTTCTCCATAATCTAAAAATCTAAAACCTGCATATTTTTAAATTGAAAGTCAGTGTTAGCAATTTGTGTGAAGAAAGCCAGACAACTTCACAGATTTCTGTTTTTAAAAGCAAGAAAATTGTTTCGTCTTTTGGTGGTGGGGGAGGGGGGATTTGGTTTGATTTTATTTATGTATGGTTTTTTCTTTTAAAAAGGTAATTGAGCAACACATGCTGTCTATGTGCCTATGTGATATGACAACCTAATTGAGTTTTTGGAAGGCTAATGAAAGCAGGGTGGGAGGGAAATCCAGGTGAGCAATTCAGAACAGCTCATTTCACTAGTGGGCTGCTAGAAACCAAAGCAAATACACATAAGGAAAAGGAAAGGTAGGTGTCTAAAGAAAACTTAAAAACCTTAGCAGAGAGTAACAGAAGATAAATGTTGGTTTTAATAGAGACTATAAATTTAGCAACAAGCTTTTTATATGTTAATGTTCATTAGCAACTGAAAGGGACTACCAGAAGAAGGAGAGTAGAATAGATCAAGATTCTTACTCGGGTAGGTGGAACAGGGGAATACCTATTTTTTACATGTGAAATCTGTTTCTTAGGGTAGGCAAGTAAGAAAAACTCTTACAGACTGAACAGAATCCTTGATTTGAAGATCACAGCTGCAATCACTGAAAGATTCTGCAAGCATCTTCTTTTTTTCCTCTCAGTAAGAGATACTGGAATGTTAGAGTGGTAAAACATATTTTACTAAATTCATGAAAGAAGAGGAATTACAACAGTATGTGTGTGTTACAAGTATAAAACATATCAGAAAAAGTTTTTCTCTATATCCTATCCTGGCATTATTAGCTTTATATATACTTTGTGAAAAATGCCATCCAAACCTAAATCTTTCACTTTTATAATAGTATGCTGACAGATCTTGCAGTGGCCCATAACATTATCATGTCTATTTCTGTAGCAATGATATGGAGGGAAGATTGTGGAAACCTGTTATAAACTAAGCTGTTTAAAGTTTTATTATCCTTTATACAACACTCAACACTGTGCAACAGGTAAAATATAGTTGCTCTCAAAGACTTAATGCTAAAAAGAAAAAAAGGAAAGCTATTTTTGGATGTGGCATTTCCTTATAAATCTTAAGTCTCTTTTTTCTTATTATAAGAAGTACTATGAAAGTTAGGAAAATTGTTTTATTTTTACCTATTTATTTATATTTTAGTTCTGAAAATTTCCTTTCAATTTTATATCATTAGGAAATATATACACATATATATAAAAATTATATCTATATATGTATATATATACAGATATATAAATTATGTATATGTGTGTATATATATATACATAGGTATAAGGTGTATATATATGTGTGTGTATATATATATATAATTTATATATGTGTGTTTGGTTCTACAAAGGCTTTCCATTCATCTCGTATTATGGATTTTGTATTAAATTCAAGAGACTGAATGAGACAAAACATAATACTTTACTAGAAAAATAAACATTATTTTTTCACACACAAAGTGCTACTGAAGACAACATTTTATCTTCATTATATTAAAGAAAGAAGAATGTTATCGGACTTCAAGTACAGCAAATTTATCTGAAAAGTATTTTTGGTGTAGAGGATAGTAACACACAAGAAATATCAAAGGAGATGTAACTAATAATTTGCATATATTTAGATGAATCCCATTTTTTATAATCACTTCTGTCACTTTTTGCTTTTTCATTAACTTTTGATATTTCATATCTTGTTACATTATCTCAACATTTATTGTTACAGTGCTTGTTCTTAAATTTAAGCAAAGCAAAGACAAAACAAATTTAGCTCTAAACTGCAAGTGATTGCCTTTTTGGAAAGTGAAAATAAAATGCAGCCATACGCTATGGCTGTGTCAGGTATAAATACTTGTTTGTAGGTGCTCTGGGACCAAAAAACTATAAGTGCAAAGTGAGGCAAGAGCAGGAGGGGAAATGGCACCTCTTGTGGCAGTGCAGCTGTCTGGAGTAGGCAGCACTTGAAATATTAACCAGAAAATATGTATAATCCAGCTTCTTCTCCTTTAATGTGTACATCCACCCGGGAATGTTCACAAAATATTTTTAAAGCAAAACATTTTGTACATAGAAACAAAAGGAAATCTTTTGGGCCTGAGCATCTAAATCCATAAAACATAACCTGCTCTCCTCCATGCCTGCTCTAAACCAGCGCAGCAACTGGAACCAAAGAGATTTTTATGTTAAATGTTTTCATTGGACTGATCACACCTGCATTTCTACTCTGGGCATCCAGAGCTGAAAGCCAACATAGATTAATAAATATTTATATTTTGGAAGTGTTTTCTCTAAATAGAACAATTTTCCTTCTTCCTCCAGCTACTCATTTTATCTCATTGTTGGACAAATATATCCAGGTTATAAGGTTTATTTTACATTATTCAGGTCCAGGTTATAATTTATTCTACTTTCATTGTGGAGTATGTCCCTCCTGACAACTTATTCTGTATTTCCAGGGAAACTGCCTAAAACACAGCTGCTAATAATGGATGTTCTAGCAGTGTACCCCTTACCTGCTGCTGTTCAGTTGTCTGCCTGAGCCAAAGGTCTGACAATTCTTAGGGTACACTCTGAGCCCTGACAGTATCATTAGTCCAGGTACAAAATTGTTTCCAGCTATTTCATGCCCTTTGAGATGAAATTCCTTCTACACACCAGGCACCTCACTAATAATGATACTGACCTCTTAAAAAAAATCCGTTTCTCTGTGGATTTCAAGTTGCTTTTTATAACATTGTTCCATTTAACCCAGGAAAGCTGAGACATGCTCAAATGTCGTGGCTTCTATGCCTCAATGTCTTATCACCCATGAAAATAATGACCAAACTTGGGAAAATTGTATGACTGGCTTCCTAGCACTGTTTTGTTTTCAGGAAAAGCCTTGGGACATAGAACTTGTTTATCCTTCCCTAAAGCAAACTCAAGGCCCAGGAGCATCAGGCAATGCTAACTTTAATGTTATCTTTGAATATATTATTATTTTCTGACAAATCAAAATGCACTATTCTGGCCCACCCCCGTAGCCATTTCACTCTACTGCTTTCTCCCAGCTTTGGCTTGTATTCTTTGACTCTCAGGTGCACAAATAATCACAGAATAGCTTGGGTTGGAAGGTTCCAGCACCATACACTAGAAAATGATTGCAAAAAATTTGGTGAGGTGTTAATTGTTTAGAACAAGATTTCCCATCACATCATCCTTTTGCTAAGCACTTTTCTAATCTAAATTACCTGCAGTAGTAAAAATCATAAATTTTGTGAAGACCAAGCCTTGAATATAGCTCTAGAGTGCCTATAACAGACAGCTTGGTAACTTTTCTCTGTACATGACACAGAAAGACGTGGCAGTAAACATCTATAAAAATTCCTTTTACAACATAAACACACTTTTCTCCCAGTCATAGTAAAAAAACCTGCCACACAGAATGTTATTTCTGTGTATCTTTTAATTCTCTGTTCAACATTTAAACTGCATAACCTGTTTTTTTTTAATGTTAAAAATAATTTTAAAAACTTGGGAGTCTCGGTTTCTTTAGGCAGTATTTAAAATCTCATTTTTTTGACCATTGGTTCTTTCTGAAAATCTCTATCCTCATTTCTCTTATGACATCTCTGTGTGTTTCCTTACCAATTATATAATCTGCTCAGCCTAGAAACATGGTCAGGGATTGAAATAAAGCTTTACATTTTAGCTGACAGTATGAATACATTCATGCATGTGCTGTGATGCAATTTGCAGTCGTCTGTGTCATCAGTAAATTTTTCTATTCTATAAACAAAGAATAGGAAAGACACTGTGTTGTAATAAGAAGTTTCTAAGTATGAATTTGAGATCACTACATTCATAAATGGCAAAACCTTGAGAGAATTATGCAGGCTGTCCCAGTAGGGCATTAGCACACTTATAATACAATTCCACACTACAAGTATTTGAATGTGCCATATATATTACAGGAAAGAAAAGTGACCTATTTTATAAATGTGCTTTAAAGAAGTTTTTAAAAAAATATGGAAAGCATGTCTTTATCCTCCACCTGTGAAACCAGGTGCTTTATTTATTGCAAGAAATTGAAAGAGGCATATATTATACCAATAACACTTTAAAATGTCTAAAGTGTCTTTAAAAGATCTTTCTGCATATTTGGAGCCCAAACTTGTGAAATATTAGAATTTTATGCAGGGATAATGTCCCCATCAGGAATAAGTATTACAACTTTCCACAGAATAAAGAAATTGTTCTCAAGCTTATTGATTTATAACAGGCTGAACAATAAAATATATAATTGATTCAGGATTGTGCTGACTTGTCTGTCCTTTTAGAGACATGTTAGCATGCCACACTTATTAAATAAAGTGTGAATCCTTTCTGGAGCAAAAGTAGTGAGTACAAACTGTAATGTGTACCAATGGCGATGAAGTTTTTGTGGGTTTATTTATGTGATAATTTAGTATATATGTATTTTTGCATAGATAAAGTGCCCATATTTTGCTGCACACTTGCAGTCATTTCCTGTCATCTTTGCACTCACACATGCTTCTATCATGTCTTTGTGATACATACCATTATTCTGACATTTTCCTTAATTAACTTAGACACAATAATTATACAATTCCCAATACAAATTATGATCTTTATTTATGCCCTCCATCTCTGTGAAAATGATGTTTTTGCCTGAAAAAAACCCAAAAAACTAAACAAACAAAAAACCAAAACAAAACAAAACAAAAACCAACAAAACAAACAAAAACAAACAAACAAAATTAAAAAAAAACTTGCAACAGTGTTAAAATAGTAAAATAAAACCAGATCTTTAATGGAAGCTTCCACGTGCCCCCATGGTTATGGGCACACCTAGCATCAGATTTCTATAATTTTTGTGAGTCTGGAAAATTACCATATCTAAAAAAATACTGTTCAATTAGAAAAGCAGTTGGTTAGGTAATTTCCCCCTGGGTTCTGCCCCACTGGAGTCTCTCTCTCAATCTTTTAACCCTACATTTTATTATGTCTACAATCTATGACACAAATCAAATTGTCCTTGCTAGACTAAAATTAAGACTAAATGGAATTCCAAGAAGGCAGCATAGTATGTAAGAAATTATGTAAGAAAGTACAACTACTATGCTAAAGTGACAAAGTGTTAGAAACTATGCAGCTATATATTAAAATCTATGAAGCTACAGATATTTAAAAAAGCAAAAATCTTTAGGCATCAATGTCACTGAATTTATATTCAAGATTTTCACCCAGCATGTCTTTTCAAGGAATGGAGATTAGCCTGTTCCTCATCCTCTCCATGTGTTTTAAAGGATTATATAAAGTAGCTTTGGGTAGTGTGTTTGCTGGCACATGCACCATGAAGTGAAGAATGAAGCTATGTTGTGTCAGTGAGAAATATTTGACAATTCTGTAAGACTCTAGTATTTCATAATGAATCCTGTAATTTTACTGTAGAAAAAGCAAGAACACAGCACAGTTGACTGACTAAGGCCCTTGAAAGAATCAGTAGAATATTTCTTGGGTTTGCAGCTGCACGTTAGGGTAGTGACAACAGTTATATGGCATATATCTACATTTGTTTATAGGGAGATGCTTCTTTCATTTTAGTCATTCTGGTTTTGCCTTCCAGAGACTGCTTCAATTCTTTTTGTCTTCTGTTTGACATGGTGATTCAGAAAATAGACTTGAGAAGTAGCAGAATTCTGTTTCAGTGTACTTTAAGGCCTCAACTTCTCTTTGAGGAAGAGGAGAAAGACAGATTTTTGTGGGTTTTTTTTTATGTTAATGGTCAAACTTAACAATTTGGCAGTATGATCAAAACAAATAGGAATTTTTTGGACATATACAAGAGTACTTACCAGCACCTTGAAGTAGTGTCCAGAATACACTAGGGAACATTAGCAGATTTGGAACAGCATAAGGAATTGGCTATCTAGACAAAGTTAAATAAAGATGCTTTTTATCTTTCTTTGTCTCTAAAATCATTTTGAAAGTGTACATACATGCAAGCACAGGGAGGCTAGGTATCTTGCTTATTGAAATTTTTGATGAGGGAATCTGTCAAGATTTTTACACTGAGGATCCTCTGTACCAAGCCACCAAAAGATAGGCAAATAATATTTTCAGGCTTGTATGTACAGCCAAAGTCCTACAGAGACCTCAAGAAATCTTCAGAGTTTACAGGATGAGTTCCTCTGGTCAGATCATATGTGATTAAATAAAGATTTTTTTTTCCATTCCTCAAAACTTTCTTGCATCTATTCAGCTGCATAAATCATATAAGCTGAATTTAATTTAACACATAAGGTGAATTGATGTACAAGAGAGTTTTCTTTCTTTTTTCACCATTACCACCTCCATTGCCTGCTTTCCTGGAAAGGTTTTTTTCAGGAAACAGAGAGAAGCTGGTCTAATCAATAAGTCCAGAATCAAGCAAGTCCAGCATGACTGCGATATCACAGCATGACTGCGATATCACACATGACTGTGACAACAATGGTAGCAAACTTGAACTCCCAGATCATCAGCTCCTTATTTAATCTCCTCTTGGGGTGGTGAGTGCTATAACTTGGTAAGAATAGTATTAAGCCCCATTTTCTTGATCAGAAACCACTGTGTAATCCCATAATCAGGCTGGAAATAGCTGTTTTGCTGGCTGGTTCCTAAACAGAGCAGTGGAAGAATAATAATATCAAAAGTTTCATTACAGTTGGCGTACAAACAGTTTAACAAATCATGAAAATATTTTCATTAGTACCACACAATTTCATATTTTTTCTTAACAGAACCTTGTCATCTTCATCAAAGAGGTGCAAAATGACACTGATTGTATGGAACAGAATCTTTTTGAACGGTGTGACCTTTTCTGTATCTGCAGCTTGTTGAAACTCTTCCCACCTCTTTTACACATCATTTATAATTATTGACTTGAAGGTTTGGTTGTTACTTATTTGTCTGTAAGATAAGAAGCTTTCTCCTTCACCATTTTTTCGGTTTGTTTTATACAAGTTTTATAATACAAAATACATAGCATGCATAAAAGCTAATAGTGATTTGATAGACACACCTTTTTATCAAATTAATTTTGATGATAGCATTTGACAAAGGTAAAATCCCTTGTGAGTGCCTTCATAAACACCTATGAGTTTTTTCTACTTGTTAACAATTTTTGATTTTATTTACTTGATAATCAAATTTTTGATTTTAGTTTGGAATTAGAATTTGAGCTTGAGCTGAGGAGGCTAAATGAATCCAAGTTCACTTTAATTAAAGTTCACACTTAATTTTTTTCTCCTTTTCTTTCTTTTTTTAATAAAAATCCTTAACCACCAAAATGAAAACTACCTCTATACTTGATTTAATATATTCTTTTCTTTCTCATTCTCCATCCAGGAAGGAGGAGGAGCAGAAAGACACCAGCATGTATGGAATGGAGGATGAAAGCAATTATAATGCATGATGTAGGAGGAAGAAAATTATGGGGAAATTATCTTTAGCAGTTCACTGATAACTACCTTCCTAGATTATAAAAGAAGCACTGAAAATATATATGTAAATTACCTGAATTTTCTATTGGAGTTTTCCTCTGCTGTCTAGATTGTGAACCTCAGTGAAATTTTGTAAATTAAGGAAAATTATAAAAGTCAATATATTTTATTTTAAATGATTTCTGATGCTGGCCAGATGCATGAATGGGTTGGAGTGTTCAATTATTTTTAAAAACATACATGTGATGATGAGTTACTTAATGTAGTCCTGAAGGCAAATTCAATTTGGGAACACTACAATTTGAAGTGATTAATGTAAAGCTAAATACTTGCTTATAGATTTTAACCTTTTCCCCCCCTCCTTGCCCCTTCCTTCCAAGAGACCATTCTATTCAACTTTTGTATGGTGCAAAGATAATTCTGGTAGTCATCAGTATTAACTTACTGGCTATGGCTTGGAAATTGTGTAATTTCACAATGTTTTATATGCATGCAGAATCATTTTCTACTGTGTGATTAGATATCAGAGTTTAAATAAGTTATTTATTTAATGTACTGTTCAAGACAAATATGGAGAACACAGAAATTTCTCTATTTTTATATTTATTCAATTTTTTTACACAAATATTATTTCAGCTATTTCACAGGAGGATTAACAGTTATGGATAACCATTTGGTGTACATGCAAGAAATGAAAGAGAAAGACAAAAGATCTGATTTTTTTATTACAATCTGAGCATCAAAACTAGTGATCATAAAGAATGTCCAGTTAAAAGCTTTTGAACTCAGATTCAGTTACGCTGATATAAGTCAGGAGCAAGCCTTTCAAAACAAAGACAATTTTTTAAGAAGAAAATCAATCAGTTCTGAATTCATGAGATCTGCAGCTTTGTGTTCTCTTGATTTTTGATCAAACTGGTTAAGAAGCTAAAATTTTCACTCTTTATTTTACCCATTTCTTTTGTTTGGTTGGTTGGTTGGTTGATGCTTTTTAGCTCTATATTCCAACTTCGTTCCATGCAACTGGTGTGTTATTTTGGTGTTTGTTTAAAGATTTTCTTTAAGTTTAGTCAGACCTAGATTCCTGGCTAACAGCTGCATAAGTTACTGGTGACATAACATTTCTTTTTTTGGGGCTCTTTCTTACTTGTTATGCTCTAATTCCTGTTAAACACTGCACTAATACACACCATTAATTCCCCACTGGTAAGAAAAGTGGCATTGGAGTCAATCTTCTGTCATAAGGGTATAGTTGGTCATTTGTTTCTGTTTTATATTGGCTGGGCATCTCCATGTCTTGGAACAGGAATTTGCATCTATTCATAGAGACAAGAGACAGGGTTGGAGGTGCAGGTGTTTCATGTTGTTTTCTGTTCTCATTCTTCCCACATTTCCCCCCTGTTCATCGCTGGGAGTGACAGTCTGACTCAGACTTGAGCAGCAGCTATTTCCAGACTACACAGGCTTCTTGGACAAAAATATTGTTTTCACTACACAGCTCTTCCTCTTCCAGGTATTCTCCATTAATTTCAACAGAATTTCAACAGCCCCCGTGGTCATCACAGAAAACTGAAAGAAAGTAGGTTGTGATCAGATGATGCTATGCAAAACTAAAGTCTGAATTTTTCTCTCTTTCCTTCTGAACTAGTTTTGGCTAGCCTGTAGCAGTGGATATGTTAGCTCTGTCTGGAGCCATTATTCTTTCACAACAAACCATCCTGGAAGGTATTTTGAGATCACAGTTCATGTATCAATGAGCTTTATGGTTTTTCCTGAAGATAGTCAGGATGTAAATATAAAAAGTTGGATGAAATAATAAACACTAGTATGATTTCCTCTGGTTTTATTTCTTCATTATATTGAAGACTTTTGGGGTTAGATTGGAAGAGTCTGTTTCCTTTAAAGTTTCTCTCCAGTATTTCCTGATTTCTTTCCTATATCACAAAATTTTTCAACTCAGATGCATTGTGTTTGGTTCTTTCCCTTTTGGAAAGAAATGAAAAACATTATTAGATAATTTACCGTTTAGTTATCACCATAGAGAGATTTTATCAGTAGTTTATTTTGCATAGCCATCTATCAATTCAGGAATTTTTATTTAGCAAAAGAGAATTTAAACTAACTTAGTGTTACATACAAGAATTTCCCTAGACATTTACTTGAGGTTTTATCTCAACATGGAGACAAGTCTGTCAATTGCATCTCACCCACAAAAATTCCACAAGACAAGCATAGGGAGTGGCAAGGATTTTTCCATACTAAACATTGTGAATAACCTGCAACACAGCTGCAACCTGCAATACAGCCACATCCTGCAAACATTTGTGATAATAAACCATCAGAGGTGGGTTCCACCCCTTTTTAAAGGGAAACTTGCATTTTTTTCTGCATCTTTTTTAATGTGATTTACAGAATACAGATAATCTTCACTGAAAGGAAGGAAGGTAAAGGTGATCTAAAAGCTGTACTAGACTAATTAAAAAGGAAATTTAGCAGCAGCAACAGTAGCAAAATAGAGTAACAAAAGTAGTAGTAGTAGTAACAAAAGCCAAATCAAGTGTTCTACCTTTGTAATTAGTGGGCTGTGTTCCAAAGAACCGAAGCTCTTTCAGAATTCAAGAAAAATGGATATGTTATATCCCATTTTGTCCCACAATTTGTGAAGTAAAACTAATCCCACTCTTTATTGAAAGTAAGAACACCCTGCAACCTGTAAGAGAAAAACAGAAGTGATAACAAATGCTTCCTTGAAAGTCTGTCTTGAGGAAAAAAAAATTGTAAATTAATCCAAAAGAGAGATTTTCTAGTAAAATCTTCGGCAATATGTTCAAGAAAAAGGAAGAATGCATGAAACTCTGTAGCTAGGTGCCTATTTCTGTTATATTGTCTGCAATTTCTGAATAATTTTATTGTATTTGAAATACTCCGACTAATATATTTTTTTCTGTAAATAGCATATGTTATGTCTGTTTTACCTATAATTTGCCATTTTATATGGAAGAACTTAGCTCCACGGTTCTGTCTTCTGACAATTGTAAGCAAAGTGTAGTAGATCACAAATAGTTAAATCCTGAGACAAGTGATAAACAGATTGCAATGAAGTAATTCAGATTATGAGATGGTGGAGTTTCTTCCTGCATTCTTTTCTGTGTAGCAAATAGTGTCCTGATTTATGTTTGTAGATAGGCAAGGAATATATACATTACTCATTCTTGATTTAAAAGGTGGCTTGTAAAAGGCTAAGAGATAAGTAACTTTGTCTCTCCAGTGAAAGGAGTCATCTCATACAAAACTTAACCTGCTTAGTAAGTCCAACTCTGTGCTATCTCCAGATAGCTACCCTTCTGACTGTAGTACATACCTATTCATTATGTAATCCTCAAATATAAAATATTACATATTTGAGAGGATTTGGATAAAGAATATATTTCCAGAATTTACTTCTGAAAGTTTGAATGTGTCAACACTTTTTCAATACTTACAGTTCTAGAGAATATGATCTTAACTCCTAATTCTCACAGAATCACAGAATCAATTAGGTTGGAAAAAACCTCTGAGATCATTGAGTTCAACCTATGATCAAACACCACCATTTCAACTAGACCTAAACTAAACTAAACACCTCCAGGGATGGGGACTCCACCACTTCCCTGTGCAGCCCAATCACCCTTCAGTGAAGAAATTCCTCGTATTATCTAACCTAATTCCTCGTATTATCCTCCCCTGGTGCAGCTTAACACTGTGTCCTCTTGTCCTGTTTCTGGTTGCCTGGGAGAAGAGACCGACCCTCACTTGGCTACAGCCTCCTTCAGGTATTTGTAGAGAGTGATAAGGTCCCTCCTGAGCCTCCTTTTCTCCAGGTTAAACAACCCCAGCTCCCTCATCTGCTTCTCATCAGAATTGTGCTTCAGACCTTCACCAGGTCATTGCCCTTCTCTGGACACACTCCAGCACCTCAGTGTCCTTCCTGAATTGAAGGGCCCAGAACTGGACAAGTACTCAAGGTGCTCCTCACCCTTTTTGTTTGAAAAAAAAACAAAACAAGCAACAGCCCCCCAAAAAATAACTCCCAACTTCCAATTTCATAGATTTTGTGGAAGCACCTCTAACTACTGAAGTTGACACCAAAGTCACCAATGACATCCTGGCCTAGGATCATCACACCGGTTCCTAGCAGTCACGTTCTGCCTAACTCCTTATCTGATGCTGCAGGGAAACAAAGAAGTCCTCACTCTCAGAGAGTAGTAAGACAGAGAAGCTGCTACCTTGTGTCTCTCACAGCCTCTCTTGCAATCTTAAATAGTGTCTACCACCAAGTTACTTAACCAATCCTTAGGGATTTTTTGGGGGAAGTTTTGCAAAGGGCATTTCAGTATATTCCATTTGAATGAGATTTTGCTCCTGTGTAATAGAAGCTGTTTGGTGTCAATAAATAGAAGAAAAAAGAAACCTTGGGTATATCCATGTGTGTTAGCAAAATGAACTGTATCAGAGCCCACTCTTTGATCTTTCGACCAAATGGAAGGATTTAGCTGTGCCATGCTATTAAGATCTTACCTTTGAAATCAGCCATTTCAGACATGCTTAGTAGGAGTTGCTGATGGTTTATTTTTTGGTAGACAACCAAGATGTGCCCAAAACTTGTCTTGAAGTTTTCTAGCCAGGGAGAGAGGTGACATGAGATGATTTAACTTAGTGATTTAATGATAAAAATGACACAGCTTCACTGGCAGGAGAGAGGACAGTATCTGTTTAATCCACAAATACAAACTGAGCGCTAAAAATTTTAAGGAAATTCAAATACTTCTTGATAGGTAGGAGATGAAATAATAAGTAATTGAATTACCTACAGATAGTATTAAAAAAAAAAAGTTAGATTTTCTACAATTCTGATCACAAGACACCTTTTCAAGCATGACTTTTTACTTAATTTAATGGGCACTCTGGTAATAGTTGGAGTTGTACTTATTTATATTTGAAGAAGGGAAAAGTGACAGGGAAAGGAAGGATTTTGATTTGTGTGTAAAGGGGTTAACATATTGGTAGATTCATTATGATTTATCTTGCTGCAGTGTTAGAGCTGTAATCAAATATATTTACCACAAGTATAAAAGCAATATAATGTAGTATATTATCTACTGTCTGTGGCAGATTTTATTGTTAAAGAGCAATGAGGGTTGTGGGACGAGCTATTGTGTATTTGTTTCTAGCCCTTAAGTTTTCAGCAGTGCATTTTTCTGACATGCATAAGTGATATAAGACTTTTACAGTGCGACAAACAAGATATAAATTTACAAAATGGGGGGGGGATTTTATTTTATATATTAATATTAGCAGTACTATATTTTCTGGATTTTTTGAAGAGAATGTAGGAAATCGATACATAATGCATTACGTATTTCTCTTTCCATGTCTACAGATGGACCAGCTGAGAAGTCACAGGTATCCACATGATCCAGAGACAAAAATCCTTGTAGAAACATTGATAAAAAGACTTGGGTAAGTCTTGGGTTTTAATCATTATTTAGATACCATGATCAATGGGATGTGTTGCTAAAAGCACTCCAGTAGGTTCAGTTTCTGAGTTCTCATTTTTGAATGGAATAAATAGGTTGGAATTATTGTGTAGTGGTTCATAACTTAGAATTTGTTTTTTGGTTTGTGGTTTTTTGGGGTTTTGTTGGGGTTTTCTAGTTGTTTGTTTTGGTTTTTTTATCCTTTCTGGAAATGAGTAATTGCTGTGAATAACACTAGCCTGTACAACGTCACTTATGTGAGTTAAAAGAAAAATATTTACTAAAATATCTTAAGCTAAATATTTCCTCTTATGTTCCTAACGCTACTGGCTGCACTAATTCAGGCAGTGTCAGAAGGTGTAATAACCTTCCTACTTGTACCATGCAGAGATTTTGAGCATTGTGAATCTCTTGTCAAGACTTGCAGCAGGCTTTATTTGGCAGTGTTAGTGTGGCTGGAACACAGCAGTACATGTAACAGAGTGCCTTTTGCAGAGGTCAGTGTATTGTCTCGACCATACACTCAGTGTGCTGGCACTAAGAAACTCCCTGATCCTGCACTGTTTTTCTGAATGCTACTAATGACACAGGATTTATTCATGTTATGTTCATTACATCTTTGATCCTTTAACAAAAAGATTCATTGTCTTAAATGTNATTTATATTTGAAGAAGGGAAAAGTGACAGGGAAAGGAAGGATTTTGATTTGTGTGTAAAGGGGTTAACATATTGGTAGATTCATTATGATTTATCTTGCTGCAGTGTTAGAGCTGTAATCAAATATATTTACCACAAGTATAAAAGCAATATAATGTAGTATATTATCTACTGTCTGTGGCAGATTTTATTGTTAAAGAGCAATGAGGGTTGTGGGACGAGCTATTGTGTATTTGTTTCTAGCCCTTAAGTTTTCAGCAGTGCATTTTTCTGACATGCATAAGTGATATAAGACTTTTACAGTGATTAATATTAGCAGTACTATATTTTCTGGATTTTTTGAAGAGAATGTAGGAAATCGATACATAATGCATTACGTATTTCTCTTTCCATGTCTACAGATGGACCAGCTGAGAAGTCACAGGTATCCACATGATCCAGAGACAAAAATCCTTGTAGAAACATTGATAAAAAGACTTGGGTAAGTCTTGGGTTTTAATCATTATTTAGATACCATGATCAATGGGATGTGTTGCTAAAAGCACTCCAGTAGGTTCAGTTTCTGAGTTCTCATTTTTGAATGGAATAAATAGGTTGGAATTATTGTGTAGTGGTTCATAACTTAGAATTTGTTTTTTGGTTTGTGGTTTTTTGGGGTTTTGTTGGGGTTTTCTAGTTGTTTGTTTTGGTTTTTTTATCCTTTCTGGAAATGAGTAATTGCTGTGAATAACACTAGCCTGTACAACGTCACTTATGTGAGTTAAAAGAAAAATATTTACTAAAATATCTTAAGCTAAATATTTCCTCTTATGTTCCTAACGCTACTGGCTGCACTAATTCAGGCAGTGTCAGAAGGTGTAATAACCTTCCTACTTGTACCATGCAGAGATTTTGAGCATTGTGAATCTCTTGTCAAGACTTGCAGCAGGCTTTATTTGGCAGTGTTAGTGTGGCTGGAACACAGCAGTACATGTAACAGAGTGCCTTTTGCAGAGGTCAGTGTATTGTCTCGACCATACACTCAGTGTGCTGGCACTAAGAAACTCCCTGATCCTGCACTGTTTTTCTGAATGCTACTAATGACACAGGATTTATTCATGTTATGTTCATTACATCTTTGATCCTTTAACAAAAAGATTCATTGTCTTAAATGTTTCCTACTGGTTTATGAAACCTCTCAAAGACTTCTGCTTGCTCCCTGTGATAGGGACAGCTGCAACTTCGGAGGGAAAAAGATTTGCCTAAAGTCTCCATGATGTTTTGACTTGGTTCAGCAGCCAAACACCCACCCTAATATCCTGACCAATCCCCTCTCCCTTGGGATCGGGAGAAAATAGAAGGAAGACCAAAAGACTTATGTATACAGTCTTACAGAAGGAAGGCAGAAGTGATGCATAGTAGCAAATAAAAAAGAGGAATTTATTCACTACCTGCTGGCAGGCAGGTGTCCATCCACTTCCTAGAGACCAAGGCCCCGGCATGAGTAACAGTTTCTTGGGAAGACAAACACCACAGCCATGAATGTTCCTCTTTCCCTCTCTTTTTCTCTAAACTGTTCTTGCTAAGCATGACATCACACAGTATGAAGTCTCCCTTTGTTCTCTCTGGGTCTGCTGTCCCACCCCCAGCCTATTTACTTACAAATATAGCTCCTTCAGGCTATTTGTAGAAAAACTATTACAGTTCTCACTTTTCTGGATTTAGAAGAGGTATTTAACAGTAAAGCAAAATTTATTCATTAATTATTTTATTCCAATTTATTTGTGTTTTTCTCTTCCTCTTGTCCATTTGTCTGACTACCACATACTCCTTCCTTCTTCTGGCTTTTTTTCAAACCCTCAATACTTTTAAGGAATCTCTAAAGAAGCGAGAAATACAGATAGTGACTTCTCTTTGAGGGCTGCAAAGCACATATGCTAAAGGAAATTGACTTGAAAACATCCAGAATTGCTGCTAACACCTGTCAGTAATGTAATGTTCAGCGCCACTACATATCAGCCTATAAAACAGACTTCTTTTTTTTTTATTTTTTTAGTGTGAATTAAATTCCCAAAGAAAAGCAAAGCAAAACAAATTAGCTCCTAAAGAAAAAATAAAATCTTTTTGAATGTGCAAAATTTGCAAGGTCAGTAATGAAAACTGAAAAGCCTGGGAATCAAAATCTGGCATCCCTCACAATAAGATTGTCTGTGCAGTCTTTAATATGACTCCTATGTACAATTTTTTTACAGAATTGTATGGTGATGTGTAAAACTGAGAAGGTTGTCTGTCATGTCACAGTACGTGGGAGAGCTGATGCTTCCTTACAGCTATTGGCTGTATTGGTTTGTCCTTAGTATTCAAACTGGATGGTGCCTTTTTTCTGCATGACTATTGAAAACATTCTGCAGACAGGATTATTTATTTTCTACTGTATATAAGCACTTTGCAGAAATTATTTTTCCTCTACAATTTTCTCTTTATTCAAAAGAATTGAGGGACAGAGTATTTTGACATCCTATTTCATGTATGATGGTTGTGAATTTTGCTGTCTTTAAGTCTGTGTTAGTATCAGGTATGTTCAAAAGACACATCTCCACAATTTAATTTGTATGAATGCAGAATATGTGAAACCCAGAAACAACAAATATATGGTTAAAGCCCTTCCCTAAAAAACTTTGATTTTAAAAATAGAACATTTTATACAATACAATAGAACATAGCCTGAGAAAGGAATTCCTTTGCAGAAGTAGGAATTCTGATGCTTTATTCAAATATTTTATCTAATTTACTGGTCACTGTATACTGTTCTCCAAAGTGTTATAAGTATGATCCAAGTCCTATAGCAGGAGTCTGCTTTACTACATGTACTGGCTCAGTTATTGTCTCATATACACAAAAATATTTGCAAATGTTAACTATTTAGTCCATTAACTATTTAGTCCATTAATATTTGCAAATGTTAACCATTTAGTCCATGAGAGTCCCAAGCAACTCTCATCCATTCAATTTCTCTCTACACTGCCATATGTGATGGAGATCTGCTCTGCCTGGCAGTGTGCCCTTTCTGTCATTGATCCTTCATTTCTAGTCCCTTGGAGTAACTGACATATCAGGTTATGCAACTGGTTCTGGCAAAGCCTGAAAGTAAAAGTAAAAACTCTTACTAGAACATCTGCATATAATTGCAAAAAAACCCAGGCAAACTTTGAAGAATTCAAGTCGCTCTTTATGTCTGGAATAAGAGTAGCAAGCTTCAAGATATGTATAGACCAACACTAATGCTGGTTTAGTAGATGAGTTGAGAGGAAAATGTAGTTGGCAGTTGTAGAGCAGAGGAGGCAGAGAGGAGGAAAATCTCTGGTCACTGTGGGACAGACAGTTATTTCTGTTTATGGTTGGCTCTTGGCACAGGAGTGCCTTACTTCTTTTTCCTAGGAGAAGGTGACGGAGCATTGATGGTGCAGTGTGGCTGCCTATGAGCTGGAACCAGATTAACCCCTGTACTGATGCTCCTTTTACTTCAGGGGGAAATCCTAACTGTACATCTATTAGGGATGGAGTAGATATTTGATATTATCCTAGAAATTACATGATTTTTTGCTAGTTTCTGAATCATAATAACCAAACTTGAAATATGCCTGAAATTTTCCTAAGTCATAAAGCAGAAAAATGTCAAGCTAATTTAAACTATGGGGCATTAAACACTGCTTTTATGTCTTAAATTTTTCAAATCCAAATCTACATCTGATCAGATTCTCCTCACAGCAACATATGTGCAGGGTCAAAACAACCCAAGTTACACCACCAAAGTATTTGGAATGCACTATAGAAGCTAAGAAGAATGTATTTCTTTCCTGTATGTGCCATGATGATGCTTCCATTGTGATTCAGCTCAGATCTTTGTTCAGACTGCCAGTTCTCTAGAAAAGTTAGGCGATTTAGGATTCTTCTGAAAAGTATCCACTATGCTCTGCTACCTCTTTTAATTTCTCCTATTTCATCTGCCACAAGTTTCCCTTACAAAGCTGTGAACTTGGTGGTTTAAGATTTTTTTATTCTAATTCTTTGGATATATCTTATTTCTTTTCAAACCATGAAATTAGATGTTCAAGTTTGCAAGTTTGCTGCCAGCTTGGGATGACTAAGTTACAAACAGCTACTGTCTTTCTCATTGTTGTGTCATTTCTCTATGACTACTACTGCTATTGTTATTTATATATGTACTCCTATTTATGTTTCAAAACATATTTTTAATTATTAACTGTGTTTGTCTCCAACAATTCAATGAGTCATTTGATGCATCAAGACTGAACAGGCTGCATGAGATAACCATAGCTTTCATTATAGATTTCTCAGTTCCCTGGTATGACAGGCTTCTGCCACCAAACTGAAAACCTGAAGAGCAGCACATATCCTATTGCTTCCTTTTAGGCACCAAGACACAAAACAATGGCTTATACATAAAAGAGCACAGAATAAGTTTTGTGCCCTGATACCATACAGATTTCTGAAGTGACATGCAATCCATATAAACATTCCTTTTATAGCTTTTCATGAGTTGTGTAGGTTTTCTGTCACTCTGAAAAGAACAAGTGTGGGCAGGTGCTGTGCACTTTTCTTTTCATGGCTCTGCAGATGCTTTAAAGCTTTCCTTTAATGGAACTGCACAACAGTATGTAGTAGTGCTGTGAACACCTGGCGAGTAATTAAAGCCACGAGGTTCTGTTCTTGACATAAACCAGTCTCATACTAAGCCCTGCAGAGCTGAAAGCCCACGTGCTGTATCATTGCCTGCACAGTCTCTTCCAACGACAGCGCAAGCATAGCCCTTCAGACAGACTGACACTCTTCATCTCAGTGAACGATGGAAAAACTCACCCTCATCTTAGGGTTTGTCATGCTTGTATATTCATCCCAGAAGGCCATGAACTGTGGGTAGAGGTCTCTTGATTCTGTTTTTAGACAGATTTTAGGCTCATTACTAGCAAATATAACTCAAATTCTCCACATTCCATTCTGTATCGCTGGCAGTTAAAGTCTTTACCTTGCAGTTCGTAATGAATCAAACAATAATTTTATATAAGAAAGGGCACGGGTTATCTTAATACCTTCTTCCATGACAGTAATGTTTCTCCTAATATACTTTGATGGCACAATCACCATTACATATCTTGCTAAAACATTAATGGAACCTGCTTTTGTGATTAATACATATACATTATTAGTTCATTTTAAGGATAAAAGATGAGCATTCTAAAAAACATATGCATAATAATAATAATAATAATAATTTCATATTTGACTAATCTCTGCATTTCAAAATTTGGACACATAAAAATATTGTCTTTACAAAGAAATTTTCAAGACAGGAAGGATTTTCGTATATTCCTAAGATTTTTTCTTTTTTTAAATAAGCTTTATCACTCTTTTGCACTGTGAGTGTTAGTAATGAAAATTAAATTATGCTTGGCAAAATACATAGATAAATTGCTTTTAATGACCCCTTGCATTTAAAATTTTGCAGTTTGTTGATATAACTGTGTTGGTTTGCTTATCTACTAATATGCAGCATTAAGCAATTTCCTTTGTTTATTTCTGTCATTAGTGAGTTAGCAACAGTGTCTCATAATGCTGTATAAGACAAAAACATTGGTGCATGCATCTTATTCTCTTTCAAACAAATGTTCTAGAACAGTGTAGAGTGGTTTATTGTTTGCTTTGCTTGTTGGCTTCAAAGAGTTTTGGGAATCCAGCTAGTCATGTCATAATTACAATTTGAAGATATTTTGGTAGATAATATTATGCAAAAAAAAGAATGGATTTGCAACATTTCTTAAAAGGCAAATACATTTTTCTCTCATTTTCAGAAATATAAGCAGGGAAGTTTAGTCTTCCATAATTTCTCAATATGCAAATCTGACAAGGATTTAAGAAATATACATCTGAAAAGCTAAAGATAAGAGCTCATCTATTTGATTGTGTTTTTTCTTTTAATTTATGGCTAACAGAAAAGGTGTTAAAAAAAAGAAAAATGACAAAAGTTTCTATGTACTCTCAAGTTCACAGGAACTTTACTACGATGCAGATTTACTCAGTCTCAGTCAGAATCACTGCTGATCTCTCTGAAATGATACAGGTTCACTTATCACCAGTTCCCAGGTGACTGATCTGCAATTTATTCATATCAGAAACTGTTTTTCCTCGGGCCACTCTGATTCTAAGGTGGGCTGTATATCGTCAGGCAATGACAAGAACAGAGGGATTGATCTCTCCTGGCCTAATAAGCTTATTTTTATCTTCAACTTTGCCTTTGTAGTGGAGGAGATATTATAAGCTGTCTGACACTTATTTTGGGATGTATACACAGAAGAAAGAACTCCCAGCAGCTTGAGGGAGTGAGCTATGTGTGCCCAAGCAAAATTCATGGAAACACTTCATAATAATCTTTGCAAAAAACAGAACTTTTAATAGGAGAAATTTTCTGTTCCTAACCCAGAAACTTTCAACAAATGTTCTTCTCCACACATGAGGTACTCAGGGAAATTGGCACACGCTGACCTGGATTCGGGGACAATGGCTGTAATCTGTCTGCAAAAAGCCCAGTAGGCTGTACAGGGGCTTCGTGTCAATCAGAGAAAGAAATGGAAGTTAAACAAGCACTGCTAGATTTTTGTGCTTTTTTTTCCACATGCTCTGTTTGTTTAAGCAGCAGGGTGTCACCAGGTGGATGTTAGTGTTCGTGTACAAGGCTTTCACAGAGATTGATGTTCACAGCAACAGCTGAGTTCATTTACAATGCCATTCTCTGAAAGCCTTGCTGAATAGATTCCTAAAGACAGTGATTTACTGTCTGTCTTTTCCTCTTTTATTATATTCCACCACCAGTGATGCCTATTCTTATTTGATGACTTCAGTATCCTTGCTCAAAGGTGCTCATACATTTTCAAATTCCGTTACTGTTAGAAAAAAGGAGAGCAGGAAGAAGAATGATTGAGCTGTCTTTGAAAAGTTGTTGGGCTCTGGCTGTCCTGTAACTATTGTAACATGTTGCATTGTCTCAGGGTTACTGGGAGGTGTGAACAGCAGAAAACTTGAAAGAAAAAAGTGCAGCTTCTGGAGAGGTCCTTCTACCATGTGGTCTTTACTATCTCCTTTCCTATTTCATATGGGTAAATACAACATTACAACTGAAGATTAACACTGGATAGAATTTAAATCACTGAAGAGTTAAGAAGTTTCGACACTTCACAGGAACTCAAAAATTGTTTGTCCCAGGATAACGTCCTAGCAGGCTTTTTTCAGAATATTTTATTACCTTCAGCCCTAGATGTATATTCCTTCATTCAGTTTGCAGATGGTGGATGAAACTTGAAGAGCTGAACAAAATTTTCTGTTTGTAACATTCAGCATTTAAATACTTAAACCCTGCAAAAACAAACAAACAAAACCCCCACCAAATTACAACTACAGATTTTTTTCCTGGTAATTTTCCCATTTTATGAGATGGGTGGTGGTTTTGATGCTAGGGTAGGGGATCAAAAAGAATGCGGAGAATAAAGATAATACATGAGCATATGGAAATAAAGATACTTGAAATGGTCCAGCTTCTGCTTCTGGATCTCCAAGGACCTCATATGAAAGTAAATATATATTCACCAAGGAACTGCACCAAAATCTGTTGGAATCACCTAGAGCTTTTCTACTAAAGTATTGGATTTTGGAGAAGGCTTTGGAAAGCTCTCTCAATTTAGCAGCAATGCCATGACCCCATTAAATATCTAAATTACAGAGTACTTCCTAAGACTGTGTCTACCGATTTCAGTGACAAAAATGATACATCTTGTTCACATCTTTGTTTCAACTACTTGTATTTTAATTTCATTCATTTAAATGTTATAAAATTTAAAATAAAATATATAGGGGAAAGGTGATATAGGAAAAGTGTACAGCACACTGCAGCTTACAGCTTAGAAAGCTCCACCCTGTAACTGAGGTTTGCCAAATATAATGCGTATTATATAATTTTTGTCTGTATTCCAGAAGGAGGATGCTCATTTTTGTTTTCTCAGATAGAAAATGTAGTGAACTGTGGTGAGAAACTTTCATAAGTATCAAGAATCTGGATGAATTTCCCAAGAAAATGAACTAAAGTCTTCACTTTATGTGGATTCATTTAATAGAACTTCCTTCCTTTTTAAAATATGAAGAAAAGGTACAGAAAAGGTGGGAGACATCTCAGTACCAAAAGATGATGTTGTTAAGGGAATCCTCAAAGTCTAATGATCTACTGTCAGAACTCTACTCTGTGTGAGCATTTATTTTACTACCACCTCCAGTTTTAGTTTTCTATGAAAATAGAAATATGAAGAGAAAGGATAGAGTCTTGTCACTGTGTAATTTTCCTGACTTTCTTTTTAGGGTAACTTGTATGCTTTTGGGTTTTTTTCTTTGCATTCAAGAGCTTGGCTTCCTTTTTCTCCTTCCCAACTCAAGCTGAGGCATGGATATTAATAACAGGATGAAGTCTGCATTGCTTCTGCTCATGCATATATAGAAGAGGTTGGTCTTATAAGCAGTCTGTCACCTTTAGCTGTTGTCACTGCCTTCTCCAGAAAAAAATCTAACCCTAAGGTTACTAAAGACAAAAGCAACTAACCTCACATCATAAAGAGTAAAGAGAACACAGTACTTAGCAGTTTCAAAAAAATCCAATCTTCTAATCCTGGTAACACAGATGCATATCCTAAATAGTCAGAAAATCAAATATTGTTCCTGTTAATGTTTTGGTAAGCACTTTTGACAACAATACACATTTGGCCAACTCACAAATAAAGCATGCATTGTCCTTTGAATTGTGGATGGTTTGTGTATAAGAATGACAACAATTACAGAATTTGCATGTATCTGCCAACAGAACAGATGGCTTTGTAGGTGGAGCACAATGGAGAAGAAAAGAAAAGAAAGGAAATGTTCAAATGAAATCCAAAATAAAAGAGAAATCTTAACTAGATCCTCATATGCAGTATAGTAAAGAACTTGATTTGAAAACATTGCAGTAGCAGGGGAAGTAAGGAGATTGTAATGAATTTGAGATCATTTCTGAGAAAAGTATCAGAAGTGGATGGCCATGCTTCTACCACATTATATCATGAATATTCCTTAGTCCTCCCTTCCAGACAACTGCTCACAGTTATATTGGTGTAGCTCATTCCTAATGTCTATGTTGCAGTCCAGGTTTTGATCATGAAGGCATATGAAGATACATTATAGAAAATTAACTTGTAGAAACTGCCCTTATAAGGTAAACAGTGCCAAAGTGATCAAAAAATGATTGAAATAGTTCCTATAATAATGATTTTGAATAGCTGAAAAGCTAAGGCATATTCATAGTTCCATTACTTTTATCCTTATACTTCAGTGGCCACCTATTCAATCAATGGCACGGAGTACATGTACACTGGTACTGACATTTTCCTACAGCAGAAACTGTTTTTCTCTTACATGTCTCACAGATGCTTTGCAATATAATGAGCAAAATTATATCTGTGTCCCATTCATTTCACAATCTATGAAACAAACAGATTTCTGTGTGTAAATGAAGAGCAAGACACAGGGAAGTATGTGATGTGACATGATACTGAGTAGCAGTAGTGGAAGACAGATACCATAGCACATCAGTAGCTGAAATGCTACCCTTTTAATCTTTTCTTTTTTTTTTAATTTTATTTTTAAACCAATGGAACAAAAAGAAATTTCAAAAGAAAGATTTTAGTGGTGGAACGAAATAGATCTGCAGAAATCCAGGGTGACCTCTCACCATGTATGATAGACAGAATTGAAATAACTGAACAAAGATCCTATTTGAAAATGTAAAGAATTGAATATAGCAGTATAGCCAATTAGAACTGTGACTTGACCTCAATACTAAACAAAAGACAACAAGAAAGGTGAATATCAGGTAAGAAATACTATGAAAAAAGCTGTGTTAAGAAAGTGAAAAAAGAAAACTACATTCTCATTGATTCACTAAGCACACAACTGATTAACAGAATTTTCCTTTAATTCAGAATACTGTTAACAAATGAGAAAGGGGCAAACCATATGCTAATACAACCAAGTTTTTCAAAATGGTGATTTGACCTTTTGAGACAAAATCATAGCTAATGCCATTTGGGACAAATTCTATGTGCTTGATGACTTCTGAACTTCTTATCCATCACTGCATCAAGTCCATATTTGGTCCAAATTATTTTACTTTTATTAGTATTTATTGTAGGTGACATTTGTCCCTTTGTTTTATTGCCACCTGTAAGTACCTGTAGTTCCAGTCTGTTCTCCTGGACAGCATGCTTTAAAGTCTAGTCACTGTGTATGCCCACACTATCTCATCTCATTTCACCTTGCCAGGTACTTCCATATGAATGCAAAGGGTTTTTATTGAAGAAGGAGGATTTCACACTGAAGATTGCTTCTTGTGAATTCATCCATGAAGTGTTTTTTTCCTCATATAGCTATATATTCACATGTAAATGAGTCATTTTGCTGGGGCACCAGAGAACAGCATAGAAGCTAAAAATAAATTCCCATTGTCCCAGACTGTCCAAGGTACTGGGACTTAATAGGACAGATTTTATTTGCCTAATTTTATATTTTTCATTGTATCTCCCTATTTTTCTGTTTCTTATTATCTTTGCTTTCAGCTCTTTTGTTTTGTTTTATACCGGAAAATTTATCTGTGAGACCCTTCAACCAGAAGAAATTGTTCTTTCAAATTTTGTTGAAGTTTTTGACTATTTTTGTGGACATTTCTGTCTCCAATCAGACGTGAGTTACAATGGCTTGCCCTTATTTTTCAGGTTCTGTTTCCAGCTTTCATGATGGCTATCTTTGAGTAAAACAATTTTATCAAACATCCTTCAAGAAATGGCCATTAAGGAGAAAAGACAAGAGAGAGAAATTATCTCAATTAGCTCTCACATCACTGAACAAATGTGTTGTTTCTGTTCAACATCAAACTGTTCATGAGTTATCAGACTGGTTACAAAAATCAGATTCAAAGCCATAAGAGGTGCCGAAGTAATAGATGACATCACAGTCTTTTGTGCCAAAACCAAAGGGAAGAAGTGAGATGAACTTAGGAAAAGATCAAAGAGCTAAAAAGAGGGACCTTCCACGTCTCAGGCTTATACAATATTACCAAAGAGGCTTTCAGCTTGTTCTTTAAAGTCAATTAAGGAATGGTTAAATGCTGACAGTCAAGGAAAGTCATGCATACTTCTTCCACTACCAGAAGGTGTGCTCAATACAGAAAGGAATCGGAGGATATCCACTGTTCAATATGAATTTGAAGTCTCTATACTTAGGCAAATAAAAAAAAGCAGTGGATATGTATTGCTACAGGTACAAATTTAAAATCCCAGTAACAGCCACTTTTCTTTCCAGTAAAAACTCTCCTCGAGTGGGGTTAATATTCCTCTAATGATTAAAAAAAAATTCTCTGTGGTGAAGCACAACTGTTGAAAAGAACTCTGCATAATATCATGTTCAGGCATATGTGCACCCATGTTAATTTAATATTTTCCTTTATTTTGGATCTTGCAGAAAGATATTATTGCCACAGATATTTTAAATTTGAAGTCTGTTCAGCCATCTGAATTACTGGATAAAATAAATCATTGTAAATATAAGAATATTATCATATTGATGTGAGGATAAAATTCCTACAGTTAAAAAGTATTTTAAACATTTCTTTGGTTTCATATTGTGCTTATTTTTTTACATCTAAAACAAAAATGAGACTGAATTAGTTTTTAAGAGGTGCAAGCAGAAGTGTTTGTAGAATAATTTGGAGGATGTAAACATGGTTAGTCACAATCTGATCTCAAGCACATATGTGAAATATAGGAGAATTTCAGTGAAGTTGAATTAGTAGTAGAATCTGTCTAATGGATATTTTTTAGGATTGTTTTAAAAAATAAAAAAACCAGAACAATTGCACGGTTTGAATTCATTGTCTCCTCCTAATTAGATGAGGTGAATAAAATCATTCCCATATCTTGAATTTTCAGATCCTATGGCATATATACCAGGAGTGTAACAGGAACCTGAATATAGTCTACCTAGAAATTCCATCTACCTTTGTTGCCTTAAAAAAATGGATATCTTGCATGCTTACCACTGGCCACATGAAATCCCCAAAAGGCCCCTGTAAATATTTGGGCATACATTCATGGTTAGAGTACCAGAAGCATGATGTGCCTACACCAGTGACTCAAGCAGCAGAAATATACTTCAGCTCAAATCAAAAGATAACACCCCTTACCTATTTATTTGCCTTTAATTCCTGATATATTCAAAAGCAATCCTGAAGCTGCTTCAGCTCACTACAATTGTTTTTGATTGATTTTGGGTTTAGCACTTGTATAGATACATATATACATACATATGTGTGTGTGTATCTATATATATAAACGGAGACTGTATTTATCATATTATTAATATGTACTTCCATATACTTTACCCACTATAGCTCTTTATCTCCCTCCCTGATTCTAAACACATACTGACAAGTGTATTTCACAGATATTACATATTATATGTTTTCATTCTTTTTTCTGGGCACTTGCACAAACATCAGGACAGTTAAAAGTATAATTTTCTTTGATGAAAATAATCTTATATTTTGAAAAATACTCATTTGAAAATGCATCCATTGTCTACCAGAGTTTCAAGAATATATCTTTATTTTCTTTAAGGAAAACCTCTCTCTCTTTAAAGGTCAAGTGTTAAATGGTTAATGGTATTGATTTATAGCTAATAGTTACTTCATTTCTGTTATGGGAACTCTGAGAACTGGCTTGGTCTCCTAGCTGTGATAAAATGTAGGTTAAGTATGTAATTTATTATTTGTCCCTCTGTGATTAATTGATAATTTACAAATACTGATTACTTAATCATCCAAAATATTAATCAGCAGCCAGCTAAATTGCACTGGGTTAAATGGTTTTAATATCAATGATCAAGTGGTCACTGAAAGAAAGAAATTCTCTCAATTCTCTCAATTAAAGAGCTGACTTTAGATTTTGCTGTCAAATGCTCCCTGTTAACCTCACCTTCCTACTTACTGCTAAAAACTCAGAACCGATCTGGCATTTCACCAAAATCAGCCCTTTAAAATGCTGGAATCAAGACTTTAGTTCAGCAAATGCCTGCATTGTATCAAAATCTGTGGGAAATTCCACATGGCCTGGAAAATGTTTTGTAACACTGTCAAAAGATCTTCTGTATGCAAACAAATAAGACTTCAGCTCACTGTGTACTGGTCAATCAGTGCAATAATTCAAAATAATACTGCAATGATAGCCAAACTTACTGTCTGTTATGTAAGGAAATTCATTATCATTCAAATAAGTGTCCAAAAATTTCCATTTGTATCATCTATAATATCTGTGGTGAAAAAACATTCCCTGCTTCAAACTGTGTATTGACTTTTCACTTTCTAAGTGAGTATTGGGGAAATTATCCTCTTATTGTGAGATCAGCACAACTCAGAAAAGTGTTTTGCTCATTTGCTCTGTGGATTGAAGATTTAATGTCATTTAATGATCAGTGAATTGCTGTTGTGGTAATTGTTTTCTCATGTTTATTAAAAAATAGCATTCAATTTCTGTACATCTCTGTTTACTGAATAAAGAATTTTTTTAATCTTTTTTTGATGTAGTTTTTGCAGTGGCATTTTACTGAGCTAATGAGCATGTCATGAACTTAATTATTGTATTGTAAAGCATAACAGAACTTATGATCACATGTTCTGTGCTTTAGTTGATTGTAGTATATTGTGTACATCAAACTGCAATAATTTACTGTATTATGTAGTCACCTTAAGAACAATACTGTTAAGAAAGGAGCAGAGTGGGCAGTCAGGCTGCAACAAGCTGCTACTTTGTGTTTCACTATAGTTATCCAAATGAGGTAAGCTCAGCTGGTTGGAAATTGTGCTGATAGTGCCCAAGTTGTGGTTTAGATCCCCATACAGCCCATTCACTACAGAGCTGGACTCAGTGATCCTTGCGGGTCACTTCCAAATCAGAATATTCTGTGATTCTGTTAATGTCTAAAGTGACAATGTCACTTTAGATGGTTCTGGTCAGTCCAGAGCTACAGTAAAAAGCCTGGTAATGCAGAGGTGAAATTGCTGAGTAATGCAGCAAACATCTGTAATCCTAACCCTGAGTAGCTGTACTGTTTAAATCAAACCCAGTCATGTAACAGTTAATAAACTGCATGGGGAAAGCTTGACTAACACTTGTTTTTACTCTTCAAGCACAAATTATTGCTACTCATTTAAAGTCATCAGCAACCAAATCTAAGAAAAACTCAGAGTATTAAAACCCTCAGTTATACTTTACATAACACAAGTTTGGAAACTGTCACTGCATTTTATGAAATTAAATAGTATGTTCATTATATTATAATGCTAAAAAAAATCAGCTTGATACCCTCATGCAAGGTAACTGGCAATTGCAGTCCATACTACATTACTTACCTGAATGTCTTCAATTTAGATATGTCCTCCATCAAACACTTAATCAGCATTTCTTCATGACCATTTTGCTTGGTTTGTGAGGAAAGCTGAAATAAAAGCTGGGGAAAAAAAAACTCATATCAAGTCAAAGGCAAGTTCATAACAGCAGGTTTATTGAATAGATCCATGAAAAGATGTATCTTTCTCAAATATTTGGAGAAATAACTTGGCCATTCGTCTTCTTAAGTAAATTCTGATTCATTTTTTAGCATATCCTAAATCATAGGATATGTCGGTTTAGTGTTAGGAAATAAAGTTTCAGCACATTGAAACACTGCAGGTAGAACAATAGCTATTCTATAATATTGAACCAACCCAGTCATGAAATAAAAAGATGCTACCTCAGACAGCATCAAAACACAGGTCATTATTTCTCCTCAGGGCTGATATTTAAGGTACTATATTCTGTATGGTAATATTTTATTACCTGTCCAACTGCTTTAAGTTTTTCCACTTAGAGTGCTGCATTTATGCACATGACCAGTTCAGTTGCTCACACTAGTTTTGTTATAACTATTAAATCAAATATTTTTTTCTTAAGCTGTGCTATGTTCCTAGACATGCATAAAGATGTAGGAGACAAGATCATACCCAAACCACAACTAAACTGAATATAATTAATGGTAAGCATGAGCTATAGCTGAGTGAAAAGACCTAAAGAAGTCTGTAGAAAATGTACATTAAATAGACTTTGAACATATTTTCCCACTGAAATATTGTTAACATTATGTACAGATGTAAGTGTATACAAATAGTGTATTTGTCAGAGCCCCTGGAAACCTTACTACTTATGAATGTTGTCCTTCTACAACTCTCAGCTCGTTTCTGTAATTAGCTTGATTTCCATAGAGCTCTGAATAATTTATAAGTAATTTCAAAAGAAGCAAAGAAAAGGTCATATATTACTAAAACACACTTTTATTTTGGTTTTTTTAATACTACCATAATATTTATCCATATGGAAAAAATAGAAAAAGAGAATGCATCCCAAAAAATAAACATCAGGTTCATTATGATGCTTGTTCATTTTTTCTCTTATTGCTTTGAAACAAGAATGGTAATAGATGTTGGAAAGAATTAATGGTGTATACACAAACAATAATATGACATGAGTGTCAACACTGACTTTTGGGTTTGATCTGCTGGGGACCATCTGTCCATCTTTGTGCTCGGAGAAATAGACAACTGCAGCAGTAGATAAATCCTGTATCTGGTTTGGAAAGCAGTTGGTTTAACACTTCCATGAAATCTGTGATTAAGTGAGAAAATCTATATTCAAGTACACAAAACTCACTCACTCTATTCTTCATTGTTTTGTGTATAACCTCGAACAGTTGCTTTCTGCCCCCCATATGTCACCAGAACTGCTTTGTAAACTCCTACAATCTTGGATTTTTTTTTTTTTTCCGGGGGAAGCTTGAGCTAAGAGGGGCTTTTCCACTGTATTGTCTTTGTCTTCTGGTCCATTAGTCTCCTACAGCTTTTGGTTTCAGTGGAAAAATGTGGAAAAAAAGCTGGCTGCAATGATTATAATTAATGACATCACTTAATAAGAAGAGAAATAAAAGTCCTTATAATTTTCAAACGTTTCTACACTACGTGTTATCTGACTAAAATGATA
Organism: Leptocoma aspasia; assembly: GCA_013399835.1. Classification (NCBI taxonomy): domain Eukaryota; kingdom Metazoa; phylum Chordata; class Aves; order Passeriformes; family Nectariniidae; genus Leptocoma; species Leptocoma aspasia. Next base: position 1,072,919 of record VXAX01000824.1, read on the forward strand.
ATATCTGAGATCAGATACAGAGAGGCACAAAGGCTAATTTGTTATAGCTCTGTTATTATCCAGTAAATGTCATTGTGGTGTGAGTATACTTTGGAATTAAATGGTGATGTGGTCAGTTGCTGGAACATGGCAGACATGACATTGATTCCACAGAAGATTGTATAAAAGATCATTTCCATAAAATGATATAGGATTTCTTGCCATTATCCTTTTCAAATTGAGAGCAAGTAACTGTTGTAACAGTTCAGGATTCTAAAATGCAGTGCTCATTGATGTGCAGATGGCCTTCTGTCTTCTACAAACTTTAGCATCTCCTCGCAGACAGGTCTAAATATGGACTTCAAGCCTCTTCTGATTCTTTCAGATAATGATGTCTAAATATCACTGTCATAAAATAGCAAATGAAATTCAATATTAAACAATCTTCCACTCGTATGTGTATCTTCAAATTCTATTAATTCTCCATCAGAGGAAATTTTCTCTAAATGATAAATAATAAAAATAAAATAATTTGCATTATAATTGGATAATAAAAACAATAATTGGCATTTGGAATAAATTTAGCTTAAAATGGGGTTTAAAATCATATATAGAACAAATTTTTTTGGGTTGGAAGTGACCTAAATAATCATCTAATCCGCCATGTCTAGGAACACCTTCCACTACACCAGGTTGCCCAAAACTCCATCCAACCTGGCCTTGAACACCTTCAGGGATGGGGCATCCATAACTTTTCTTGCAACCTGTTCCAGTGTCTCACCACCCTCACAGTAAAAAAGAGATATTTGTATTCAAAATATATTCAGAAAGTAGATAGGTACAATTGGTATCATGGTGATCAATATCATGTTACAGGGCTTGAGGACTATTTGTTTGGATATACTCAATAACAACAATAATCAAAATAATAATTATTGAACTCTCATTCTTTTATTACCTTTGTGAAATGTTTCATCTTGACCATAAGTTTTTCAGTTTGGACTTAATGATAATAGAAAACAAAATAAAAATTAAAAGAAAAAAAGAGAGAAAAGAAATTAGATTAATCAGATTAAAAGAACATAAGTGTTCCCTTGGCCTACTCTGAGTAACTGGTATGGAAAGTAAGAAATAGAAAAGGTTTTAACCAGCAAAAACTTTGAGTTGTTGAGACATTGATGCTCAAAAGAACTACAGAAAAGTTACATGTATAAAATAGAGAGGTGATGAATTAATAGCAAAACAAAGCCAAGTCTCAAGATAATGGATAGCTAAAAGCAGAAAAAGCAATATCCATATTCAACTGAAGTGCAGCAGAAAGGAGCCTGCCAAATGAGAGGCTTAGCTCCTGGTCACCTACTGCGAAGATCTGACCCACGAAAACATTGGTTCAAGACGTGATCAAGTAGACAATGTAGTTATTTACTGCTCTGGTGTTACACATGCTCTGTGAAAAAACAATCTGTCTTGACAGGTGGATTGTATTTTTGTATATATTTTTGTATATCACCCCATCATCTTGAGGGGTGATGTCTGAACTTAGATGAGAACTTTAGAAAGCTCCACAATTTTCAGTTTCTAGAGGAAAACACGTGGGTACATTCAACAAAACCAAAGGGAGATTAAGAAGTAGTGATGATCCCCTGGGCTGAATGCTAGAGGAGAGACAATTTAACTGCTACTACCACTTAGTAAAAGCAAGAATAATCCTTAATGCAGAAACATTAGAGCATCAAAGTGAAACATTCTGCAAATGCATATAACACTCATTTGGTGCAGGGATTCAGTGCTCCATGGAGAAATGAGCCTGAGCAAGCAATGGAACCTAGAAAGTGATCAAGAATCTATATTAACATCTAAACAACCAACACACAAATAACCAGAACATAGGAATGAAAATGCTCAGATGCTACAGGTCATTGAACAGAATAGCTTCTGGATTGCATCACTACAGAGCAATGTGCAAAACTCAAGTAAACCCTGTGACTAATGAACTCATGCCTAAATCCAAAAATGAACAACTGTGTAATCAATGTGACAACAATGAGTCAACAAGAGTAAAGTTTTCCACTCCAGTATGCCAAATAATAGATGATTCAGAAAGAGATATCTTTTTAAACTAAAATTAGTTATATAATACTTATATCTTCATCTATTTTTATATTAATTGGATACTTCCTTTAAAATCAATTAGGAATTGCCATTCCCTACCTTAAGATGTGAGAAAAGAATATATGAGTAGTAGTGATTTTCCACTGCAGTATAAACTGGAATTCAACAGTGAACTGGTCTCCCTCAGAGATTCTCCCTGATGTCTTGGCAAGCCACTTAATCCTTCAAAACCACAGTAAAATGAGAATAATAGAACTTTTATGATCTGTTTGTAGTTTTTTTGTAACAGACCTGTCACACACATACATGCATGAAAATATTTAGACTTAATGTTCTGAAAAGCTAGATTGCAACCATGGTACCTGATACTTAAGGCAAAAGTAATGTAGTTAGAGGGGAAATATGTTGATATTTGGTAGCACAGAAGGGCATTCTTGGAGCACAATTGCATATATTGTGCATGTTTAAAAGAGACTGGTATTAAAGAGTAAACTATAACTTTGAATAGAGATAAGGTTGTAGTTTTCAACATATATAGAAATTTAGGCTGGGTCTGCCTAAATTTTTCTAGGGTGAGTATGTTATTAACCAAAACCAATGGCTTTTAGTATTATGTTAAAAATTCAAACACAAAATCAGAAATAAGAAACTATTGCAAGAGTGTCCTGTAATTGGGACTTAAGAAGCAGTTGAAACTCCGGTGAGCTGAGCAACTTTTCACTTCAGCATGTGATGCATCCTTTTGCAGGAGCTGAAATAACAAAATCTGTGGGCAGATCTGTGGGAGTTATTTTCACTGTCTTTTGGTGGCAGGCACGGGAAGAGGGACAGGTGCGTGGACTGAAGAGAAGCTTGAAAAAGCAATTTATAGTGCCCTATCACATCAACCTAATTCAGATCTCAGTACCAACAAGACTTAAAAATACGAGTGAAGAAAGGCTATTGTGAAACGAGAAAAGAAACCATCTGGTATTGCAGTGGCTTTCTGGAGATGGAGATAATAAATGGGGTTAGTTCCATTGTTGAAATTAGGTGTTCTTTTCTATTAACTTTTTAATTAGTGCTTTTCTCTACCAGTTAAATCAATATTGCGTAACAAACTGCTTGGATCATCCTGACAAAGAGGAAAATTTGTTCGATGGGAGGCTGAATTTTAATATCGTTGCCCAAAATTCACAGGATTTTGCCAAAGCTTTGAGCCAAGACTTTTTGTGGTGACATTTAATTTCAGCCCAGCCCTCATTCCTGTCTATCAAGTCAGAAAGGAACAAAGCCTTATCTGAATACCACTGCATTAGGAAAAATCACAGTGTGCCAAAATGTGCATAACAACATCTGTATTTGTTTGGTCATGCCGCACCCTGTAGTGGGGTGGGGCATGACCTTATGAATCTTCACTTCCTCCACACTGCTAAAGCACTTGAAATTAATTTGGTGGAAGAATCCAGCTGAAAAGACTGGGGAGGTCAGGCTGACTGTGTGAGCATTGAGTGTGCTGCTGAGCATAGTTAGAAGTCTGAGGAGAATCAAGGAAAGCAAATTTTCTGCAAAGGTATTTGGACTGACATTGAATTTTCTCTGAACTGCTTTATTTCTGAGCACTTAACAAGTGTAAGAGCTCCATCTATTCAGTAGCTTTTCAATTAGTAAAATAAACAACTCAGGAGCGCTGGAAATCAAATTTGCATCTTTTGATAAGCACCAAGAAAAAGTGCCACAATTTATTGGTGATCTGGTTAAAAGCCTTTCTTTCTGTCCCTGGTACATAATAGAGACACATACTTAAGAAACCCTGCCTGGGAAACTTATTTCAAAATGAGGAAGATAGCTGTCGGCAACATAAAATATCTTTTCTTGTCTAGAGATTCACTGCTTCCATTCTTTCCAGGGGCAATATAAAAGAAACTGAGAGCACCATCCTCTAGAAAAGGAGGAGTCCAGCAAATTGTCACACTGCTTGATGTATTTCTCCTCCTCACCTCAGGACTATCTACTGCATAATTGGCAATAAATTGTTGTTGCTTCTTACTATGGCAAATCCCTTTGTGACTTTTATATAGTAGGATAGACAGAGGCATAGAGAGAATAAAAAATCCAACAAGTGTAGTGCTTAAGGGCTATCAATAAGAAAAGAATATTAGTGACAAAAATCTTCTAATAGAAAAAAAACGCAGAAAAAAACTTGGAATAAAACTGTGTCTATGCATCACAAAACAGTGTGTTTATTTTCTGTCCTTTTGTTAAAAAGGGAAAATAGATTCAAAACTGACTGAGCATTTTCTCATCTTTCCTCAGGAATCTGGAATTTTATCCATTGGATACCTATAAACACACACCTTGCTCAGGTCTCTGATATGTCTTCTTATTTATTCAATCAAGAATAAAGTAGTTTGTGTACAGGAATTTCAACACAATTTCCTGATTGCCTTTTTTTTTTTCACTTGCTTATTATTTCTTTCTCAGAGAGGTTTCCTGGACACAGTTCAATTAACTGAAAAGAAAAAAAAAAAATTAGACCAATTACATTTTCTTTTGTAATAATGTGGGGTTTAGATACGTACTGAAATGTTCTCATGGCAGAAAAGCCAATAGCTTTTGCAGCAATATATTCCTTCTGTTCATGGTACATCTTGTTTTACCTTGGCATGAGAGTGGGGGACACAACCAGGCCAGCTGACCCAAATTAACCACAGGGATATTCCATAGCAGGTGGTCTCAGCTCAGATATAAAAGCTAAGGGAGAGAAATGGGATTGGGGATATTTTTTGTGAATGATGTTTGCCTTCTGGAGCAGTTGCTGTGCATACTGAAGTGCTGCTTCCCATGGAGTGGATGAGTATTGCTTGCTGATGGGGAGTAGAGATAGAACTTTTTTTCCCCTTGCTCATGTGTGTGTACAAACTTTTGCTTTTTTTGCTGTAGTGAACTGCTTAATTTTAAGCTACTATCTGTTTTCCATCTTTTTTTCTCTCCTCTGTCCAGCTGGGGAATAATAGAGTTGTTTGTGGGCACCTGGGATCCAACTAAGGTCAACTCACTGCAACAATCTAAACTAGTTTGTTAGTATGTTTATGAAAAATTCATTAACAGCACTGTTTTTTATCTAGACTTTGCAAAAGTCATAGAGAGTGGTTACTCTGGTTTTGCTGGAAAGCACGTACAGGTTTTCATTATTACGTACTTGCCAAAAAAACCTCTCAGCATTTTATGATATTTGAATCCATGCTGTATCATACTGCATAGAATTTATTCCAGGTAACCCCCTTCACATCAGCTATGGTCATCTCCTAGAAGAAAACCCCAAAATTTGGATGTAGTTTTCTATTTTTTATGAACATATTCTAATAGTTAAACTGTGGATGAATCAAGATTTTTTTTTCAAATTGTTTTCGTGTCTATTGTATGAGCGAACCTGTGGTAATTTTTACATGAAGTGTGGATTGTATCTCTATATAGATACAGACATATAGATAATACCAATTCTGAAAAGTCAGTGATAAGAAACAAAGAGGCATTTTTGTTCTGACATTGTTCACATCTTTCTCAGTGAGGGACTCCACTGAATAAAGAATAAAGTAGATAAGATTTTAATAGCTTTCTCTTCTCTTCCTTTCTTTGGACCACTAGAAAATGCTGCCTCTGAAATAAATTTGCCTCTTTGACATAATGTTGAATGCAATTATTTTCTTTTATGGAACAGTCCCTGCTAGGAATGCAAATAGCAAAAATATCACCCAGTTTGACCAGAATCAGCTAGCTTGTGTTAAAACCAGGATCATTCAAATTAATTTTGCAGTCAGTAAAGTTCCCACTGGCTTCAATACCTCTATACCTAGGGTTTAAAATTCACCACAAATATCATGGGAGGGAACCTTGTAATTTTTCCTTTTTCTCCTTCCTTTGGTTTTTTAAATAACATAAATTATAATCTTTTGTATTTCTTTGCAACTTAGTCCTGTTCCTGTACTGTATATGAGTGGAATTTTCAAAAGGTCTCAGGATTAGTATAATGCAGTTTCTGCTTAAGTCTCTGATAGTTTTGTCAGTAGCCCAATGGCATCATGGAAACTAATGAGATTTTAAGAAAACCAAAAAATCTCCCCTCCTTTCCTCTCCCCCATTCCCCCACTAAATGTTAGGCTCAGCTTCTTTATAAAAAAAAGAAAAAAATTATCAATTTATTATTTTATTGTTACTACTATTGTACTACTATTTTACCTAATAAATCAAAGCTCTGTATTTGAGTTTTGTACCTTATTTATTTTTTCTGTTTATTATTTATTTATTTTACTGTTTCTACACATTATAGCTTTGTATTTGTAAGAAAGACAGGTTGCTAAAAAACGTGGATCAGTAAATGCTCAGCAGTAACCAAGCACAAACAGCTTTAGATTAAATTGTAACTGTTGACTGTATTCAGGAGACTTTTGTCATTGACTTGTTTTCTTCAGAAAACTTTTTGTTGCTTAGACAAAAAACAGAGCAAGTGACACAGTGATTTCTTGATTTTACTACATTTCCCTAGACTTCCATGGATTGCCATAGTCTTGCAGCTCTCAGTATTTCTCAATATCTCAGCATTTCACAATATGCCATTGTAGAACTTGATGGGTTTATGTTAACACTCCTTTCAAATAAAAAAGTCATATAAACAAATGCTGAGTCTGTGGCAAAGCTCACCTGTTAGCTAGGGGACAATGTGAACTGCTGAAGAACCAGGCTTTAGAGCAAATTAGGGCTTTTGTTTTGCAGTACTGCCAAAAAAAACATTTGCTGAAGGGTCATATTGGAGGAATAATGCCAATTAGAAGTTCTGCAGAGTCCCTTCCTCGTAGTTCCATACATGTCAATGTAATACACAGGAGCCAGTAAGAAATGGGGCAAATATTTGTTATCTTGCTTTTTTTTTCATTTTTTTTCATAAAAATGCAAAAGAACCATTATAATTTAAGTTCCTACCCCAGCTGAGTGACCATGTGGTACTCTTACAGTACTTGAACCACTCATTCAGTTTTTCTGATCTGGGAGATAGGGAGAAAGAGGAAAGAGTGCCAGAAAACATCTTATTTTAAATATGTTCTGATGAGAAATCCTGCTGGAAATTGCTGCTTGCTAAATTTGCCTTTCTACTGCTTCTTCTTCTGGATGTACACCAGAAAGAAAAAATGGTAGATGCTTTTTGGTTATTTTTTTGGGGCTTGAAAAGCAAAAAGAGACAATTGCTTGTTCAAACACTTCTATTTTTTTTTTTTAATTAAACCCCTGAGATTATTCAGTATAATCAGGTTTCTTGGTGGTTGGGGTTTTTTTTTAATTTCAATAAAACACCATCCTGATTTTGCTCAGACTGACTCCTCCATCCTTGATGAAAAGTTCAGTAATAATACAACCTAGAAGCTAGAGCTTTAAAAAAAATGCATATAGTAGTCATGTTAAAGATGTGATACCTGCTTCTGGTTCAAAGCTTAGACCACTTTAAACTGGCTCAAGTGCTACTCAAGTACACACAGCACAAAGCAAGTTGTGCCAAAGATTCTCCTTTCTGTTATTAATCACTGAGAAGTAACACATAATTCAGGTAAAACAAGTGCTGGATGTTCAGTGTGTCTATCTCTTTCAAAAAGTATATTTGTGTACTTTTACATTCAATTCTGTATACAGAAAAATGGTAAGTACTGTTCTATAAAATCCAGACTCTAACACAATTCTGAGACATCTCTATGAATCTCTTAGTAAATTGATTAAGGTACTTAATTAAGTTCTGTCAGTGGTAAACTTGTGTACACTTTCATTTTCTCACTGATGATTTGGGCAGATCTGGGATATAAATACATGACAGGTAGCTCTGGGCCAGGTGCCGTATCGTCGTGGTTTATGCATTGAAGGAAAGACTTTTGACGACAATATCAGAAGGCTAATATGATTTATTAAAATGACTCCATAATTCTAGTATTTTTCTATATCTGCTCAGCAGAGAGCATTCTCCATGCTCCTGCTGCTGCTTCGTCTAAGTAATGTCCCGAATAGTTTACAATATCAGAAAGATTACAGTCTTTCAGCTCCTTCTCCCACTTTTAAGGAGGAGGCCGAGGAATTCTAAAATGTCCTTGAAGAACTCTAGATATCTTGTTTACAGAAAGCTTACACAGAGTAAAAAAACAGTAAAAGGATGTTCTCCCATGGGAAAGTAGATCAGAAGGCTTACACACAGAGAAACTTATAATATGTTCATAGCAACAGTGCCGTTTACCATTCAAAGAACGGTAAGAATGGAGTAAAGGTGAGAAGCTGTGAAACCACATTGTGAAAGCAATTCTTCAGGCAGAGTCCAATTTATCAGTCAGGGTGCTTTTATCTGTGTAACCCCCTGAGAAGCCAGAAGATAGTGCCATCTCACCGAGGACCTTCTCTTTTGTCATCTGCATGTCCAGCTGTGCACACCAGTACTGGTGCTTAGGCATATGGCTGAACCTTTGTGTGCCTTTTTTATATTGAAATACATAGGTGTGTTTTCTATGACTTTTTTTTTAACTAAGTCATCCTTTTTACTTACAATTAAATCTGAAAACAGTCTCTGTGAACTCCTGGTAGAAAGATAGAGCAAAAATACTCCAAAAGATTCAATTAATTTTCATCATTAATTAATGCATTGAAATTTAAAATTAAGTGATTATTCCATAGAGGTAAGTATAAAAATAAATATCTGGAGAGAGTTTGCAATAACCAAATAATTGATTAATCAATTAATCCTTCTGCATACATTTAATTAAATCAGAAGCATCAGAGAACAAACAGAGCCTTTATATAAATGGAGCTGGAATTCTAGTAATTGAAAATAGCTAGCTGTTCTTTTGGTATATAAGCTCTTTGCTAGAGATACAGACATGATCTTTTATTCTGTTTTGATAAATCAACAGGAGAATTCAGGTATAAACAAGTATCCTGTTAAAGAGAGATTAGCTGATTTTCAACTTATACTATTTCTTTTTAATGAGAAAAGTGTGAGCCTTGGGTTATATTATTACAGTATAATAATCAATAATTACTTGCAAAGAGCCTGCTTTAAGATGTTCATCTGGCTAAATTTCTCTCTACTAATAAATTTGCAAGTAGGTAGATCTTCCAAGAAGGGCACTGAATTGGCTTAATTTGGTTCAAACTTATTATCCAGATGCCTACCTAGAAGACTTGGCTGGTTTCTTTTTCTTCCCTGCTTTTCCTTGTCTCCCCTTACCTCATCTTGCCTCCTGATGGAGCAGAGGCTGTGGTAACAAAGTATTTACCATGTTTATGGCATGTATGGAATCAAAGTCTGAAGCATCGTGTCTTGAATTTGGGCTATTCAGTTCTGATATGTTTTTTGGTTGTTTTGGTTTGTTTTTTTGGTTTTTTTTTTTTGTATTTAGAACAAAAAGAAAGGACAAAGTAATTAATTGAGGCATCCATGCTCATCTAGTCCTTTTGACTGTTAGTGCTGCAGCCAAGAGGACTCTCTATAGCTATAAAGGAGACCACCCTAGATTTCTCCCCTAACAGTCTGAACACAAAAATCAGTCCTCGTTGCTATGGTAGGAAAAGCAGGATTATCTTTTTTTTTCTCTTTTCTTGTTTCTCCTGTTTCTTCTCTCCTCTAGACAATGCTTTTCAAGGAAATGTGTTGTGAATAAGCATTTATCACATTATTTAAATACTTTCCAGTAATAATGGGGTTATCTTTAAGGACTACCTGAAGATGCTGGCTTCATCACTTTAAAACAGACTGAGAGGAAGAAAATGAAGCATTTGGTGTCTGATTTCCAGTAAGAACTCTTGTAATAATTTTCTTTATGAACCTACGTCTTTTTTTTTTTTAACTTGATCCTATATTCTGATTCTCCACAAAATGGAGTTCATGAAGTTTCTTCATATACTTAACATCCATAAAAATATTTGACATGTCATTTTAGAATTCATATTGACTTCTTAACCCAAAATTTAGTCACAAATACATTTATATAATCTCTTGCAAACTTCTCAAATATGAATATATATTAGTGTATGTGTTATTTTTCTGTAACTTAAGTGAGCAAAGTCCTTACATGTTTACGAGTCATGAAGCATGACAAAATCATCTAAAGAAAATAATTTTAATTTTTTTTGAAAAACATGTTAGCTGAATTTTACAGAAAAATCTTATAGAAGAGTGAATGAAACAGTTTGATTTAATGTATGAATAAATAATGTCTGAAACAATTAATCTTGCATTTTATTAACTAGGAAATCTGGGCTATTTCTTTGCTTACATATTTTTTTCAGGGCAAATAATGTATTTCAACATATTGACTAAATCAAAATTCTGACCAGTAGTAAGTTTATAGATTTTATTTCATCTTGAAGTACATGGCTCATTTTCATGTATTAGATCACAACTGATTGGAAAGTGGGACTTTAGGTGGCTGTGGGCCAACTGAACTGAATCCAGAGTAAAGTGCTAAGCTTTGACACGTTACCCTTGAAAACAATGGCTGAAAGAAAATTAAAATTCTTCTGCTGGGAGTTGAGTATTTTACACTACTTGGGAACTAATTACTAAGGGCATATCCGACACCTAGGCCAGTCTCTTTCCAGACCACTTGTTTTAAACTGTTGAGTGTGGATTGAAAAAAATCAATAAGAAGGCTTCATACAGACCAGTTTTCTAGCTCTACTTGTTTTGATTAAGAACACATGGTAATAAACAGTAGGGCTGTCAAAGTCATTGTTTTGCTTTGTGACAGTTTTAGTCAAATGAATGTGCAAATATGAAAACCCCCACCCATTTATAGTTTCTTTCTACTAATATTGAGTGTTTGTATCTTCATATCATTTCTTATTAGGTTTAGCCAAATTTATTCTCTGGCTTTTTTACAAATGCAGTTCCAATACATGGCTTATGACTAGACTTTCCAAATACCACAGCTATATGTATAATAAAAAATACACACTATAAAGCTCAGTTGGCAAAAGTTTTGAGTTTGCATTCAAGAAATGCAGCATAAGACTGGAGCCACACTGCATGATAATCCGATCCTAGCCTGCATTCAATCTGTCACTCTTCCTACCAGATGTAGACACTACTCCAGTGCCAACCACAGACCTTGAGTACAACACACAGCACTGAGGAAAAATGTACGAGATGAAAGAAGGAAAGATAGTTATATATCGTCGTGGTCCATACATAGAAGAAAAGACTCTTGACGACAATTTCAGAAGGCTAACGTGATTTATTAAAATGACTCCATAATTCTAGTATTTTTCTATATCTGCTCAGCAGAGAGCATTTCATGCTCCTGCTGCTGCTTCGTCCAGGAAAATGTGTCCGAATAGTTTACAATATCAGAAAGATAAAGTAATTTCAGCTTCAGTCTCCTCATAGGTAGGAGGAGGCCAACCAATTCCATGTCCTTGAAGAACAGACACAGATATTTTGTTTACAGAAAGCTTATACGGAGTAAAAGACAGCAAAAGGATGTTCTCCCATGGGAAAATGATCAGAAGGCTCACACACAGAGAAACTTATAATATGTTCATAGCAACAGTTATAAGACATTTGAATTATATTGCATATCATTGATGATAAAAATGAGAGTATATGATGCATAAATTAGGTTTTATGAAGAAAATCATGGTGGTTTTGAATAAGAAATATTCACATTTTTTTTATACTGTATTACTCACTAGATGCAAGAAACCAGTAAGCAATTTCTGTAAGTACAAAAAAAGAGAGAATTAATTTTTGACCCCCACAAGTGCCTTCTAGGATTACCAGTTACTATGCAGTATCCTCCTAAACAGGAGTATTGGAAAGAGCATTCTTAGGAGTTTGGCACTAACATTAAATGATTAGGGTGTCACTTTGCCAATAACAGTTTTCAAAAGTTCGGTAACCCAGGGCACAGGCTTTCTTTCTACAATGTACAATAGCATTGTCCTGAGCTTTACAATTGGATGGACAACCTGAATGATGGGAAATCAGTTAAAAATAGCTGTACCTGTTTGTGCAGATTGTAAATCGCCAATATTTTGCTTGCTTTTTCCATGAAAGAGAAAGTGTGAATTCTCTGCATTGCATGGAGGCAGAGTGAAATCTTTCCATTTATTCAGGCTCATGTGCTCAGTCATTGAATACGAGGTTTCCACCTTTCTCTTCTGGTGTCCTCAATCTGTCCAGAGAAAAGGTGAGGAGAGCTATGATCACAAAACTAATAATGGAGGTTGCATCACTCAGCTTTAAATGTTTATAGTGTGCAGGTTTATGAACAAGCACAGTTTTTTGGTCTCCACTCCCTGCACTATCTAAAAGCAGAGCTAAAATTGTTGCAAATATCTATATTTTTAAAAAAACATTAATTTTGAAATTCTTAATGAGGGATACCTGTACTTGCAGTGTATAAAAGTAGGA
>VXAX01000824.1:1085624-1133273 GCA_013399835.1 Leptocoma aspasia
CCTTATAAAAATAAATATATATATTTAAATTTAATATAATTTATTGCTCATATTCTTAAGATATTATGCTGATGGTCTCCATGATCTCTCTGGCCCTTTACTCAGTTTTTCTCTACCTGGCGCAGCACATACTTGAGACCAGAGCATGAGGTGGAGGCAATACAATTTTAGGGTTCTGCTGGTTGGTGATTGTACTAGAAAAAAATTTTAACAATCAAAAAATATTTGATCACTTTCTTCATAAATCCCTTTTTGTTTTTATAATTATTTGAATTATAAAGAAGATTGTATACATAGTGATGATCAAACTAGAAAAGTAAATAATGAAATTTTAAAAAATCAAGAGTAATAATTCTTATGACAAATGAGCAAAAAAGACAGCTTTTCTTTAAAACAAGGAGAACTAATATTTATGAGGATGTCTGATGTGAAGATTAAGATAAGCAAAATAGCAGATAACAGAAGTACCTATACTTAATTTAAGCAGGTGTATTTTCCAAACTTTATTCATAGTATCTCCACTCACATCAAATTCACTGGTACTTGTGCAATTTTAAACTTCATATCTGACTTTCTCCTCAAGGGAATATATCACCACTACGTTTGAAAGTCTGTAATGTACAATTGTAAAATACCTGGTTTGTTACTTTTTAATTTATAATCTCTGTAATCTCCTTTGACTAGTTTCTCTCTATACGCTGGTGTGTAAGCTAATGCTTCAGCATAACTGAACTACATGGATTTTACTTGTTTCTTCTAAAGATTACATGTATTGTGCTTATCTGTAAAGCATCTTTTTAGGTAAGTTTTACAGAAAGGATTGCATAAAATCGTTCCCTTTTCTAACAGGACTTGGTGCCAAGGAGGTCTCTGGCACTCGTATATCCATATGGTGGTAGTGGAATCCTTCATGCAGGGTGAGCACTGCATAAGAGCTACAATTTACAATAGTTTACACATCTGACAAACTGTGCTATTACTTAATCGTTTCACATTACATCACTGTCCTAGTGAGCTTCCTCTGTCCATAATTTCATGTACTGGCCATAAACTGTCTTCTCATTTGAAATAATGAAATGGGTTGAGCATATCTGTGGAACACAAGCAGCAACTCTTACCTAATGATACATTAGGTAAGATCAAAGACATGTCTTAATAATACTTTGACTCTACAAAACTTTGTTTAATCCTTATACTTGCGAAAAAGATGAACTCATTTAGTATTACTTGTGTGGCAGGGTGGGGAAAAATGAGAGAGAAGAAGGGAGAGAGGAAAAGGAATACAGAGATAATAGCTCTCTAGATAGAAACAAGAAGACAAAGTTATCTTAGGCATGATCTAAAGTGTTTACTGATGTTTTCCTGCTAATATGGAGTTACCAAAGCAGCATTTGGACATTAGCAGGGACAAAGAAGACTCTAGTGCAATGGTTTCATTTAAACACTCAGACTAAGAGTAGTGATCTGCTCCACTTATGCACCATCACCAAAATGAAGCAGATAGGAAGTCTCTGTAGCAGAAGAAGCTGATTTCCTTCACTCTGGCACTTGCATAGCAAGACTGTTACATAATTGAGAGATGCATATTGCACTCTTTGGAGAGACCTGAGTGTTACACTACAGAGGAAACTGAAGATGGTGGTTCTACAGGGATTCTGAGACTCCAGGGCTTGCTTTTGGCTGACTTTCAGATAAGCTGTCCAAGCCTGTCATCAGCAATCTTGTTTACTCCCACACCCAGGTATGTAGGTCTAGAAGAGAGTCTGTATTTGAATTAGATATGCATTCCATGTGACTGGAGAGCCAGTAGCTCAGATAGTCAGCCCTCTGAGTGGGAGTTTCGATCAGAAACCAAAGCAAGGGAAAACACGCATAAAATCTAAACGTCTTGCATGATTCAGAAAGCAGGATCATATTCCATTCTGTCATAAGGACTAGATGCAATAACCTACCCAAGAGTTTAGTTCTTGTTGCTAGTCTTCTTAAACTTACAGTACAGACATGTCTTTGTTTGATGTTACAGATTTGAATAACCAAAACTGAGATAATAATAAGTGATTTATAATAATATAATAATAAGTGATTTAACTATTAACATACATGCCACAAATCCAGAGTAAACTTGCAAGAAGAGATGGTCAACTGACTTCTGCACTTTACAAAACAGCTCTCTGGGTAAAAAACTATGACAGTACATTGGAGATCAGTGCCCATCCTCTACCCTGCCCATATTCTACTGACTGATGTAAAATCTCTGCATGAAAAAAGTTTAACAAAACTGGCATGAAATGAGGCACTGCTGGAACAGCAAAGGGATACACAAAGTGTGTGGCACAAAATGTGATAGTATTAGGAAAATTTATCTAACAGAGTAAATTTGAGTTCCCACCTGATCTAGATGACAGTGGACCATGGGAGTATTCCTAAACTCAGTTGAATATGAAATCATAATTTTAGCATGTAACCAATAAGAAGAAAATGTTGATACTTTGCAGTTACAAGTCTTTGATAGGGAAACAGATATATTAGCATGAAGAGTCTTGAAAGAGAAGGAAGGAACTTTTTTTTTTGCTTGCTCTCACAGTTAACAACATAGTGGGACCTGGTCTATACTAGATGTCTTTCAAAAGCTGGCAGGATAATGAACCCATGCTTTAAAGGGCTAAACCGGAAGATGGAGTGGAGACAGCTTTCCTCTACTTTGTAATACATTTTCCTTGATGTATTGCAGAAAAAAAAATTATAAAACCTTAGGTCACATTGTATATCTTCTAGTAATTCAAGGACTGTTTCTTAGTTGAGAGTTACTAATCTGCTTCAAAAATCTAGAGTGAAAAATTTCAACCCATGGTACAGTGAGCCTTAATGTCTTAATAGAGTAATCATCAGCACCATATTTTGTGTTATCTGATGAGCTAATTTTCATGTTTTCATTTTCTTTAAAGAGAGACAAGTAGCAATGATGCAGTGCATATACTGAATATAAAAGCCCATCCTCAAAAGGACTGTCAGATACTGGGGGGTTGTATTTAATACCAACAGGTATTAAACAGGAAGATTAATTAACCAATAGCAATGCCAGAAGGATTAGTGAATTGTTGGAGGTCTGGGCAGGCTGGTGACTGAAGCTACTATTGTCTTGGACAAGAATAAACTTTATAAATGGGTTTGAGTGCTACAAACCCTTTCTACTATTCAATGCCACTTAGAGGGTGCATTATGCCTAAGCAAACAAAATGAGTGATAACACTCTTTTCTCCACTGACCCACATAACAAAATGTACACTGCAGTGTTTCAATCAATTGCTTTTCTAACCCATCTGGCTCTTCCATTCTCAGTCAATGAGATCACAGATGAAGCACTCGTTCCCCACTTCCTTCGTCTGAATTAATATGGATTTGCTCATGAACTTAACACAATTATTGCTGTAAGGACACAGTAAAGAAAAAGGTGTTTTAGAAGTCTGGTGACAAAATGCTAAAGGACCTATCCCTTTCTCAGTGAAGCCAACAGAAACTTTTCTATTTATTTTAATTAAGATGTCACTGGGCATTTGCCTGAGATAAAGACTGAAGTTACAGATTCCTGTGAAGATCTCAAATTTCAGAGAACTAGTGATTACTTGTGTATTATGAAGTTACAGCACTGCTGGAAAATAAAGAAAAGGTTAGGTCTAACATCTGTGGTGTCAAGGTATAAAAAAAATAGATATTAGCGAGCTCTTGACAAGGTTATGTGTTGATGGCAACCTTCCCATGTCCTTTACTGAGCTACCAAAAACATTCATCTTTTCCCTCTTAAGAATTTGAACCTTTAAAACAATCTGGCAGGAAATTTCAGAAGTAAATATATTTTTATATGGCTCAGCTAACAATCAGCATTAGACAAGCTAAGCCACATTTAAGGATTTGAATATGCCTGACCTGGTTTTCAGAAATGCTGAGCATCAACAACTCTCAGTGTCATCAGTGTTAGTAAACAGCTGAAAAGCAAATGAATAAATACCCAGGTTGAGGTGTAACTCCATCCAGCAAATAGGTGCCACACATCTACTCATGTACTCCTCTCACAGTGGGATAGGGGCAAGACAACTGGAAAGGTAAATGTGAGAAAATTCATGGGTTGAGATAAGAACTCTTTAAAAATTGAAATTAAAAAAAATCATCAACACCACCACAATAGTAATATTGATAAGAATAAATTGTAATGAAAAGGAAAGTAACAACAAGAAATAAATAAAACCAAAGAAAAAGAAGCTATGCAAATGAAAACAATTCCTCACCCCTAACTGACTGATGCCCAGACATTCCTGAGCAGCAGCTCAATGGAAAACCTTCCCCTTAGTTTTATCAGTGAGCATGACATATGGTCTGGGATATCCCTTTGTCCATTTGGGGTCGTCTGTCCTTGCTGTGTCCCCTTTCAACATCTCATGCACCCAAAGCCTCCTTGCTGGTGGGGTGGGGAGCAGAAAAGGCCTTGAGCCAGTGTAAGCACTGCCCAGCAGTAACTAAAAACTCCCTGTGTAACCAACATTGTTTTCAGCACAAATCCAAAAATGTAGGCCCATACTAGCTACTATGAGGAAAATTAACACTACCTCATCCAAAATCAGCACAGCCCAACTCCCAAAAAACCCTCAGACCCACCCCAAGCAACGCTTTGAGTGCTTATACAAAACACTGTGTCCTTAGCAGCCATTCCCTGGGAAGTATGGAATGTTCTCTTTTAGTTAAGCATTTCTTTACTTCTGCAAGGCTCCAGTAGGCTTAAAGTAGTGAATGTTCCTTTCTCAGTGAGAAGGTAGCTAACTTTTGTTATTTTGCCTAATGTAGACAAAATAACAAAAGAAAAGCTGGGTCCTAGTATGGAAAATACAATAAGAAATTTGAACACTATTTGTTACATCCAGTGATTAAGAGCCTAACCATTTAAGATAACATTATAATAGCACTGAGACATAAAATACTAAAATACTGTACAAAATTTGGTAAGTATTACATACTTTCAGCATGGAAATTATATCAACAATAACCACTTCTAATCAGGCATTCTTTAAAACATGGATGGAAATTGGATTTTGGTTCTGTTCATCAGTCCTGAAAACAAGAAATCCATAAATGTAGTCAGACAACATTTAGAAAGACATAAAAGAACTTGAATCAACTCAATAATATTCCACTGTGGGCTGTTTTTGCTGTCCATTTTAAGCCAAAATAATGTAATCATAATTCTCTTATAAGTTTGCCTTACAGGATAGGATTTTTATAAAGGCTTTAAGATATCCCATGTAACACACTAATCAGATTTTCTTTTATTTTTTACAGAAAGACGTGGAAATCAGAAGACATTAACAGGCTACAAAGTAATTGCACATATTCAAGTGTGAAAACTCAAAGGAAACACTAGAGTAGCCACATCGTTTGTGAGAAGTCATCAAGCAAATATAAAGTTTTCTCTGATACTGTTTTTAAACTCCATCCCAAATTCTATTCACTACAAACATATTGGGATTATCTGCAAAATGGTAGTTATGTAGGCATAGGAGGTTATTTCTATTTTTATTATGCTTCAAAAAAAAATCTTTGTTTCACATGACCTAAATTTCCGACTTCAATTTATATCAATTAACACTCTTAGAAATTACCTAAATTAATAGTTATGGATTCCAGAGAACCATCTTCTCCATTTGAAAACAAAATGCTTCTTTTCTAATGCTTAAATATACCAGATTTTTAACGGAAAAAGAGAGACAAATATAGGTATAGCAAAGAGAATAACTAGTAATCAGATGAAGTGGGCAAATGGATGAATTCCAATTTTACATATTTATATTTTATTTGTTATATTTATAGCACATGTGCTTGGCAAACTGTGCCCAAATCCTATGAATGAGAAAAATACACTGTCAACATAAGAACAGGTTTCCAAAGCAAAACAACTGAACTCATCCACGTGTAAGTCATAGCACAAAAATTACTTTCTCTTTGCCAAGACATTTCCAATACAGCACCTGATGATAAAGAAAATACTCCCCAGGAACGCTTGCCCAAGACAAAAAAGATTAGGTATCTCTATGCTAGCCACTGAAATCTGACAAACTGATCAACTGCCTGCAGTGTATTTGGGTCAGCCAGCAGGATGAGTATGTGAAAAACTTCATACAGAAGGAATAAGTAAAATGGAGATAAAGAACTGGAGCTCCAGTGGTGCTGCAGCTCAGCTGTGCATCAGAACTGGAATGTTACGGAGAGGAAAGAATTTAGGCACTTCACCTGTCTTAAGTGTAGACATAGGCCATGTAGTGTTTCTGCTGTTGTCTATAACCAGATACAGGGTGGGTGTAATCCTAACTGATTGCCATGAGATGTTACTGTGCTTATTCCAAGCACATGCTGGAAAAAGTAATGTCACACTCAAGAATTTCCGTGTCTGGTCAGTGACTTGCTTTAGAAGGAGTTCAAAATATTTATAAGAAGACACACATCTTGTCTGTGGAGGTAAGAAATGACCTCAATGTTCTGCCTTAAAGCAGTTCATAGAGCAGAAAATGCTTAGTATGATTAAAGAAATTTTATATGTGATTTAATATATTACTACAGTAGAAACTTCACTGATAATTTCAGGTGGTTTGTTTCCATTTTTTTCTGACCTTATAACTGTTAGTACAATCATCTAATCAGGCAGTTTTTAAAACTAAACTAGACTTTTCATCTGGGTCAGCTCTTTGAACTCATATTCTATTTTGTTGTGATTGTCTGTATTCATTGTATTTCTCTGATCTGTGCTTATTATTCACCATCTCAGCAGCTGAATAAGCATTTTACAAGTCTAGGTAACAGTTTCATATCAGGTAATCATTTTTACTGGCTGCTCATTTCAGTCAACTAATCATTTAAAATTTGTTAATGATTTCCTTCTATCTTTTTATAGAGAGCAGAGCACAGAGTGAATCTGAAATGTGTAAATATCAGATAAGAAGCTTTTAAATGTAAGATGAGGTTTGTCCACAAGAATCAAGGAAACCACAAAGCCACAATCAACGTTGTGTAGAAGGTACAAATTAACGTTAAGCTCTATAATTACTTTACAATTTAGAGGCTTCATATATATGCAGAAAATATCCTTTTGTAATGTGGTTGAAATTATATTTCTGAAAACAGATGCTTTCTCCTGCCATCTGTCATAAGCCTGTTTGTACCCTAGCCTTCTTACTTGTTTAAAAGCCAAAATAAATAAAACAAAAATATGTCCTGAAAAGCATGGGTAAAATAGTGCAGTTCATTAATTTCCATACCACGTCACTTTCCTGTGTTAATGCATAGCATATTTTTCTCTCTTTTACTGTGAACAATAAACTTATAATAATTTTATTTTATTAGCATTTTTTTTCAAAAGTTAAAATAAAAAAGTTTTCTAGTCCATTCTAGAGAGACTTAACAGATTGAGGAGCCCCTCAGCAAAAAGCTGTGAAAATGTTGTGGCCAATTTCTAGCCTTGCAAACCCAACAAAATCTATGATCAAGGAAGTCTTGAGAAGCAAATACCCTGGACATAACCCTTGCACTAAAAGCCAGGAAAAGGCTGATGTGGGAAAAAATGTGGAGCTGTAAAATCTGTGCATCTGCTCTAAATTTTGGTCTTAAAGTCAGAATTCTCTCATTTGCTATTAAATTTTGTACTGAAAAGTGTTTTTCAATCTATTTGTACATATAAAGTGCCCTGATCAGATACTTATAGATAGGTAACAGTAAAAAACTCAGCAGTCATCAGCTGATATATATAGATATATATATATATATATGCACATTATTGCCATGTCTATCTCTCTCTATCACAGTTGCAATGACTCTATGTGTATTGAGCAGGTTTGACAAATATTGCCTGATAGTTCACTTTATTAAAACAGTTTTTACATGCTGGATAGCAAATTTAAGAAGCTTTGATATGTAATAGATCACAGGAGGTGGATATGTCAGCTCTGCAAGAGTGTGGGTTTTTTCCTTTTTTCTTCAGCACCCTTCGCTTTTTCACAATGATATCTTACTTGAGATGCAGGCAAAGGAAGCAATAAAAGGGATAAGAGTAAACTTGTTCCTCAACTAGAGATAAATAAACATTTCAAAGAGAAAATAAGAGAATTTGCCCATGATTTAAATGGTTCAGAACACTGAGGTTAATACAAACTTTATTTCTGTCCTTCCAATTTCTGTCTGCAGACTGTTGAGAATGGCACTGTAACGTGTTCTGTTTTAGCAGTTATTTTATGGCTAGGACCTTACAGTTCACTCGAGTCTTTTTATGGCTAGGGAACCACTGTGTGCCTTAGTCTTCTTGTTATAAAGAAAAATAATTGCTCTAAGAGAAGACAGTAAGAAGTCTACCAGAGCTTCAAAATATAGAGGCTGGAAAATATTTTATTTCTTTCAAAACTACTGTCTTCC
This sequence comes from Leptocoma aspasia, assembly GCA_013399835.1. Lineage (NCBI taxonomy): Eukaryota > Metazoa > Chordata > Aves > Passeriformes > Nectariniidae > Leptocoma > Leptocoma aspasia. Next base: position 1,094,070 of record VXAX01000824.1, read on the forward strand.
CACTGAACTTTACAACAACTGACAAAAAGGTACCATAGAATCCTGTGGGTCTGTGAAAATATTGGTAGGTCAGTAATATTTGTAAAACATTTTAGAATGTTATTACTGAATGGTAACATTAAATCTCTTACCATTTATATATCAGCTATAGTATATATGTTTCATATTTTTCCTTCACACATGTTTATTTTGGACTCAGAAGCATACATTCAAATCCCTTTCTCAAGGGTAGTTCAGCTCCACAGTAAGACAGATAGTACAATTAAAAAATATTTTCTTTGAGAAACTTATAAAACTGAAGTCTTTAGTGTGTGTTTATGGCATATCATAAAGTTGTTTTTGTGCAAACTTGAAAAGTATTGTTGTGTAAATAGTAAAGATTAAACAAAAAAAAGAGTCTGGAACTTTCACATATAAATTCCAAATTAAGGTTTTCTCAATAAAAACAGATTAAATGCAGAAAGTTTAAATACAGATTGTCAGCACAACAACCACTGCAGACTCCTCTACAAGGCATCGTGCCAATTGCAGAAATAAAAAGATTTGAAAGAATTTGTATACTTGTTATAATAAATTGCTTTGGGACAATGTAGTATCATCATCAGACAGTTAGCACTCAATAGAAATAAAAATATTTGCAGTGTCATTCTCAGAAACTTGAACCAAAATTTGGGGTAACAGAACTAAGCAAGTGCTTAGAACAAATATTTTAATCGTAGTCTGTATGGATCTATGATAAATGATCTTGTAAATCATTATCTACTTTGACTTCAGGACACTAAACACCATGCAGATTTCAGCAAAACGCAGAATCCAAAACATTTAATATTAACATGACCAGACTACCAAGACTCACACTTTCATTTATTTACTGATTCTTCCATAGTCAGTGAGATAGAATAGCCAGAAGAATAGGCATACTTTCTTAACAACATGAAACCATGGCCTAATTTGGTCAGATATATAAGCTATACACATGAAAACATGTCCGTAAGTACTCTAATACAGTATCTAAACTGTCAGACTTTGTTATTAAAATACACAAAATCCAAAATAAAAAATTATTTTAAAAATCTTTACATTATACTCTAAATTATATTAGCTTAATTCATTCTTTTCTACATAAGAATACTGATATGAACATTTAGGAATCCTGATATAAAACTCAGAAAAATCTAGTTTGGCTCATATTCCATCCCGGTACGGAAAGGTTTATTTCTCAAATCAAAGTGACTTTATTGTCATGTTGGCATACATGGATCTATCCTGGCAATAAAATCTCTGTAAATATGTGTGAGTGTTTGCATGTCAGACTATGTATGCATATTATTATATATACATATACATGTATACTGCGTGTATAGATATTTATATACACACATATATCCATGCCTGATCATCTTAGTTACAAAAGACAGAAAATTTAGTCTTCTGTTTTTAAAATCTTTCAATAGTTTATATGATATACCACTGAAATTTTCAAAATAACAATTATTGGATCGATTTTTGTGGCAAGAAAAATGGAAAATAAGTAAAGGCCATTTACCATTATATATCTAGAGCTCTTTGTTATATATTTTCATTTAATGTTTTTGAAGTTTAATTAACCTTAAAATTTTCACTGTCCAAGGATGAAATAGGAAAAAAGCAGTTTTAAATTCTACTTATGTTATCCACTTGTAAGGGTGGAGGGAGAGTAAAAGAAAAACAAAATAGTCTGTTGTGGGTGGGTATATTTTAATGACAAAATGATGACAGAAAAATTATGGCAAGCTTGGAATCTTATTAAATAGGATCCAGCTGAATTTATTGGAAAGAATGCAGGCGAATAATGCCCAAACAAAAGAATAGGGATTTATGATCAAAAATTGATTCCATTTTTCTAGAAATATAACGGGTTGTTTTAATAAAAATATAAGTATGTGCATTGGTAGTTTTTTAGATGGAGTAGATATAAAAGGCATATCGATAAGAAAAGTATCCCAACAAATTCTAAGTTCTTTTCTCTCTATCTAACCCCACTTGGCTGAGTATAAAACAATATTCGTTTGAATATTGTGAGAAAAATCTTCTATAATACACAATGCTTTCAGAATGGAGAAATGACATAAAGTCTGCAGAAAATATAATTTCTAATCCCATCTTGGACTGATTACTGAATCAAAGCAATTCAGGAAAGTATACCTTCATAGTTATTGCCATAAACAAGTTTACATGGAAGCTGGCCATTCCCTGGGCAGTTAAGGGAAGATGTGTTGGCACTCAATGAGGTTTGACTGGTATACAGTCAGAAAGACAGCATAGGAAGAGTGTATAAAGAGCATATAATAGTTACAGTGGTTGCAGTAGATTAAAACAGGGTAGGCATTCCTGTGCCAAAACAAGGATGACAAAATCACTTGTCAATATTAAGAAAGAAAAAAAAAAAGAAGTGGGAATTTATTAATTTGAGAAGGATGAAGGAGCTGGATCATCCTGTTTATGCCCATGCTGTAGCTGCTGGGTAAGTACAGCCAGCTACGGAGAGAAGGATTTTCTGAGTCCTGGAGAATAGGTCCACCAGCCAACACTCTGCCTTGGCATATGTAGATGCAGGATTGTAGTCCTGTCTCCCTTATTCATGCATTTTGTGTGCACACAAATATTCATGGAACTTAATACATTTTAAGAGAAAAAAAATCTGAATTTAACACAATAATAGATCTATTAGATATATTAATAATAGATAATAATGCCTCCTGTGGTAGGAGACAGATGGAACGGGCACAGGGCAGACACTGACCCCTTCCCACAGAGGCCACCCCTGCAGGCCCAGCCTCTCCTGCCTCTGCCTCTCTGCGACCAAAACCTTGCCAACTGCACCCAATGTATTAGTGTTAAACTTTCAGAAATACAATTCTAGTACTTAGGATATAATATTAATTTTATTTCAACTATGTGCTCTTTTTGGGACATTTTTTTTCCATGTCAGATAATGAGGTCATAGATGAAAAAGGGAGGAGTTTCACCAGTACTTTGTGAGAGGTATTCTTCATAATCTATAGATTTTATGGCCAAGAGGTGACTAAATTCCAATATTCTAATGTGTTGTATAATACAGACTGTGTAGTTCCAGCCCTTGCAATTTATCTTGTTCTGATCCTAATAAATTATATTTGACTAAAACATACGTGTTTCATCCTAACCTCCATAGTGACTGCCTTCAGTTTGAGGTGACTGTAAGGTATGACCAAGTCCCTTCAGTGATACCCAGACATGAGAAATCTTAGGTAGTGGTTGCAGTGTATGTTTGAAGACATTCCATGAAACTTCATGCAGGATGCTTGTGCTGTATACATAAATAAATTAAATAAATTTAAAAAATAAGTATAAGCTAACAGAAACACAAAAAATAAAAACTAAAATTCACAAAGCACAACCAGGAAACCTTTAACAATATCTGAAAGATAAACAAATGAGAAAAATTTTGCATTATATGGTAGAGAGAACAAAGAAACTATTTTGTTTTCCTCACACAAAATTCCCCATGCATTGTTTGTAAGTAAACCCTTATGCATTGAAGAAATACTGGATTCTTTTATGCATTTTTCTTTTTATTCTTGTAAACAACTTCTGAACAAAAGAAGTTACTTGGGGAAAAAAAAAGAACAAAACAAAACAGTTATCCATGCAGCCATATAGTCTTTATAGATTTTTAAAAATTGAGAGACTATAAGGCTTTTCTGGTTTTGAAAATTCATCATACTCAGGCCTGTATGTCATTAGCACCACCTATTTTCTTTCTACACAAGCATTCTATGTCCGAAACATAACCCATTCCACTAAAATAAAGAGCAGTTTTCTATTGACGTCCTTGACAGAGATTTTCCAGTCAAGGATTTTTTCCAAGCAAAAAAATGGGACAGTAACACTACAACTCAAGTAAACTCATGCAAGGGAGTTATGCTGATTTACCAAAGCACTGGTATTGCACTGTCAATGTCTGTAAGTTATATTCAGCCTCGCTGGCACTATTCAGTCTGAAGTTAAATTCTAGGATAGCATTCTACCAGCAGCCTGTAGTCAGGAATCTGAAGAGCTATTGCATGAAGAACCAGTGCAGAATGATGGTTGTCAGCTATATATATTTCCCTCCAAATAATCTCAAGTGTCAAGACTAGATAGTGAATACTCAGGCTTCTTAGTGAAGTTGCAATAAATCTGGAAGGCTGCAATATCTGGATCAGCTGATCAAAGACAACCCAAGTTGAGTAATTCCGTTGTTGTTATCAAATGAAGTATTTGCATAAAGGACAGTAAATTCATCCCAAAGTGCATTCTTGCAAACTACTGTGCTGTATTTCCTAACATTGCTAGAAACATTTTGAGTCACACTCCAATAGTGGGACTAGCTCAAAAGTTGGGCAATCAAATGTAGCTTAACTGCAGGTTAAAAAGGCAAAAGTCAATAAAGACAAAGGGCAAAGCTGTTAGCAGAAATTTATCGATGTCCTTCATTGTCTCGTCCAAGCTTTGCTCTTTATTGCTCTACCTCTATTCTTGCAGGAAGGAATAACTCAAGTTCACATATAGAAAATAAGCAGAACACTTATCACTCAAATCTCTGTTTCCCTCCAATCATCAATTGTTTTTTGGAACATGCTGTTTTTGTCAAGTGAGGCTATGGTTTAATTCCAGAGGCTTTCCTGTAAGTGAAGAGAGCACAGGCAAAGCCACCAGCAGTCTGATTCAACTTTCAACAGGCCAGACAGAGTTAATCCTTAGTTTCCCTAAAAAATCAGGGGCTTGAAGATGGATGTCATTTCATGATAAAGAATCTTAGATAGAAGAAGATTCTCTGTCTGTTCCAGTGAATTAATCTTGGAAAAATTAGATCTTGCCTAATGATTTAAGTGCTGGAAAATTTAATCCTGGGTGAAATTGCTGGATGGACAAAAAGCGTTTTACATCATAGTGTACTTAGATTTTCCAAGGAAAGGAAAAGAAAAAGGAAAGGGAAAATGGAAGGCAAAGGAGGAGGGAAAAGGGGAAGGAAAAGGGAAGGGAAGAAGAAAATAGAAGTTGAAAGGAGAAAGTGAGAGAAAATGAGGAAAGTGAAAGGAACCAAAGGTTTTTGTTTTTATTGAGTAGCAAACTTACTACAGCTCAAGAACAAAAAGTTCTAAATAAATGAATATTCATTTAAGCACATTACACTTGGTACCAATATGCAGCATCAATCATTTGAAGACAGATTAATTAGAGGAATTTTAAAAAATCTCAATGAAAATTCTTCTCTTAGTGGGGACAGAAGGAGAGGACAGGCTTATGAGGGCAGAGGGCAAAAAAAAATCTTAACGTCCTTCATTAATGTAAAATCAATGTAAAATCATCTTCCTCTTTCAAACCTGAGAAAAAACTTTGATTGTGAGAAAGAATAAGAATAAACAAAATAGCCTGTTCCTACTTTGGTTTTGAAGTGAAATATAGACTTCAGCACTTCACATTTCCTTATAGGCTCGGATCTCATTGTCAGCATTGTAAGATATTCTGTACACCTTTCCTGTAGTTTGCCCTTACCCTCACCTCAGCTAAAACCCCTTTCATGACACAACCAATGGGGTTTTGTGAAGTTCATAACTCCCAAACCCCTTTAAGACAGAATTTCATGGTGTACAGGATCTGTCAAACAGATTAGGGAAGAGAGATAGAGTGGGTGCATTTGGGAAAGATAGGTCTTTGAGAACAGAGAGAAACTGTGAGCATGTTCAGTTCTTTGTCCAAGATGCTTGATTTTCAAAGTCTGAGAAAAGTTTCCTTGAGGGATATGAATTTTACATGAGGTACCCTATGTCACTGTATTTGCTTCTTTGACAGTATCACTTTTTTAGCTCTTTAATACTATTTTCAATAAGTGATTAAATTACTAATATGTAGGAGATATTTGGTTTCCTGTATGTCAGGTATGGCTCAATTTCTTAAAAGTGTGTGCCAACTTTGACTGGGACATGATCCCTAGTGTATCAAAATAGTGTTTAGATACAGTGCATTCTTCCTAATGTGTTTTTAGTCACTGTTCAGCTTATGTCAGGAGCAAAGGATATGAAAGATACTGGCCCCAGCTGTCTTCTGTTCTAGCTTTGGCTATAATTTGCTAAATCAGCTTAGAGAAAATATTGTAGTATCTAGTAAATTTTTTTAACATGTAGCAGGCCAACTAAGAACATGATGCGTGAGCATGCAGCTGATGTAGATCAGCAAATTTTGCTGCTGCAGTTCTTCTGAAAATACATTCAATAAATACAATTTTTCTTTTTTTTTTTTGTGCTTTGGATTTTATTATGTAGAAGACTCAAAAAATAGCCATTTCTCATTCATACCAGCATGCTTTTCAGATCCAGTTAAAAATATTTTATATTTTGTTCTGGACTATTTATTTTTCTGTCTGTCTTTTTAAATTTATGTCATTTTCCCTGGTAAACAATTAATTGATGTTCCTATATATTGTCAAATCAAAAGAATGAGTGTATCTCCTGTCCTGATTTTATGAGTAAAGAAAGCCAACTCAGTTAGTCTGGGTGATGAGTGGGATGTTTTCTTCCACTTTTTCTAAGAAGTTCCTTAGACATAATGTGCTGATATTTGAGAAGAGACAGAATTCATGACAGAAATCAGATAGCAGAAACTAGATTGAAGAGATCTCCACAAATAATAGGTTTATGTTGCTACCACCTCTCAGCCTGGCATTAAATCTTTAAGTGTTTTATTTTTAGTATTGTTCTGGTAGTAAGAGCTTGAACTTCAGTCTTTCCCCTGGGTAACTGTTCTAAGAGTCCACTTAATGAATAATTCATGCATATTCTTTTATTCTCTCTAGCCTAAATACTTGGTAATTGTATGAAAACAGAATAAAATACATCAGGGGAAAAGGAAAATGAAAATTGCCTATTTTATTAAGTTATATCACATTTAATATTTTCACATGGAAGTGAAGTCAAATCCTCTTGTACTGAAGGAATTTTCACTCCTTGGGGCAAGAAATAAATGAAATAAGGAATATTGGACGTCACATTTCCATTGTCTTTGGCACTTACCCGGTGAGCAGGCAGATATCTCTATTGCATTTGGGGAATAAGAACCTTCTTATAGCGATGAACAAGCTACAATAGTCTTCAAAACAGTTGAGCTTAATGTATCCTTTTCTGACATTACTCCTTTAACTTCTATTGGAATCCTACTGAATTATTATACTAGCTTTCCTGTCTCCATCTCCCATATGCTTAATTCACTCTAGACAAGAAGCTAAGGAAGAGCCATCTCAAGTCGAGAACACAGATGATGGGAATTTAAAAAACTGGGTGCTGCAATAATGACTTGAAATGCTTTGCTCTTTTCAGAAAGTACTTCTCAAATTCTCTGTGACTTCATTTGGGCAAAATAATTCTTCCCTACTTTTCAGGAAAAACATCTGCAAGATGCCCTCATCCACCCTGCTAGAGTGCATATAAACATCTTGTATCACATCTTCTCAGAAGGACAACATTAAGATAGAAGAGAACTTCGGGACCTTGGACAGGGAACTTACTTGCTTGTACATTGAAGAGTTATCTAGCACACATTCTGTTCATCAGTTTTCAGAAAATTAACAAGGAACACAAAATAGAGAGGTGGGCTCCCCAGCATGGGACATTAGACACCAGCAATTCTTCAAATAAGATGATAAAGAATTTAACTGGCAGGCACTTTCTAAAGAGAAAATTATATTTCTTTATAAATGTTTTTAGGTAGTTACAGTCAATTAGAAAAAATATCCATTTCTTATATGGTGTTACTCTTATTACTAGTGTTGGTACTTATGCTCCTATCACTGTTCTAGTACTACTTGTACTAGTACTGGTATTGGTCCTATTACTGCTACTATTATTGGAATTTCTATTATCTCTCCTTCCAGTCATGAACATGAATTTTATTGTTCTATTTTCTTTTTTTTTCTGGTTTAAGGCTAAGCCTTATTTTGTTTGTATCGAGTGTCAGAAAGTCACTTGTTCCCAGTCTATGAGCAATGAGAATTGCCAAAATTGGCACACAATCTTTCAATGTCTAAGAATAGAGAAGGAAGACTTCTAAGGAGGTCTTCTAAGCAACTGCCTCTCCCTCTCTTTCTCATGCACATGTTCATTCATACATACACATATAACTGGAAATGAAAATGACACTCAAAGAATGTTTAAGGTGGCTACAGAAAACAAGGAATGAAAGGAAATGTTAGTCAAGGGTGAAAAGTACCATATGTCTTCAAAAGCCTTGGCACAATGGGGAACCACCTAAATAGTTTTCTTAATGCACCCCGTCGTGCCTAGGTATTGATGGACATAAGGTACATTTCACCCTGAACTGTGAATTTCCTGAAACAGCTGTAATGCTCTTTAAATGTTTTTTCTGGATAATGACACATTCACAGCATACATTATATAACCATTCCTCCCTGACCCTTCAGGTGGCTCATGTACTTTATCAGTCTATAGAAAACAGGATATTAGTGGATCATTTGTCTTCTGGTTGCATAAATATGTCTTATTCATTGACATGTTCTACAGAGGCTTAAAGTTTTTGGTGACTGCACCATGAGAAGGTCAGCAAGGTATTCAAGATTGCTGACCCCTGGTAAGATCACAAACAAGCTCAAGATACAGACATAAATAACAGAATTAAGTGTGAGAGTAGCTCTTTGCTTTAATAATTTTATGGTTCATTTCCTTACTCCTATTTTTGCAAGATAAATTGGGAAAAATGCATGGGTGCATATGGAAAAATCAAGATGGACACAATTTTAAATATATAAGGTAATGAGATAATACGATATTTGGATATATATGTTATTCGCACCATAGATTTAATTCCTCTGTGCAACACATCCTATGACTCATCCTTTATACATGTCACACAATCATTCATTTTTCATTTCACTGCTGACTGGTAAAATATAATTTCTTTATTTTTATGATCAGTTACTGGCAGTGTGAGATCTAACTTATAAATCTGCTTGGGTAAATGGATTGGTTTATTTAGAAGAGAAATTATATTATCTGTGAGAATTTCTCTTTCTTGTTATTAAAAAAAACCCAGATGTTAAATTTTCAGATTTAAAAAATTTAAAAAATAATAATTTGGTCTAAATAATACTGATTTTCTTACATCAGAAACATTATTTTAACACTTTTCTTACAATTCTTTAGGGGAATTACTGACTGATGAAAAACTTTAGGTTAATAAAGTATTAAAAACTGTCATTTGTTTTTTATTGTTACTGCCCTTTCCTTTTGTAATCACCTCCTCTATATAAAATGGACAGCATATTTTACAAGTCATAAGTTTCTTCATCACTTCTGTGGAGCAATGCACTGTACAACCAGAATTTGTGGGTGAGAAAACCAAACAGGCAGCTGAATGGATTACAGAGATTGGTACTATAACTTTACCTCAATTTCATCACTTTCCTGAAACTTTAGTTCACATTTTTAAACACAGCAGCTAAAAATATACATGAAAAAAGTAAATAACCAGTTTTCCTACCATGTATTTTCTAGAAATTGTATAGACTTCATTATGTAATCACTGATTCCAGGACTACATGCCAGATTATCATGTTAAAGTACTCTCATATGTAGAATCAAACTATTCCTTTATTAACATAACTGTTTCCAGAAATACTGGGGTCAATGAAAATGCATATAAATTTTCTATTGTTTTACCCCCAAAAGTAAAGATTCCTGAATAATGAAAACCCATTTAGTCGCTGGATTTTTTGTTTGGATTTTTTTTTCCCTGCAAAGATTATATTTTAAGGTTTTTGTATGTGCCTGAGTTATACTCAGTGTGCTGCTCTGAAAACTGATGTTGCTGTTTTCCCCAGATTTTTAAATTAAGATAATCCTGTCTCTTTCACAGGCCTTACTCATGCAAATAGTCACTTCATGTTCAGAGAGTACTTCTACCCATCCAAATTTCAAATACATTATATACTGTCAGATGGTTCATCAGTTCTGTCCCAACTCTCTACTTTCACGTGAAAGTGGCAAAGCAGATCCTCCCCCTCATTTAATTTTACCTTTATATTCTGTCCTCCTGATTCTTCTGGCATGCTTCAGCATTTTCTTGATGCCTGGGGAGTGAAGTTGCAAGGTCCTCCCACCTTTTCAGGAGGAGGAACTGCACTGAGGAGGAATAAGTAATGGAGGGAACAGAATAAAATACGGCAGAGTTTTCCTGAAGCAGAACTGACAGTTCTTGTCTCCCAGAGGAACGCAAATGTGGCAGGCAGGTGGTTGAACAAGTTTCCCTTCCCTCTCCCAAGTAAGATTAAAATTTGTGAAAATACTGGAATTATTGCTTTTGTATGATAAGAATCAAAAAATATACTTGCCTAATCTCATTGAAAACAGAAAATACAAGCTATATTCCTACAGGGAGATGTATTTGTCTCCTGGAGAATCATCTGTGTAAAGATTGTGATGACTACTAAGTGATTAGATTTATATCCAATCAGATGTACCTTAATTATAAAACAATTTCCTATATTTCATTGTTTCAGAAAGCAAAGAACTGGAAATGTTATAAAAGAAAAGTAATGCTCTTTAAATTATTTGATTTTCAAATATCTAATTCAAGGTTTTGTAATATTTATGATTAAAAATGACACATAATACAAAATCACATTATGATTACTGAAACAAAAACAAAAATCACAAGTAAACATCACTCTGATAAAATTTTTTACTTTGAGTCATTGCAGGTTCTTCATGCTGGCACAGGAGAACACACCTAATAGGACAATAGTAAGCTAATTTCTCTGGTTTGGATATGGAAAACTTGTCATTACAGAGAGGGCTGAGTCTCACAGTATTACACCCTGAGTCTCATTAGTAACTTAAATTTGTACTTAGATCTTAACAGAAATTGGCTCGTTAATTTCAAACAAAAAATGCTGAAAAACATGCTTCAAGCTAAGGTTGTTTGATTTTCAATATCTTTAAATGGTTTGGAATGTATTGTTTGCTTCCATATTCTATATAAAAAATCAGCAATCAATACATAAACTTGGCAACAAAATAGTAAAGTTTCATTTCTCTCCACTTGTCCACAATTTGCCATCTTTCCAGCACAGCACTTCCTAATTGTATACTCAAACACCAGCTGTCACACATAAAAGTATTGATGGAAATGGAAACTCCTGGAATTCAGCAGCAAACAAATACTGAAATGAAAGATTTATGAACACAAGTTAATTTTTGACATTGTTAATGTTAGAAAGTAGCTCCATCTAAACTTCCTGTTGTACTCCAAAGAGCTAACCTAAGACCCCAATTGCTGCACACATGTGCAGATTAAAACAGCTATTAAATTAATTTAAACTACACCTATCCACAAATTCTTTTTCAGATGTACATGCTATGTAAAAATTAGTCCTGGAAAATATTGAATTTTAAAGATTGTTGTAGACCATGTGAAGATTTCCCACCCCCCTCCCGCCCCAGGAAATATTAAGATTTACTGTAAATAGTAATTGCCTAAAAGAAATACAACCCACAGATTCACGAAGGTCTCACAAGGTGCTGATTTTATAGATCCTGATGCTTTAGACAGCAATAATTACTAGTCAAAATAATCATGGTTGTGAAAAGAGAGAACAAAAAGACAAATCTGCTCCTAATTAGATGGCAAATGTGTCCTCTAGTTACCAGAAGCACACCCACTCATAGGAAAAGATTGCTTGTTCCTTTGTAAACAGAAAGACAATGGAGAGCAGCATTATTGTCACATAAAACCAAATCTGGACAACATAGAGGCCCACAACTCATTCTATTTAAGTAACATTGGGCAGGAAATGCTTCAGTTCTTTAAAGGTTCACACCTAGATTCACAAACTCTTTTTTAAAATAATTCCAAAAAAAGCTTAATGTATTTTATAGACTCTTGTATACATTTTACCATTGCAAAATGGAATATGAACTCTGCAAATATGAATTTTAATATTCTAGATCAGTAGCTACTAGCAAATAATATTCTTTGATATCGGCTTATGTAAAACTCAATGCATTATACAGCTCCTGCAGACACTTGCTCAAGAAACAAAATGTCTAAGATGTGAGACCAGATGAAGCTCAGATATACTTCTGCATTCTTCGCTGGCGAGAAACTGGTTATTCTTTCATAAAAGGACTTCAAAATTTTGGTAAGACTTTTATTCATCCCCATTTTGTTGCTAAAATCAGAAAAAATTTACCTAGCTTTTCATTTACTTGGAAATGCACATGTTTTTACACCTATTTGAAAAAAAATTGACAAAACATCAAAATTAATGAAAAAATAGATAAATCTAGGTGCTAAAAATGGAGCATCCACAAATTCCTACTGCCATCTATTTGTAGTAGCTTGGAACTACAAGTCATTATCATTTGCATAACATTAAATAATTCAGTGCTTGAGTTATGGCAACCTACCAGCAGAGAGACTTAAAAAGGAAATAGAGTATTACTGGAATCACTTGCAAGACACTAATTGTGGAAGAATGTCTTCAGTGGGAGATGCGGGTATGTTTGGAGATGTTCTTGTCTATTTTTTTAAATTGACAATATATTCTCTTTTTTTTCGATAAAAGATATTAAGAAAGAACCTGAACCTAATAATGCCTAACCATGCCAAATAGTACTTTTTGCACTATCCAGTTAAGGACTCAGGTGCCTAAAAGCTCTTCACAGGAACACAAATTTTCCATCCCTTTGAACACAGCCCAGCCCTGTAGTTGAGTAAGGTTCTGTGAGCATATTGGCAGAGGTGAACGACTTCTGTCTGGAACTCAAAAGAGTGGCACCTCTGAAAGCATGAAACTGCTTAAATTTTGCAGCCAGATGTTTAGGCAAGGACTGGGCTGTATTTGAAATCTGCTTGGACCTGACGCATTCAGGTTAGGCTTACAGGAGAAGAGCTTCTATCTGAACCTGGATCTACAGCTTGAAGACATCCCTTCAGTGTCCAAACTCACTAGTGTGAATAACGTCACTTTCATGTGGCAGCTCAAATAACTTACTCATACAGAAAGCAGGAAGCTCATGGTTAGCTTGGCTGGGCTTGCACTCCCAGATGTCCTCCCAGGAGACTATTTTTCTCACTCAGTAGGATTTGCTCTGAGAGCAAGAGAGGGGTGTTCATCTACTGCTCTCACTGAAGATGAAAGGCAATAAATCAAGATTGGGGAACTCAAGAGAGACCATGACTAGTACTGTTAGGCAATTGGCTACTAGATGAAATCCCTTGTGTGCAGCTTTCTTTTCAGGAGTCTTTCTTCTTTTTGCAAGAATCAGCCTTACTGTTAAGATGGTTTACCTCCCAATGGATGCACAGGTCCTCCCTGCCCCGGGCAAGTGATTTGACCAAGAGTTTATTCAGTGTCAAAGCCAGTAGCAACACCGAGCACCAGCATAGGTTAGAAGTGCAGAAGCTGATGCCTGTGAGGTGTATGGTGACAAAACAGCTCAGGACACTCAAGAACTGAGGACCTAATTCTCACATGTATAAGTGTTTCCTTGGTAACAGGCCTTGACCCCTAAAAAAACATTTTGAAGATGCTCCCTAAATTTACATTTTCAACAGTATAAATATCCAGTCCAAGGTTATTAATTCTTCTCATCAGGAAATAATACAAAATCATAGCAAAAGAATGGTGAATTTTTTTTTTTTTTTTAATAATCACCAACACTGCCTTTTGGTTATTCCATTTTCATTTTTATGCCTAATTTTCTGAGACATAACCCTTTTACCCAACATAAATATTTTTTAAAGCAGAAATGTCAGCTTCGAAACCAGCCACCATAAGTAATGGTTGGTCAATTAAAACAATGTATTAATGTTCTGTTTCAAAATAAATCAAATAAAGAGAAATGCATCATATTAATGAAACAGATCCATTTAGGTAGAAATTACCCAGAATTTGTACATATCTTCTTCCTTAATATAGGAATTACCCTTTTTTTTTATATTACCCTTTTTTTTAACTGGTACAGAAAAAACTTTAGCCTGGTTTTTAGCCTGAGAGGAGAGATTACAGTAATAATTTTCTGACATAATAATAGCACTGGACATTGTCTTTACTGACATATGCCACTTCTTCATGTTCCTAGTTTCTCAAAATCAAGGTTCTTACCCTGTGCTCAACCCATTTTCTCTCTTTTCACTGGTTTTCTTTTCCAAATCTCAAATGGTCCTTTAGGGAGAATTTCTGTCCCAAAAAGTCAGTGTTCTGAGATAGGCACGTGTTCATTTCGGGGGCTGTTGTGCTTTGTCTGTGTCCCCAGCTTTTGTGCTTTGCTGAGAAATAACAGCATCTCTGGTTTTAGGAAGGTAGGTAGGGGGGTAGAGGGCTGTACTGTAATCCCTCTGCTGGGATAAACTTATATTAAATGGATTTTTTTCCCCAACAAGAGTGCTTTAGGGGTGATAAAAGGTAAGGTTGGATGTGCAAAACCAGGGTCCGTAGCCAAGGACTGCTGAGGCAGAACATTGCAATTCTTGAGAGGCTGCTGTCTGTAGATGCTGCTCTGCCACTTCTGCAATTTTGCCATCAAAATCTCATCATGCTGTTGCCCCAGGAAACTTCTTGCTTTGCCTAAGGACATCTCCAGTGCCTAACAGCACGCAAGCCAGATTTCAAACTGGCACTGTTCCCATTTCTGACACCTCTGTTGCATCCCAGCATCAGCATCACTTTGAAATTGTTCAGAAATTACTAGCAGTGAACACTATAGTGGCTGGGTCTCTTCTGCTTAAAACTGTGTCCTGCAAAAGGTATTATTGCCTAGTCATTTAGTAAAATTTGGCTTCATTCCATCTGGTTAATTCATGTTAGCTGAATCTGACCTAAACTTCTTCTTACTGTAATCAAAAAGGCATAGCAGGAGATGTGAGTGACAGTATTTATAGTTCTTAAGGTGAAAATGTTTTCAATTAAGTAATATTTACCTTAGGAAAATGTCACAGATTTCCTCCTGCCCTTTAGATTACTATTGTTTGTTGAAGGCAGTTTTTGCAAGACTGTGTAAAATGCTTATTATATTTGTGCAATGTTGTGAGTCAGAAATGCTATGTCTTTGATACAGAAAGTACAAATTTTTGAACAGAGAAAAAATGTAAAAAGAGGTTGAAACACATTATGCTGTCTCTTTTTTTCAACCTTCGGTTTTCTCTTGTGCCTACTCCTAAAACAATTTTCTAAGTACTTCACTGTATTTCAGAGAGGCAGTTACAATCTCCACCATGCAAATTGTCCAAGCAGTCATTTAAAAGCAACACTTTTTGTGCTTGTCAGACTGAAGGGCACAGAAAATGTGCAATTTTCCCATCCCATGGATGGTATTGAAAGGGGTGGGGAATTCACCCAACTGTTAAAATCTTAGCAGATTCCAAATGAGTCATAGTTCTCTTTTGTTGTCTCTCTCTTTTATTTTTTTTTCAATACAGAACTACTTCATTAAAGGTCTCTAACTATAATCATAATTGCTGTACTCCTCGTTAGCAAACAAACACAGTTCTTGAAATGCAGAAGTTCATAGTTGTTACGGCTTCTGAATTTGAAAGGGGTTGAAAAAAAAAATTTTTCATTTTGTGTTTCCTGTCTTTCACTGATGACTTAGAGATGGTACTGTCAAAACTGTGTTGTAACTAGGAGCAGCTTTGCAGAGCTATGCTGAGAAGACAACCTTCAAAATAGACATGTTTTATTCTAATTTTTTATATTTTTTGAGAGTTATCAAAAGAAAAATGTGGGAGCTATTTTTGGAAACAGTATCAAAACTTCATTATTTTTACCAAAAAGAAGACTGGTATCATTCTTGTGGGATGAATTGGTAAGGCTGTTTTATCTTTTTTTTTTTTTTTTTTTAATATGGGATGCATTATTGCAAAGGTAAAATGTGTGTATAGTGCACTCAGTATTCCATTGTTTATTGACACCCTCTCGGAAATAAAAGCCATATGGCAAATATAATTTCATTCTGACTAAACGTTTGTGCTAGTGTTCCCTTTTTCTGGCATGGGACTAGTAATGTAAGCAGAGGTACAAGAGGGAGGTCCCCCGAGTGATTTGCTGCCCCACAGCTGTGTGCTCCGGGGTGTTGTGTCTCACAGGGCACCCCGGGGCTGCACAAAGCCACAGCTGCAGCCCTGCCAGTGTGGCACAGTCAGCTTTAGCCTGGCTCTGCCTGGTATTAAACACAGAGTGCAAATCTGTTGAAGCAACCAACACAAATTTTTCAGGCTGGATTGAACTTCCTGCCACAAAAGCTATGTGGATTCTGGCATTTTAACACTTGTGTTTTTTCTAACTGTAGTTTGTTCTTGCTAATAGTGCTTAATGCCATCCATTTTCTCCCATCATACTGAATCCTAGGATGAGAATTCCACAGTCACTGGTTCAGTTAATCAACAATTTTGATCATTCTAACTTGAGCTTTTTGTAAAAATTTGGTTTGGGCGATGAGTTTCTTACATCTGAAAGGAGATGGGAAAATGACATGGTGATTAATCTATTTAGTAAATATCCAACAGCAAATATTGTGGGATGCTATAAAAGAGACTGTTTGGAAGCTCATGCTTAGAGAAAATGCAATGGTTTTGTTCCCTTATTTCTAACTTTTCTGTTTGGACATTTTAAATCAAGCTACACCACTTACTAGAAATGATTTTTTTTAATACGGAGGCACCTGTAACACATTTTAAAGAAGAAATTCAGTATGGTGACTGGGAGGATGAGATAGCAGTTCTGTCCTCATTTACTTGGTTATTGCAAAATTCCCAGAGCCCATTCCATACAGGTATTTATTGTACACAGCATAGAGAGTACAAATAGAAAACTGCAGCTTAAGAAATATGAGTGTCAGAAGCTTAGAAATAAAGCTAAAGCTGCTGTTGGAAGGACGATAAATCAAAAGAACACTTTGGTTTCTTCTATTTAAAAATAAAATAAAAACGAAAATCAATAAACAAACGGCAATAGCAGCTGATATGCTGAATAAGCAAGTGAAGAGCTACAAATGCACTGTAGATTTTCTGCTTATCTTCATCCTCAATTTATTGCACTACAAGATGCACTACAGAAAAAAGTGACCAAATTCATTTTTTTACTATATGCCAAGCTATGTAGCAGTACAAATCCATTTACTAGCTGCCAATTTACCTCATTCTTAAGCTGCAATACCCAGTATTATTTCAGTTTTCCTACCTTCTTTGGGGCATTCACTTTTATTCACATTTATGCAGCTATTTATTGAGGCAGACTAGAGGTAGGCAAAGTGTGGTTGAGATAGTAGACCCATATTAATTTGCTTCTTGACCAAAAATATAATTCCAAAGACAAGATCACTATAAATAATTCCTTGAAGCTTTTGGGGTTTTTTTTGTTTGTTTTGTTTTGTTTTTTTTTTTGTGAAATCTCCACCAAATCGCAGTTGTGTAAAATATGCCTGGATATTTTCCCAAGGATACCATGTATTAATCCATTACAGCAGCAAGAGGATCACACTGTGTGAGTTATTCAAGATTTTTCTGAAGGCGAATGAGATTCAGCAATTTGGTAAAGTATGTCACAGTGGAAGTGTATTGCAAAGCCCACACACAGTGAATATACAGTGACTAGAAGGCAAATATTTCTTGTTTGTTGTAATGCTATGTTATGCATGAAGGAGTTGACTTGTGAAAAGCCTTGTAATAAGTATTGGTATCTGGAGGTGGAGTAGAAAGCAAAACTATCTGAGATGCAAGAAGCTGAATTAATTCAAGAATATTTTTGCTTAGATGGGGAACAGATATAACTGTCAATATGTAAATAACTCAGATATTCTTTTACTTCTGTGTTAAGGTCAAAGCCTACATAAAATATGCCTTAAATTTTCTGAAAATTTAAAAATAACAGTAGATTATTTTAAAATTTCAGCTCTTAGATTTTTTTTCCCCTGGATCAGAGTCTTTCTTCTCCCTTTTCCCTTCTTCTGCACATTCAATTCTTCATTCTTCAGTACAGTGAAAATCTTAAAACCATGAATGTGAATCAAATATAAACTGATTATTTAGGCCTCTAATAATATCATGGCATTTATTTTTAACATTGAAAAAAAAAAAAGAGTTCAAAAACTTAAAATGAGGACCAATTATGGCTTTTTTTTTTCTTTCATATTTATTCAATTTCTGGTAATAAACTCTGGTTTCCCAGAGCTGTCATACTACTGCTTGAGGAGGAAGAAAAGGCAGAGAAAATGTGTGATGAACTGACTTCAACCTCCATTCCCCATTCCCCTGCACTAACGGGGGGGAGAAGGTAGAGAAAATCTGATATGGAATTGAGCCTAGAAAGAAGGGATGGGCAGAACAGAAGGTGTTTCAAGATGTACTTTTATTTCTCACTACCATACACTGATTTGATTGGCAATAAATTAAATTAATTTCCGCAAGTAACACCAAACAATGTGTGTTTTGCCTCTGATGGTAGTGAGTGATGTTTCCCTGTCCCTATCTCAATCTATGAGCCTTTCATAAAATTTTCTCTTCCCTTGCAGCTGAGTGATGGAGTGATGGAGTATTTTGGTGTGTAACCAGCCAGGTCAAGTCACCAAACTGATTCAGGCTGTCATATGACTATTTTTTGTGCTCTCTGAGTTTTAGTGACTAATGCTTTGGAAGTGTGGTACCAAATTTTTCTATGTCCCTAGTTATTTTGACTACCCACCGTACCATGTTTTCAGAGATAAAATTTATCTGGTTGCCTATTCATATCTGGCCCTAGATTTTCATGACACTATTCAAGCATTCAGGGATGCTAAAAATGTGATGTACTCTGTCTGCCTCTCTCCTAATATAGTGAGATAATGGTTTATCTACCTTGATGAATGCTGAAACAGACTGTTTTCTATTATACTTTCAAGACTTCTGGTGATAGCAAGTGATGAATAATGAAACAGTCTTTCCTTCAGTAATGGCTTTATATAACAAAATCACTTGATAAAGCAAAGAATTTCAGAAGGTGATGGGAGCTCTTAGATTTAAAACTAAAGCTCCAGACATGAATATCTCAAGTACATAAATGCTTCATTGCTCTGACAGGGCAGAATGGCTAGTAATTGACTGTCTTAGTAGGATGCAGTATTGAAAGATGATTACATAAGCAGAAAGAGCCATTTGCAGGAAGTCTACACATTGTAATAACAGAATAAGGGTTTTTAACAAGACAGTTGCTGGAGTGTTAATAACAAAGATGAAAAGCTGGTGATTCTTCCAAGCATGCAAAGCACTGAAAGTTTCACATATGTATAGAAGTCAGAGAACTGTCCAAGAGAAACCCATTCCAGATTTTTCTATAGAATTGGGACTGTATTGAATTTTTAGATTGAAAATAATGCTTCAATTATGTTTCAAAAACCAAAAAATCTTAATACTCTTGGAATAACTCTTTTGATGTGTTCTTCTTTTTCTTTTCCCTTCTTTTTCAATCTGTGGAGAAAATAAGTGTTTTGAAATAAATTTTATGTAATTTCCAGAAAGCAAGTTTCAGCCTTGGAGCAAACCCTGATGAATGATTCAAACACAAAACCATTCTGATACCTGCATTTGAATTGCTAATAATAACAAAATTTGCTGCTCATGCTGCCACTGCTGTTGCTCACTCTGCTAGTCCAGATGTCTGTTACCTATCCTTCTGCATGCAAATAAAATTGTTATCTCTTAGAAAGACTTTTTCATCTTGTATTGCCATGGCTTTTAACATCCACGACCGATCTCACATCTGGTGTAAACTCTGTGGAAGATAGTAGTTTTTATACCAGGAATGATTCTGGTTTGTAACATGAAGGCAGATTTTGTCACTATCTGCTCTAACATAAAGCCACCTTGTGGTTTGTCTTTATTTTAGAAACTTTTCAGTACTTAAAAATGTAACGTTAAAGGTGGTGTGATCAACAAGACACTTTTAAACTCTCTCTCCAGCCCTACCCTCCTTTATGTTGTAATGCTCAGATTCAGAACCATTCTCAGCAATAGCATCATGCTGCACTGCTGTGACTCTGCTTTTTAAACTCTATCTTGGGTCTGCTTATCTACCTAAGATTTTCTGACAGTGTCTGTCATTATGTTAAATATGTATTTTTTGAAAAATAAAGATTACACAATTTGAACTGCTGAATGGAACACACATAGGGTGTTAGAGTGATAGTACAGGCAAATAACTGCAAAAATATTTTCTCCAGAAATCTCACAGAACATTAACACCACTAGTTTTGTTAAGCCAAGAAAAGTCTCTCCATTTTATTATTTTATTTGATAATGGACAAACTATTTTGATAATGGACAAACAGCACAACAGAACTGTTACTCATCCAAGTCTTCACAGTCCATCAGTAGCATAGTCAAGGATACATTCTTTGTTCCATTGTCATTTTTGACAAAAAAACAGAACAAAGAAAACCTTCTTAGTTTTAAAGGGATTAGGATTTCACTGCAGAATTTAGGACTTGTCCCCTTCTCTTTCAAACTGTCAGCTAAATGTAGTAGTCATGACATGGTGGGATATCTAAGTATTTTGTCAGACTCGCAAAGTAGTTGCCTTTTCAAAAATTAAGCAAACCCCTAGACTAAAAGAAGGTTCTTATTCAGCATCTCCTGAAAGTAATGGAACATTATGTAACTCTGAAAGCCTCCTCAGAGACCAAAGTTGTGCTGATGCTAGTAGTCACTTACACTCACTCACTCTTGACACACTGCACTATGAGTGAGACCAGTGCCTTCCACTGGGGTTACTTGGATGGACAACAAAGCGGCCTGAATTTCTGCTTTTTGCCTAAAGATAGGTCTCCTGTCTCTTTGTGGCTGATAGGTACATTTCCAGTACAAGGGCCAGATGGATGATCATAAGAATTATTCCTAGTGAAGTAAATGGGGTAATATAATATTCTTAGGTAAAAGAGAAACAAAAGATTTCTGCCTCCCTGCACGCTGGCAACAAAGATGAGCAAACTAAGATCAGCATTGGCTTATGATTTACATTTACTTCATTGTCCCTTAAGTATTAAAAGTAGTCTTGTAGCTTACTCTCCTTCAGAAAAGATTGACGGATGCTTTGTTTTGGTTTAAAGTCTTGTTGCACAGTTGCAACAAGATGCAATCTCTTGCATCACTGCAGGGATTCTCAGTGCATGGCTGGTGTGATTAGTGGAAAAGGGCTTGGCTATTGCAATGGATTGGACTTGGAAAAGTCTGAACAACTTTTGTTGAATGAAATTGTAATTGAATCAGTGAGTTTACTGCAAGGAGAGTACACGAATTATGAATCAGAAAACCTCAGATTAAGTTTGGTTCCCTTTTCTGCTTGTCAATCAGACCTCTTGAGGTGAGTTGTTGAGTCCACTGAATATTTGACATCAACACAAAATTGATACATGACATTGTCACTCACAAGAACTCTAGGACAACATAAACTCTCCACAGCATAGCAAATCTCTGTAATAACATTTTTATCTGTTGCATTCGAATGTACTAGCTCTAGAGGCCACTGTCAAAAATGAAAATAATATCAGATAATGTTTCTAGGAGTTACATAGTTGTAGTTTTCATAGAAGTACCAAAGGATTTAAATAGCTTTGCTATATGACTAATCCATCCTACATAGTCTTACCCTACTCTCATTCCTGGCCATTAAAAACATCATTTGATGGGACATCAGTTTATGTCCTTGTTACTTTGAATCTTGTTAGATTGTAAGTTGGCAGCCTGGTTACCAGTCTATATGTGATTTTTCTGCTTTTCAGAAAGAATATTTTACAGTAATTAACACATTTTCCCCAGCTCAGCTCAGATTACATCCTTTTTTTAGGAGAATGATTATTTTATTTACTTGGAGACAATTTCAGCATGTTTCATATCAAGTTACAGATAACATCTGGCATGCACAGGTCTGATGATAGTTTTCTAAACACAGGAATGTTGTTAATATTTAGGGAACAGAGGCATTGGAAGAGTCGTGTCCTGATTTTAGAGCAATGCATCATGGAACACCCTACTACTGACACAAACAAGAGTTTTGGTTAGGGTAAGATCTGAAGGGTGGTTTTGATCCAGATTCAGCTGTATTAGCAAAAGTATAACAACCCATGGTAAATTGCTACTTTGGGAACTCAAAGTACATAACCATCACGACCTTCTGCATGTGCCAACATGCATCAGTGAGATATTTTGAGAAGCAAGGGACAACATGTCCTGATGCTGTGCTTTCTCTGTATATAAAATATAATAAAAGAAGCTTTCCTTTCTCCAGTGCCCAAGACTGACTCCCCATTTATCAAAGGACAAGTCCTGCAAAACAAGCAATAGAATGTCAAAAAATAGCTAGAACACCTTAAAATTCTTTATGTTTCTATTATCAAGCAGTCGTTGTTAGAAATAAAAATAATCTATCACAAAAATATCTTTTATTAGCTCACTCAGTTGAAATGGGGTTACAGTTCATATTCAAGATGTTGATAGAACATCTAAACTTATCTACAGTGCCACTTCAAAAAATAACTTTAAAACATTGGAATCAAATGTTACAATGGCTCATTGTTTCTGGGGAGACCATGGCCTGATGCAATGAAGGAAATGCAAAATCCACACACTGACATTGTTAAGGTTTGGATAATTCACTTAAGACAGAAGCTCAACCAAAATTCCTGTCTCTAAGTAAACCTTATTTAACATGAAGTAAAAAAGAAAAAGAATATTTTTGATTAGGTGTTTCTGTGTCATATCTAATTAAGAGGAATTACTCTTTCTTAAATTAAGAACTTTTTGTTTACACGTCTACGAACTTAAACAGGATTAATTATCAACCTGGGCACCTATTCAGAAACAGAGGTGTCATGTCAAATTGCTTATTTCATTTTCTCTTCTTATTGTAATTTAATAAGGAATGAGACAAATTTGAAAAATCTTAGACTACGTTCCCAATTTAAATGCTGAAAACTTATTTACATTGTCATCCAATTAAATTTCTGAAAACTGGCTTGATTGTGAAATACCTGCTGCTTTACAACTTGTGACAGGATAAGAAGGAAACTACTTCCCTCATGACTTTTGAGGAGCAAAACAAAAGACAGACTTAGCTGCATAAACATCAAATACAGTTATAATAATTGGCGATGTTGAACTTTTTTTTTTTTTGGTTGGTTGGTTCCCAAGTTGCAATTAAGGGATCAGTTTGGAAAAATAAATGTAAATAATTAGGTATTTTTAAAAAACATATTGCAGGAGTAAAAATAGCTGCTGTATTAAGACCTTTTGCTGAAGGGTGCTTTTTCATGGGTACGTGTTTCATGATCTATGTTTCCTAAGTTCTTTGACTGGAGGTATTGTATCATTACATACCCGTAATGTGGAGATCGAAGGTCAATGTCAGATTGTCATCTGTAACATAGCAGACAAATTTTATCAAGAACACTTTGCATTTTTTTCAGGTTATGTCTGGCAGTGACTGCTGAGCTCAGGATCACAACATAAGTGTGCTGGATGTACATATATTATGCAGCTGATCTGCAGGTACACAGCAAGTTCAACACCTGAAAGTTATCCTGCTCTTGTAGAGTGACTTTATGCTACATGCACTGTGAAATCAGATACACCAGAGCTGCTCTGCCCAAGCCTTTGCGGTCCCCAGTAGGCCTGTAAAGATGCAGTGTGCAAATGTAGAATTCTCCTGTTTTGCAAATATGACACAGATATGTAGTTACATAGGAATTCTTCAGAAAATTATTCAGAAAATAGTGTCATTGAATTTAAAAGTTTTGATTATTTTTACTGTCCGTAATCATTGGCCTGTCAAGGATCTGAGTTTCCTGAGGAATGGTGTGTTTACACTTGAAATTGAGATTAAATATTTCTGTATGGAAGAATAATTTTTTTTCTTCCAGCTTGCTAAAATACAGCATAAACTTAACCTTTTAATTTTTGTACTTGTTGTTTAGTGACACGAAGTTGTACTGATGCAACACTGCTAATGGACTTCAGTTCTGAAATTTAGTACTCTGTTCTTTTCCAGTGTCCCTTCTATTTGAAGTAAAAACTTCCATTTAAGACATATTCTCTGGTATTTTTCTAATATGAACATTAGCATGACGTATTCAAACGCTTTCAGTTAAGAGATAAATGTGTTTTGAATCTGGTTTCTTGGACTGATTTACTAAGACATTGTTCCATTTACCTCCCTTCGTAGGAAAAAATATTTCTTTAAAACAAGCCCTTTCTGTTAAATGTCTATGGCACTCTGCTTGGCAGCTGTAGACACAATTTGGGTCACTGTGTTGGAATTTGAGTATATATGTGTATATTCTATGCCACCTCTGACACTATTATGTCATGAATTGAATGCACAAGTGAATAGATGATGATGGTGATTTATTCTGATAAAAGAGACAGAATGACCTGAAGGTAATTCTTTACACTAAGGACACAATATATAATTAAGAACATTTATGAGCTTAAGACCTTTTCCTACACTGCTTTCTGTAGTTTCTCAAAACTCTACCCTTAATGACCTCTCTCCTAATTGAAAAAATGGAAAGTCCCCATAGATGTTGGTCAAACTAACTCACCAGTGCAGAAGACATACAGACAGTATATAACAGAGGGAGAATGGAATTACTGTGAGATAGTCTCAGCTGGCATAAATCAGTGTTGCTGTGATGATTTACACCATCAGAGGAGGTGGACCAATATTACTTTTTTTGTTTCCTAAGGAGCACCAAAATACAAGTACAACTCAAAAAATTCACTTTCTCATTTAGAATTTTATAAAACTTAAATACAGCATGCCATAGGTAACAAGGGCCATAAATAAGAAAAACTGGTGAATTAAGAAAGATTTTAAAGGAGGCAGAGGTAAGAGCACATTGTCTCAATTCATGCGCAGCCATTGACGTTACCTGATCTAATGAAGCAACAGTGGGGTTGAGCTAGATGGTCTTTAAAGGTTCCTTTCAAAACAAACTCCATGGTTCTATATGGAGTTTTTATGGAGGATCTATCGAGAAGATCGAGGATGATAAGACCTGAGTTTCTTTGAAGTTTCAGAATAGATGTAGTGCTACAAATATAATTTCCGTTCTCATTAGTCATAGTATTTAATTTAGTTTCTTGCCCACACCAGGTTTGAGCTGCTTTTAACAACTTGGTAACCAGATCTCTGAGGTTTTGAGGTTTTGATTCAATCAAATTTTGGTTTCCCTAGTACTATTCTAGGAATAATAACTGAAAAAAAAGAGAGTAAAAGGAAAATGAAACTATTGTTTTCTAGAAAGTGAATAGTTAGAAGGAAACTTAAGCACAACTTAATCAAGGGCTTACATTTCTTTTCTGTGTCTAACACAGATTATAAATTTGTGAATAATCTTTAATTCATTAGGCAGGAAGAATTTTTAAGTTTAGGAAAGATACAGATACACTGCATATTTCCTTTTTTTTGCCTTTTACAATTTATCACTGAACTTGGGTGAACTGCTCTGGGGTGAAAGGACTGAATGGAGGTCATTTAGGGCCACATTTGATGAAAGGCAGAAGATTGTGATCAAGAGCATATGGGATTGGATTTGGAAGAGAGGTTGACATTTTTATGGAATAATGATGATTAGCAAAACTGGGTGTCTCAAAATTGTCTATTAACTGTTCTGCAGCTAAGACTTCTTGGTGTTCACAGATTTATAATCTATGGACAGAAAAAATGCAGAAACTTTCATCTCTAAGGTATCTTATTTTGAGAAATCTTTGCCAAACACTTATAAAATGTGCACATCTTGTGAGCAGAAGTGAAACAGGCTTCTTAGTAATTTTTTATTCTTCATGCTGTTCCTTGAAGAACCCGCAGGCTCAAGAGGTCATATACTTGGAAGAACTAGTAACTGTAATAGCAAAAAATACCTATAATTTAGACTTCTTTGCATTTGTTCTGTTACCAAAATCTTAATGCCCATTTGTAGCACGAATTAAATACATGTACCCCTAGGTCACATATTCTTGGAATGCAGTTCTTTGAGTCTTGACCATTCTACTCTGTGAACAAAAGACATGTGAAAAGAACTGTGAGATTTGCTTTGAAAGTGCACTCCTGAGAACATTGGTAATAGACACACCACCTCTTAAAATCTACCTATGCAGACAGATGTTGCACGTACTGAAAGAGAGAAATATGAGGGATAACTGAGAGGAAAGGTGGTAATAAAAGTGTGATGACTTGCATGGAAGGGAAACAAATCACAGCATTATAGTTTGGAGTCTAAAAGGATTATGGTAAAGAGATTGTACATTGGACAAAATTTGATCCATTTATTTTTTAAAATAAATTTAAAAGTGTAAATATACACACACATGCATATATATACACATATATATACATATATGTGTGTGTGTGTGTGTGTAACCCCTTCATTGTCAGAGAAATACTTTGGCTCAGATTCTTTCACTGCATGGACTAGGAAGAAATTCCTCTTTGGGTATGTCCTTCATGCAATTTCTTTTTTCCCACTCTTTTTTCCAGATTACCTGACACACAATCACTTTACTGTGTTCCCATTTGTTTCCAAGCTACATTACTGCAATTTCTTTCAGACACAGCTGTTTCTTTAGATTCAAAGTCATTCAGCATCTGGGTCTGAAATATACTCCAATCCATATCTGCTCATCCTATTCTTAAATACTCTAAACCAGTAATATCTATACTGGGAGAATTGGTGTGGGGTTTTCTTGTGGGGGGGAGGGGGTGCTTAGTGACTTTTTAGACAGTAGTTTGCAACACATTCCAAGAATAAGGTTTTGAGTGTTTATCACTGTTCTACTCAGTTTTCAGGAGAATGTGCTGGCATTGGTTTTAACAAGCAGTGTCAATATTTCTGCGTTTATGACAAAATTCCACATAAGCCTTTCTCTTCCCTCTGCTTTGTTCTTTGTATCCAAAGGATAATCTTATAGGAGAGCCTTAGAGCCTGAATCGTTGTTCAGCATGTAAGACACACAGCAGAGCAATGAAGATAATGAGTGTATATTTGGACAAGATATGCCAGTTCAAAAGGTCTCAATTCCTTATGTTGGCTTCCCACACATTGTCATAGAGTGTTATGTAGCTATTTTTTGGGTGATTTGGTTCACCTCCTTTGGTATTACTTCAGTGCTACCATGTCAATTGCAATGCTTATTTAATACTATTTCTTATCTGTTTTAATATCATTTTAACCATTCTATGGAACAAAATATTTTTCAGTAACTTGCATTGGAGTTCTGAAATTCTGTCTCCAATTTGAAATGCTGAACACATCTAAGAGGGATATTTAATGTTACCATCTAAATGAGAGTTCAGCCATGTAGCATAACCATTTTGGTCATTTTCTTTGAACATTACATTCACAAGGAAGTATCTGAGCCTTTTCCAAAACATCTCTTTCACTATTCTAGCATTCTAATTTTTTCACCAACACTCTGCAACACTGATATTGACATCTGGCAGGAAAAGGGAGATGAAACACACGGAGGAAATTCTATATTTATCCTAGTGATACTAAAGAACCAAAGTGTGCTTTCATTTTGTATCAAGACTTTTCTTTGGCAAAACATTAAAAGTTATGGAGGATCACTGAAAAAGATGGTCTTTGGCAGCCTGAAGTCTGGTGCAATGTTTACTATGTCTGAGTTAGATACTTGAGAGAAATTTTCTTACAATTATTTAGCTGTATCCCTTGTACTTGATGTTTTTTTCCTTCCATTGCCCTAACTAGGTAAAAAAGTGTTATTGTACACATTCTAAAAGCGAGAGGCAAAGGGGCAGGATGTGTATGGACTACAAAGGATTTAGGTACTCAAGGTGGGATGTATCAGTGTACAGTCTCTTTTATAGCTGTCTGTGAATATAATCCACTGGCTGGGCTCCCTGTACATTGAACAGGCAGACAAAATAGTGGAAAATTAGAAGTCTGGGTGCTAAAAGGCAACAAATTAAAACTGGCAAATAGGAAACAGAAGGCTTTGGATAGACATGTCTTCCATTCCTGTTTGCCCAAAATCCTTTCCTTCTAAGACAGTTCAAGTATGTCTTGGAACACAGAGACAGAAGAAATAGCAGAAGTACCTTTTTCTAGAGTGTTTCTACAGCAGTCCAAGACATTCTTTTTTCTGTATTTGTTATTATTTCATAGCCAGGAAATTCACATTCCTAAGTCTCCCAACATCAATTACCTTTTATGACACAACTGTAGGGAGCTTTATTATCTATATATAAATGCCTAAAATAGTAACAGCCATTCTCAAATTCTCTTGTCCTAAAAGATACATTTGCATTAGTTATAAATGGACTTGGATTTCTAACAGTTTCCTACAACATAGCTGATATACCTACAGAACCATCCTTTCTTTATCCTGTTGGAAAAACAGAGAAAAATTATATGCTAAATACTAAAGAATAAAATTCCTTATAGCCCAATTTGTTGCAAAGATTTTGTAATAAATGTTGCTTTATAAACACTTCTTCCTCTTTCCTGGCTACTGCCTTTTTTATCCTTGTACTGAATCTTGACAGTTTAGGTTTTATGCTTTAGACAAATCATAACTGCACTAAACAATACAACCAATCCTCCTTATCATTTCTGGAAGCTAAAGAGACAGTGAATATGGACAGCTGAGCAGAGTCACAGGAAAGCAGAGTAAATTCAGCTTCAGTACAAAGGTTCTAACAAGACAGTGATGCCTTCCCTATCTGTCATTGCAGTGCATCCTTGTCATTTGCTTATCAAACAACAGGTAATGCCTTTACAGCCCTCCCCCCACACATGAGTACAGTTTTAAGCCAGCTTGCCATTACCAATTTTTTATTTCTCTGATATTCAGTAGCTGTGTTCACTCAGTCATACTATTAAATGTAATGCTGTGCATGGGGGTCAAAGCTGGTGCACATGGTATGTCAGCAGACTGGAATTCAAAAATGGGCCTGCCACCTCAGCAGAACTTGAGCGTGGCATTGCCATTTGTTTCCTTTACCTTAATTTGCTTATCTAATGGGTGCAAATTTGCTACATAAGTGAAAAGTAGTATTATTTATTATCTGTGATATTGGGACAAGATATGTGTGCAAAGAATTTACATCCCTTGAGTTAAAAATTGCTACATGTGTATAAAGTGTTGTAGTGGCTTTCTACTGAGTACCACTTCAAGGACCCCAAAGTTCAAGTGCACACACTCAGAACTTTCTGTAGGCCTACAGGGTAAGTGAAAGAAAAAACAGTTAATTATAAATATTAAACTGTTTTTAAATTGACACTTTGTATCGCTCCTGCTGTTCTGATACTTATGATGTATTAATGATGTTAAGTGAATAGAAATTTCCATAAGATTGATATGTATAAGGCATAAATCTTCCTCCTTTGGTACCTCAAACTGGACATCAATTTTTTTTTCAAATCTTAAAAAGACAGATGGACTAGGAATGCAGCTCCTAAGATAAAGAAAATTTTAAATGCAAGAAAATACATACACATACAGAAGCAGTAAATTTAAAGTATGATAGATTACAATATTTGTGGAAAATTAATTTCAAATATTCATTTACAACCTATGCTAACAGATTGTATAAAAATGTTTTGTGATATATATATGCATTTTTAGACTTCTTACTTTTACTTATGTATGGAATGATTTGCAATCAGCTTTTGGAGAGCAACTTGTTCTGAGACAATATGCATGCAGAAAAGAAGATGGGAAATGGATTAATAGATTATTTACTTCTTTTTTTTTTTTCCAACCTAGTCTTAGATCATTGTAACTACCCTAATGGCATTTAGCAAGACAGGGAGTACCTTCTCATGGCCTTTATGTTTCACTTTCTCCCAATTAGCCTTGAAGCAACTTTCAGGAATGCCTCTCTCCAAAAACCCCCAATTCTCTCTTTTTCTAAGGATGATTTACCATCTGTTCTCAGATAGAGCTAAAGAAGAGCTATATTATTTCTATATATTTAACAGCCTGACCTTTTCAGATTAAAGTCACAGGTACTGGCATAAATTCTTGACAGCATAGTGAAGAACAGATACCAATCCTCCAGAGGCAACATTGCAAAGACGTGCTTTCCAGTACCATGCACAAACATGTGAGGAATGTAGAGAAAAAAAAAGGAAATTTTTCTATTTATCCTAAGGGAACAAAACAAGTCTGGTTTTTGCTTTTGAAAAATAATGATGTTAAGATCTTAAAAGAAAAGAATGTGAGAAAATTTGCATCAAAGGGAGACAAACCTTGCTTGCTTGCAATATTCAAAAATGTGAAGAAAATAAAAAGAATACTGCTTAACACTGCTAAGAAAGAGCAAAATGATCCTGCATGTAGTTTTAAAACAGATGTAAAAATGGACATCTTTTAAAAAAGGGGGAAAATCCTAGTAATAGCATACTCTCTTTGCTATCCATTGCACTGTAAAGAAGGAATGTTAATTTTTTTTTCCTTTCAATAGCAGGAAAGCCCTAATTTCATCTACACTAAAAATATGGCCAGACCACAAGTATTTGAAAGCAAGGGAACACCTGCAAGTCAAGCAAGAATGAAATGGAGACTGCCAAAGGCTGTAATTTTCTTTCCTTGGTTCTTTGCTGTGAAATGCATTGGGGTATTATCAGATCATTCACTGACATGAAAAAGAGGCACTCACAGATTTCCCTGTCACAAACATAGTTCCTGATCCGAAATCTACTGTGGCCAAGACAAAGATTATCACTTACTTCAGTGGCAAACTATTTGAAATCTAAAATGTTGTTAATTTTAGTACAGAAAATTCAATTTATTCAATCAAAAAATTAAAACTCTTAAATTTATAAAAATAAATATAAATTAATATAAATTTTGATGCATTTGCACCTACCTATTCTATTTCATGGCAAGTTTTAAGCACCACTTTTTTTTTCTAATTTAGTAGCTTTAGACCTATTATCAAAATTACTACCATCAGGAAATTAATATTTTATAATGTAAAACATCCACTGCTTTGCACTTTAAATTTCTACATTTTTTCCTTTTTTTTTTTAATTGCATTCATTTAGAAATTATTACATTCAATGTGACAATACAAATTTAATATATTTTCCAGTTGAAAATCTAAGTGAAGACTATGGGTTTTAATGACTTCTGTTGATTTGGGTAAAACAACAGACTTTGATCAATCTGCCTCTGTTTTACCATTGCTGAAAATACTCTGTCCAGGTTTAATTATGTTGACTTGCTAAGGATATATTTATAGCCGTGTAAGTGCAATATTTCTATATGTCTCTATAGCTGAATAAATTAAACACAGGGAAAGTTGTTTTTCTGCTATTGCTATGCATAGTCAAAATTTATGCTATGTGTGGCTCAATTTTCAACCTGCTTAACACTACATATGGGACACNCATTGTAACTACCCTAATGGCATTTAGCAAGACAGGGAGTACCTTCTCATGGCCTTTATGTTTCACTTTCTCCCAATTAGCCTTGAAGCAACTTTCAGGAATGCCTCTCTCCAAAAACCCCCAATTCTCTCTTTTTCTAAGGATGATTTACCATCTGTTCTCAGATAGAGCTAAAGAAGAGCTATATTATTTCTATATATTTAACAGCCTGACCTTTTCAGATTAAAGTCACAGGTACTGGCATAAATTCTTGACAGCATAGTGAAGAACAGATACCAATCCTCCAGAGGCAACATTGCAAAGACGTGCTTTCCAGTACCATGCACAAACATGTGAGGAATGTAGAGAAAAAAAAAGGAAATTTTTCTATTTATCCTAAGGGAACAAAACAAGTCTGGTTTTTGCTTTTGAAAAATAATGATGTTAAGATCTTAAAAGAAAAGAATGTGAGAAAATTTGCATCAAAGGGAGACAAACCTTGCTTGCTTGCAATATTCAAAAATGTGAAGAAAATAAAAAGAATACTGCTTAACACTGCTAAGAAAGAGCAAAATGATCCTGCATGTAGTTTTAAAACAGATGTAAAAATGGACATCTTTTAAAAAAGGGGGAAAATCCTAGTAATAGCATACTCTCTTTGCTATCCATTGCACTGTAAAGAAGGAATGTTAATTTTTTTTTCCTTTCAATAGCAGGAAAGCCCTAATTTCATCTACACTAAAAATATGGCCAGACCACAAGTATTTGAAAGCAAGGGAACACCTGCAAGTCAAGCAAGAATGAAATGGAGACTGCCAAAGGCTGTAATTTTCTTTCCTTGGTTCTTTGCTGTGAAATGCATTGGGGTATTATCAGATCATTCACTGACATGAAAAAGAGGCACTCACAGATTTCCCTGTCACAAACATAGTTCCTGATCCGAAATCTACTGTGGCCAAGACAAAGATTATCACTTACTTCAGTGGCAAACTATTTGAAATCTAAAATGTTGTTAATTTTAGTACAGAAAATTCAATTTATTCAATCAAAAAATTAAAACTCTTAAATTTATAAAAATAAATATAAATTAATATAAATTTTGATGCATTTGCACCTACCTATTCTATTTCATGGCAAGTTTTAAGCACCACTTTTTTTTTCTAATTTAGTAGCTTTAGACCTATTATCAAAATTACTACCATCAGGAAATTAATATTTTATAATGTAAAACATCCACTGCTTTGCACTTTAAATTTCTACATTTTTTCCTTTTTTTTTTTAATTGCATTCATTTAGAAATTATTACATTCAATGTGACAATACAAATTTAATATATTTTCCAGTTGAAAATCTAAGTGAAGACTATGGGTTTTAATGACTTCTGTTGATTTGGGTAAAACAACAGACTTTGATCAATCTGCCTCTGTTTTACCATTGCTGAAAATACTCTGTCCAGGTTTAATTATGTTGACTTGCTAAGGATATATTTATAGCCGTGTAAGTGCAATATTTCTATATGTCTCTATAGCTGAATAAATTAAACACAGGGAAAGTTGTTTTTCTGCTATTGCTATGCATAGTCAAAATTTATGCTATGTGTGGCTCAATTTTCAACCTGCTTAACACTACATATGGGACACAAACTCATGATTTACTCATGCTGGGAGATTCCATCAGAACTGTAATGAGTGCCCATGAAGTTTCCAGTAAATTCCATAAATTAGACACTTAAACCTGTTATAGACCTTCATCTCTTTCCCACTTTGTACTTGTAAGGTTGAAGGAACCTTATCTTAAATTTCTTAGGTAGTTACATATGTCATCAATAATTTTTTTGTCTTTATAAATATTGCTGGAATTTGGAAAAATAATTTTACAAATTGGGCTAGAAAGAGGAAATAAAGTGGATATCCAGAAAGTCACTTTAGCCTGAAAAACCTGGTCTTACTAGGTGTCTGCTACAGTTACTGTAGGGAAAGATGTCCTGTGATTTGAGGAATATTCAGAATATCTGAGTTCATATTGTAAAACATCTTGTGAAACAGCCTCTCTGTTTCTGTTGAGAAAGAAAGAAGTTAGCATCCCACAAGTACAGCTGACCTTCCTAAATGTCCAAATACTCTTTTAGCAGTTTTGCCAGGATTTTACATTGGAAATCTGAAGCTAAGGCCCAAATCGCCTTAAACAAAGTCATATTTCCTCCCCAGAAGTTAATTTGAAGAAACGTTCTGAAAATCAGAACTCATATATTCTACATATTTTTAAATTTATGTTCAAAAAGAAAATATCTTTAAACTTTGCTCAGTTTTCATCTGCGTCTGAGTATCTGCGTGACCAAATGGGAAGATCGAGTAGCTGAATGATATACTAGAAAGCATTTTGTAATACTATTATCCTACACACACCCCTGAAATTATTTTTCATTGAGCTTAGTAGTCAATTACCTTTGAAAGCTGGTTCAAGGATTTGTATTCACAACTTGGACATCACTGTGTCACTCCCCCTGAGGCAGGGAGACTTAGACATCTTGAAAAAACTCTGGCACTTGTCGCCAGACAGCCACACCTAAATGGGTTTATGTGAATACTCACCAGAACTGCAACAGGAGCACATCTTGGGGTGAAACTGGATCACTATACCCCTTTTTTCTACCAGTACACCTGATTCTCACATCAAATATTTTATGTAAGCTTTCTGACTTAGATTTGCTCATAATGGTAATGAATAGAACACAAGAAAGGCACAGTTTGTTAGTAAGGCCCAGTTTGACTGAGTACTGAGAAGAAATTATTAATTTGGAAGCATGTCATAGGCCCTTTTTGGCCCCAACAATTATTTATTATTCTTTGTTACTGCATTTCTGTATCTCAGCCTAGAAAACATTCAAAAGGGAAAAATAACACCACACACACACAGAAACATGCTCACACACACACACACACAAACAGACTGGAGTTCCATCAAAGAGATAAGGTACAAACTAACTAAACAGGAACAATTTGAAATAAAAACTCCAGAAGGGTGTAAATTTGATAGGATCCTGGCAAGATAGAGGAATAAGACTGAATGACAGCTCAAATCATAGTCAGAGCCAGAGTGAGATTGCTGACAATGGCAGGCAAAGATCAAACATCATTAAGAAAAAGCTTTGTAATTTTAGTAATGCAGTTCAAGAAGAATATACTTAGGAAAACACATGACAGATAATGAAGGTGACAGCTTTTGCCAGGTATCTGTGATTTACCTTTGTCAGAAGTGTGATTAATCCCAGCCCCTCTATTACTACATCTACCCTGATACACTTTGCAGCTTTGAAAACGGAAAATCTGGAAGAACTGACTGCAGGAATTTATGAGGTATTTTATTTCTCAGAGTAATTAGTGCTCTTGGAAAAACTAATCTTAGTGAATCCCATGTGGAGTCGTCTTTTCTAAGCTGAAATAGTGCCTTCATTGATATTCTAGTAGCACAGAAAATTTATCTATTTACTTATTTACTCTGGTCAAAATTACTTTTTTGTTGTTAATTTTTGTGGGCTACTGAAGGCTTCTCTAATGGAAGGAAAGTTATGTGTGTCAGGGGATCTTTCTGCAGTGTCATCATTTTTTGTCCATTAGGGCTGACTGACGATGGGTGTTTATTTCTTCACTGCAACATAGAATTTCTTCCGCCTTTTTTGTTTTTCTGAGAGTCTGCTGACATAGAAACAGACCTATGTGAAAAATAGACACTGTTATGTCTTCATGTGGCTTTCTGTCAAGATCATATTCCTCATGTGCAGCTCCAGAGATGCAGATGGATGCTGTGCAGACTGCAGCAAAGGGCACAGGCCATCCTGCTCAGCAGCAGTTGCACCCTTCCAAAGTGTGTTTCAGATCATTGTCAACTGCATTATAGGCATTTTCTTAAGGGGATTTTTTAACTTGTATCACTAAAACTTTCTCATCATGCTCAAGGGTAATGCCTAGAAATATATTCCTAACTGTTAAGGATTAATTTCATTTTTGTAATGAATAGACTTAACACTGGCACTACAAAAAGTGTTAAAACAGTATGAGGATTACATACACAAATATAATCTCTTTGCTGAATAATTTGGTGGTTATTGTGATAAAAGAGCACCTTATATCCTACCATCCACATCTGATATCCTATACCGTGTTCCTAGGTCACGTTGCAGAGTTTCCTAATGCTCCTGCTGTGAGAGTTTTGACACTGAGAAGTGTTGTGTGGGAAGTGTGCTTGTCAGAGAGACACTTTTGAGATGCTCTTTGTTTGACACCAACCTGCCTTGTCATGTGAGTGGTATAGACCCATGCTGGTTTGAAGAGGCAGGCAAGGAATCTTTGTTATCTGTCTACTGTTCTGCTCCAAGACTGGGCTTCTTTAGATGAACCTGCAGCTGTGCTAAAAAGATTAAATCTGTGCTGAATTCAGTTCTGTCCTCTAAGAAGAGTTTACAGAATGAAGGAGGGTGATAAATTTCATAGGCCCGGAAAGATATTTCTCAGGTTATCAGCTTTGTTATAATCTGAATGTTATGAAAATCACACAAATCTCTCTTGTGATAGCCCAATACATCTTGTACCACTGCCTGAAGTACAAATGTATCTAGATAATTATAGGATACACAGACCACTGGAAGATTTTGTTACTGAACTGGAACTTGCTGAAAAGCAATTGCTAATTTACCAAGAAATATGATTTATTCCAGAAATTAGTGATGTTTTCAGAACTGTCATTGAATTCCATGTTTTGTCTGGTCAGAACAGGTGACTATAAGAGCATAAAGACTGCTCAGAAGAAGCTATCTACTGTCCTTCAAGGACTAACTGCTTTCTACAGGAGAGTTTTCTTGTTGGGACATAGGCATTGAGTGGGTTTATGGTGTTCCTCCAAAGTCCAGAAGTAAAATATATTCCTTTCATGTAGAAAAAGTCTAAGGCCTTGCCCTATTAAGGTCATTGCTTTTCAAATATGTTAAAAATGCTGGCATCAGAGATTTTTTACAGTGTTTGTGTCTAATACTTGACACACACACACACACACACACATATATATATAGGTATATGTATTTGAATCCAATCAGTTTTGCAGACTAAAGCAGCAGTAGTAGGCCATGGGGATTAGGTGAAATACATGTTGAAGCATAATTTTCTTCTCTCTTCTCTAGGCAGGTGTGAGTCATGACACAAACTGGAATAAAATACTCTCCCATGAGAATCAAATGCCATGCTTCTTATCCTCAGGTGGTATAAACAGCATAAATCAATATAGTAGTGCCAATTTACATAAATTTCTATACAGAATTTGGCTAAATGACAACTCATAAGGATATGATAACATTCTGCAAGTATTTGAAGGCCATAAACACTAAGCAGGGGGACAAATGATTTAGGGTGGCATAAGGAGATGTAATTAGGAGCAATGGGAGGAAATTAAGGGAGGAAAAAATTAGGCTGAATATCAGAAACAATTTTCTGACAGTGAGATATATTAGACTGTGGAAAATAAGTCTCCCAATGGACATTCCATTGCTCAAGATGTTTAGACTGGACAAAGTACTAATGCATATCCAATGGGGACTAATTTTGGAATGTATGGTGCATAGACAAGAAACCAGAGACATTTAATGGGGTAAAAAGAATTCTGTGCTAAGAAAACAAACAAATAAATCTCTTTTTTTAATCATTTTCAACAAATGTAGTAATATATCGTTGTCTTTTACATATGTGCATTTATACATGGAAACATTCTTTTTTGTGTGAGGCTTTTTTCGGCTGTTGTTTCCCCCACAACCTGCTGGGAACCTACCTCCAGGGCCCTTGAAGGAGATTCCCTCCGTGAGTTCTTTGCCAGGGATGAAAAANCTCTCAACGTTGTTAGGTTACGTGGGATTCTATGAAATGCGAATATGAAGTACACTCTGGAATCCCAGACAGTGCATTTGGCTGCTTAGTATCTAGAAGGCAAACTACAAAAGCAAAATATGCCAAACAGCTACAAAGAAAACTGTGAGATGTCAGTAAGTAAACAATTCCAGGACTCATACAGACAGCTCAGTTTGCTCAGCACTGTATTGATGCAAGTGACAGAAGAGAGGCAGATTCATGGATTGAGCTCACCAAAATGATGCTACCTGAGTCAGAAAGTTATAAAACTCTAAATAGTAACAATGATTATGATGATGACAACAACAACAATAATAATAATAATAATTATTATAATATATTATAATATAATAATAATAATAGTAGTAGTAGTAGTAATATGTTTTGGAAGTACTTTGGTAACAAATAATTTATTTTTACTGAGGAGCATGTATGGCCCTCCGCACTTCAAAAGCTGTCAGTTACTTGTTTTTTATTATCTACCTGTTTCCTCACATGTTTCCTTNTAGTGCCAATTTACATAAATTTCTACACAGAATTTGGCTAAATGACAACTCATAAGGATATGATAACATTCTGCAAGTATTTGAAGGCCATAAACACTAAGCAGGGGGACAAATGATTTAGGGTGGCATAAGGAGATGTAATTAGGAGCAATGGGAGGAAATTAAGGGAGGAAAAAATTAGGCTGAATATCAGAAACAATTTTCTGACAGTGAGATATATTAGACTGTGGAAAATAAGTCTCCCAATGGACATTCCATTGCTCAAGATGTTTAGACTGGACAAAGTACTAATGCATATCCAATGGGGACTAATTTTGGAATGTATGGTGCATAGACAAGAAACCAGAGACATTTAATGGGGTAAAAAGAATTCTGTGCTAAGAAAACAAACAAATAAATCTCTTTTTTTAATCATTTTCAACAAATGTAGTAATATATCGTTGTCTTTTACATATGTGCATTTATACATGGAAACATTCTTTTTCTTTTTTTTTTGTCTGAAAATTAAATTTTTTTTAAAAGTATAACTTCAGGTTAATGGCAAATTTCATAATGGCAAATTTCTTGTCCTCTGCTATCCATTAAATTCAGAAGTGTTACATTTTCTAATATTTTATTTTTCTTTTAACACAGGAAAAAATCCCATATGCTTAATTTTTTTGTTAAGCAAAAGTTTCATCCTTTTGTGTGTTGCAAAACTGGATAGCCTTCTGGAACTACAGAGGTATTTTTGTAGAAGTTGATTGTGGTATAATATTTATCATGAAAATAGTTAGAAAAATATTATCAAATCATTAAAATGTCTAATTTTAATAATTTTACAACAAACGGCTAACATAAGTTATTGTTTTTCCTGCATCTAGTTGGACATTAATCACTGGAAGAAACATTTCTGAATGAAGGTTAGCAAAGCTGATTACAGAAACACATTTCAAAACTCTATGTATTTTTTAGACAAATCAG
Source organism: Leptocoma aspasia (assembly GCA_013399835.1). Classification (NCBI taxonomy): domain Eukaryota; kingdom Metazoa; phylum Chordata; class Aves; order Passeriformes; family Nectariniidae; genus Leptocoma; species Leptocoma aspasia. The sequence goes on from VXAX01000824.1 coordinate 1,132,863, forward strand.
AGAATAATATTGGGATATATCTCATTTTACCTCGGACTGATGTCATCTGAGAATGCGCTCTCAACGTTGTTAGGTTACGTGGGATTCTATGAAATGCGAATATGAAGTACACTCTGGAATCCCAGACAGTGCATTTGGCTGCTTAGTATCTAGAAGGCAAACTACAAAAGCAAAATATGCCAAACAGCTACAAAGAAAACTGTGAGATGTCAGTAAGTAAACAATTCCAGGACTCATACAGACAGCTCAGTTTGCTCAGCACTGTATTGATGCAAGTGACAGAAGAGAGGCAGATTCATGGATTGAGCTCACCAAAATGATGCTACCTGAGTCAGAAAGTTATAAAACTCTAAATAGTAACAATGATTATGATGATGACAACAACAACAATAATAATAATAATAATAATTA
>VXAX01000824.1:1139902-1202381 GCA_013399835.1 Leptocoma aspasia
TATGGAGTGGAAAGTAAAAGCCAAAACTTCTACAGAGCCCTGTGGGTCACAGAGAGATATTTTTATTGATAAATTCAATTCTAAGACTTTATTTGCCATCCTTAATTCATTTACAGGGAAATAAAATGTGAAACCTCACTTGTTTCTTGTAGATGAGGTCTGTTTGTTCAAGAACATCATTACACAATTGACAAAGCTATGCATTTGCTTAATAAGGGATAAGAAATTTAAACCAGATATACAGCAACATTCTTTTATCTTTTGTCAAGGTGGGTGTCCATGGCTCTTTGAACTTTGAGTTTTCAGAAATAACAATACCAGTAAGGCAGTTATAATATGCAGCTCTTTGTGAGATTTCAGTTCTGATTGTTGTAAAGTTACTAAGAAAAAGAACAGTAAAAATACAGTTTAAAAAGCAAACAGAACTCTTATGTTACAACACCTTCTCTTTGTTATCTCCCTTGTATGCAAAGACATAAAACCCTGTTTTTGCTGTGTGGAAACAGAAATATTATCCTATGGGCTCTTTAAAATACTGATGAAGCAGATGCTGCTTTGTCTCCTCTCAGTAGTATCACAAATCATATGAGCAGAATTTCATTAGCAGTTGATCAAATTTTGGCATTTTTGATCTGCTTTAGGTTCTGAGTCTCCATGAATGCAGTAGATGATGGGTCATCTAGTAAAGATACAATGAGAAACATCCAGTCAATTTGCTCAATCTCAGTTTGTGTTGTGTTACAACACAATCTCAGTTTGTGTTGTAAACTAAACCAAACATAATCCAAAATTGTCTTGGAGTTATTGGTTATTTTGAAAGAATGTGTTTCAGGGGTTTTTTTTGAGATTGCAGCTCAATTTGCAATAGAATTAGAAATCTATGAAAAACAGTAATTATTTGGAACATGTTTCAAGTTTGAAGATTCTGAAAAAGTTGATGTGCATCCAAAACTGATCAAAATGTTTCCTCCCTTGTGTGGACCTTGTCGCAATCTACAACTTCCTCATGTGGGTTAGGGCTGTGTTTATAATTAGTTTAGTAATTTATTATTAGTTTAGTAATCAAATGTACAATGACATTTACTCTGACACTGTGTAGAGTATAAATATGTGGGTTTAGTTGGGTGTTTTTCACAACAGTTTCAACACAGAACACAACAAATTAGACAGTTCATCTGTCTATGTAGTTATGTAGAGCCACTTTTATTTCTTTTTTTTTTTTACAAAGGGAAGGATCAAATCTCAGTGTAGGAGAACGAAGCTGCAAATCTCAAAGATTAAATGATAGCACTGTTCCATTTTATCTGAGGAAAGCTTTTCTTATCCATGGTGATTGCTTTGTGTCATAGAAACTCAATCACAATGAAAGGTAAAAACTGAATACAAATACCTCAAATTTCAATTCAGCACTCTTTAGTGCAAGATGGTCTTTCTCTTGCTGGGAAATTTGATTTGATATTTTTAGTTTAAATTACTCTATTTGCATAGAGTAATACAGATATCCCATTTCTGGAAAGATCTAGACTTGAGTCTTTTTTTTCTGAGTCTAATTAATTTGAAGACATCTGCATTAATTAGAAGTAGAAAACATTAATGATATCACATTAATCAGAGCAGCAATTCATTGCATCTTAACTTTCAAACCTTTTATCTGACCTAAGTACAGTCCAGTTTCTGTCTGACACACAAAACCTTTGTCTCAGAATCTTCATGTCACACATACTCACCCATTTCTTTGAAGTAATTAAAAAAAAATTCCACTGCCCCAAAACTATTCTAGTTATGCTTAAATGTAAACATAAAATCACATGTGAAGGATGAGATATCAAGTTAGTGGTTGTTACCTTCTAGGAAAAATTAAGTCTTTTCTTCAAAAATAGGCAATATAATAATATCAGACAATCATAGCCTTTCATTGTGTTATTTGTTTACATTAATTTGGTTTAGTACCTTAAACATACAGAGCAAACCAAGACTAAACATGCAACAAATATATCTGCAGGTTTGTTACGCACAGACATATGGCAAAGTTGAAAATGAAACACATCAAAATAGATTTTTGAATGCATTCTTAATTGATAAGATATCAGGACTTTATATTGATAAGATTTTGAGGCAGACCTACAAAAGGGAAACTATATTGCATTAAACTCCTATGCTCCCTGTGGCTCAGAATAGGCAAATCCTTTGTGTTTGAATTATCCTTTCAAATTATATATGTCATTGTAGATACTTCAGTTCACATCTTCTCTGCTGGTGCAAATTAGCATTGAAACATCCAAGCAATGTTGTTTATATAAACTGAAGAACTGACATTTACTTTTAGTTCCTGAACTGAGCACAAATTTGACAATGTATTTGTTGTGCACACGAACATGACAGATAAAAAGGGAGCATTTTGTTGCTTCCAGTGTTACACTGTATTGTTATAGTGCACAATTGAAAATAGAATTTTCTTTCATTTGAAGTTCAACTTCAAAAAATAAATTGTGAAGAAAAATCATAAATAGATTAAACTTCTGGGATATTGTCATGCATATGTTTTTAAAAATTACATGAGGTTGTGTTGAAAAAGTAAAGACATATCCCTTTTTAATATGTATTTGACAATGGAATAATATGGTTTTGGTAGATTTTTCTTTAGTTGTAATAGCCCTGTATCATAGATGAAACTTATGAGACTATAGGGTAATCTCATAGCTTTTAATTACCCTAATATCTTGGTGATGAGTTCTCAGCAATGAGCAATTTCTCCTTGTTTTACCTTTTCTTTTGGGGATCTGAGAAAAACAATAATTATTAACAATGATTCATTTAATCAGGGAACTATGATTAAATTTTTCAGTGTTGTAGTGGCCTTTAATTTTAAATACATTATTTGATTTATGCTAAAGAAATGAAGTCCACACTAATTTATGAAATACTTGTTTAGCCCATTACAATTGGAGACATACAGTAATCAAAAGAAAATAAATAAACAAACAATCAAACAAACTGTTTTCTGAGATTTATACTAAAAAAAAAAGAAATCCTTAATTACAGAAATACCTGTAATTTGTAGTAATTCACAGCTGTACAACAAAGACAAGAACATGGGTTATTTCAGGTCTTATTATTGCTAGTTTTTATTAGGACAGCACCTAGAGGCCAATAAACAATGAAACTTGATTATGCTAGAAAATAATTTCCTTTCATAGAGTATTGCTCACAAATTAATATTAAGTGCACATAATGTGGGACATCCTCAATATCACCAAGATAAAAAATGGCAGAAAGAATTAAGGAATCTCCTTTTTTTTTAAATTATTTTTTTAAAGAAGTACTTGTTAATGAAAGCTAAAATCCATGGAGAAAGGATGGAAGGTAAAGAGCAGGGTTGTAATAGATAAAAAGGAAATGTGGAGAGGAAACAAACATGTTGTAGATGAAAACGAAGAGTTTTTAGGAAGCACCTCCAAGCCCTGATCAGAAATGCCTTTCATGACTGCAGGGAGGTCTCTCACCACCCAGCCAACATTAGAATTGTTCCTTATGCAGGAACTCCTCACACAGGCCTGAGTCGTCTGTCCCAACATCCACAGCTGTAAAAGATTGTCATGAAAACTGGCACTGATGGAATGTGATATCACAGGCATATCTGTGGCTTTAGAAAGAACCATGTTGTATAAATGAATAACATTGTCATTTATTCCTTCTCTAGTTTATTATGTTGGGTAGGCGATTTCAGTTTTGGTTCATTTTTTTTTTTCTTTGACTTTTGTATGCATCAGCTACTTTTTCATAGAACTGTGCTAAGGAGATTTCTGTATATATTGCTATAGAATGAGTGAGAGAGAAACTACCTATTTATGACACTACAGATATTCCCTTTTTCAGAAAAACATTTCTTCTTTCACTTCGGAGGTTTTGTGTAAAAAAAGTCTTCTAATGTTTTTGATTCAAGATAAAACTGATAACTTTTGTTTAGCTCCAGGACATGATCAGGCAATCCTTCTTCAAGTCCATTCTCCTTTCTCTTCCTATCTAATTACTAGCACTTAAATATATCTTCATTTGTGTTTGTTCTGTTAAGTAATACTGGAAGTGAAATCAAATTGAGGATTCATTTAAAGTAATCTCATAAGCACATCAGGCCTTAAGCTCATAAAGTCTGGGATAATTCAGGAAATATTTGATATCATTTTTATGTAATACAGACTGTCTTCAAGGTTCATTTTTTTTTCCTCTCTAGAAAGAAAGTATTGAAATTTTTGTATCATGGTGCAAGATTTAAACCTGCGTATTATGTACTGCATACATATAATGTTTTCTCTAATAAATACAGATTAGAATTAGACTCTTTGAAGTAAATCTAATAAATCACTTGAATGACATCACAACTGATATGTCTTAGAGTCATTATGTATAATTGGCTAATGGTGTATTTACTCTTGTGCTGTTGGATCACCCTCAGGGGTAATTCCAGTAAGTCTTGAATCTCAAGAAGGATTTCTCTGCAGAGGTAAATTATCTTTTTTTTTTCTTTTAGTAAAGAACACTAATTACTTTTATTTAAATTCATTTGTAAAGCAATAAATCTGTCTTGAGGTCTCACTGCATTTCAAGTGATGAATTTGATGTTCTCTGATGCCTTGAATTTCCCCCTTGAATTAAGAAAGGTGATGAGAAGAGGAAATGAAGCCCCAAAATCCAGAGTTCATGAAACACAGTATTAAAAACATATGTAGCATGTACAGAGAGGATCTCAGTCAGTGCCTTCTGGTTGGGAATTACTATAAGAGACTAAAATTTTTGTTCAAAAGGAGAAGTATAAACTTAACGTACTCAAGGCATAGAAGACTTTTCTAGAAGTGTGGAAGGTAGCAGGTACTGGGATTCTATTGTCTAATATATAGTGATTCTCAGAAAAAGAGTACAGAAGCTATAAATAATGATAATGTTTAATGCTATCTTGTAGGAAGGCAAACACACATTACATATTCCAAATTATTTTTTCTTCTCTCTAAATAGCTCTATATTTCACCTATTGATTTTCAGATGTATCTTTAAATATGTTTCTTTAGCTTCTTGAAAATTTCCAAATTTTTTTAAAAGTTCACCTAATGGGGAATTTTGCAGTTAATAAACTCACATTTACTGTTCAAAAGAAAAATTGAAAAAAAAAGAAAGAAAACCCTAAAAAATTCTTTTTTTTAAGCAAAAGGAAAGGGAAAAGAAAAACAAAATACATTTACTGTTTAAGAATATTTTGCAAAAGTAGGTACTTCAAAACTCCTCTGCATCTTGTTTCAAAGTAGTAAGATAAAGACATTTAAATTGAATAAAATTAAATAAATAAATTAAATTAAATAAATATTTAGGACCATGACATGGAGCTTCAGAATTACTGGCTCCTGTTAATTAGTTTCCTTCAGCTGCTAGCTTTAGAGTATTTTATTGCAAATGTGTGATTTTAATTAAGACACAAGACATTTCTGGAGATACTATTTCTAGGTAAGCAGTAAAATTTGTAGTACCTGGACCACACATTCCAAATTGATTTGAGGATGTCATTACCTTTGAAAGTTATTTTCTTTCCTCATGCTAAAGGCTAACAAGTTCACCTTGGAATTAAATTACCACTTTAATAAAAAAGTTGCTGTAATTTTATTGCCATAAATATGTTATTCAGTAACACATGGGGTTTATTCTAAAAAGCCTATTACTTTCTATTCAGTTCCACATTGACAAATGCCCATCTTTCCCATTTTGTTTCTCTCTCTAGGCAGTTTGAACTAGTCGTGTGATGTAAAAACCTGAGTTGTTGGAATATCTCTTGATTTCAGTGAAGCTGGTAGAGCTTTTGGTTTTCAGGTGAAGGTTGGAATGTGTTCATCGGCTGGAGTGGAAGAACAGAAATTGAAAAGGTAAAATTGCATTATTATGGACAAAAGTCTTTCAGCCTGAGTTGCAAAGATGAATCAAAGCTTTTATCTCAAAAAAAAAAAAAAATCCTGTGTGACTTGGAAAAATAAGGCTGATGTGAAGAGGACAGGAATCAGCTTTTTAAAGGATCTGTTCTTTGGACTGTAGCAAGGTAAAGAGTGTGATTATTAGAAACGATGTTGAAGTGGTGAGATGTCCAGTGAAACAAGAAAAAGTATTTACCATTAATTTCCCTGACTCATCTTTGGTACTAAGTGCACAAAACAATAACTGATAAGAGTGGTTTGGGAAATTTTAAATGACTAGCTTATAGAGAATCAAGTTGGCAAAAGAGTAGCATATAAAGCTGTCTTTAACTTCTAACAACCTGCCTCAGTAATGGTTCTGGATGACTGCAGGGCCAGATAATAATAATGTTTAACCAGATGGTCTTTTGAGTAATTATGCTAGTTGAGTTTGGCCCAAAAATTTGGTTTTGATATATGGAATTATTCTGTTGCTGAAATATATCTTTGCGACTCCCACAGTGCTAGCCTTTCTATACTCTTTTTTCATCAGGCTGAAAGTTTAAAACTGTGGTGATGACAAGGATTTTTAAAGGCTGAGAGGAGGTGGCTGCTTCTTTGAAGCTAGTGGTACTGGATACATGCCTTTCTTAGGTTTCTGGTGGATTGCCCTTGTTTTGCAGTGAAATTTTGTGTCACAATTCCTTGTCACTTGACCTAGGAAGGGCAGGTTTGTGTTAGATGGATACATGAGCTGGACTGGGATGTCGGCAGCTAATGGGATTGCAGTGTGGTGGGTGCAGTCAGGTAACGTGCCACTCGATCTGATCTCACTGGCACAAGATCACAGAGAGGTTGATCTTGGGCAACTTTGCCTAAAGAGAGTAACTCCTCTCTGTTTAGTGGCATAATCCATGCATGGTTTTGTGTAATGTTACATACTCTATGGGTGTTTTCAGAACTGTTTTGACACCGATTCCTGAAACTAAAAATTCCATCAGGAAGAAGCTGATACATTACACTTTGTAGGGATGAAAAACATCAGACACCATTAAGTACTTTTTGCCCAAAATTAATGAAAATTCCTTCTTCTTGGTCAAATTCAAGGTACGTTTCTCTAGTTTGTTTGGGGGTTTGTTGTCTCCATTGGTAGAATTTTCTGACTAACAGAATATCATTGTCTATTGAAAGAACAGATAATTGCAATAGTTGCAGTGCATAAAACATATTTCTATATAGTTTAAGAAAGGTGTTTGAAACTTTACCAGTACATTAAAAGAAGCAAAAATATTCCAGGCTAATTACTAATGCAGTACCTCATATATCTTTATATTTTTGTTTGTTTTAATGATGCAGAACTCTGGAGGTCAATTCCTATTCTGATAGACACTACAGCTTGCCTCTGCAAATGGAGATAAATAATTGAAGACCATATAAAGTAAAATCACTGTTCGCATGGACTATTTCTCACATCCAGAAACTAAGGAAATCATCACTGAGAGCAACTTTCAAGAAATGTGAGATGAAAAAGAAGATTTACATATTTGAAATATTTCTTCTGTTTTTTCTTTACAGTCTCCCTTAAACACACTAGAGTAATATGGATAAAATATATTTTAAATGTCTAACTAACCCTGACTTTTTCTATTTCCAATATATTTCCTTGTACTACCAAATAACAAACAAAATATTAGAATCCTGATTCCCTTATGTGTAGGTGATCTATGATGCAATTTGTAAGTCCTTAATTTTTTTTTTGTATATTTGTACTGCAGCTCACAATTTAGCACATTCTAATTTCTTACTTTAATAAAGAAATTACAACAGAATTGATTGTATTGTTCTTTTCAGTTAGGTTCACTGAATTTTCTACTGATATACAGATAGTACTCCAACCATAAGCACAAAAATCCCATTGCAATATCTATTATTTATCCAAAGTCAGAGTTTGTGACAAGCCTCTTTATATTTTGTTATCTTTCCTTCCATGTCCAGGCATAGAATCCAGGCATAACTTGGATGCTTCTACCTGCTAAACATACAATTGTTTCATAGCAGAAGACAGCCATAAAATAACTCAAAATATACTTACACTGCTTCTGCCAAGATCGCAGGTTTTATACACATACTTTCAATATTTTCCCAGTACTCCTTCCTTGGCCAAATAAGGTCTGTGGTTCTGTCGTTCTGATTTTAGGGAGAGGTGGGACCATTGTATTTGGATATGTTTATATTTGAATTGAGGAATAAAACAGTGGTATTATCATTCAAAAAATTAAATTACGGAGAAGACCTCTTCTGTGTGTTATTTTTTTGGAAGCAATGGACTGGGCCAGTGGTCTTTCAGTCCTAGGTGCGACAGGTAACTGATATCACTGAAGTGTGAATAAAAGCTCAGAAAAATGTCAGGATATAATACTATAAGCTAACAGGCATATTTGGGGATTTAACTCAAAATTTAATTTGTCTGCTGAAGAAAAGCACTCTGCCCTCTGACACAATGAACTTAGATGCTTCTCAGCAAGCCAGTAAATGCTTAATGGGTACAGAAAGTTCTCCAAGGAGTGACTCTTACACAGTGAGTTATTCCAAATCCCTTTATCTACATCAGATCCATTCCTAATTTCTTCCTATATTTGTGTAGCCTATTAAAAGTAGTAGCAGTAGAAGGAAGCAAAGAAACTTGAGACTCTTGGGAGGGAAAGGGAAAGGGATGAGAAGACAAACTCACAAATTCAAACCAAAAATGACTGAGAGATAATACACACTGGAGCCTTAAAAGTGGATTTTTTTTTCATTCCTGTTCTTATTTAGGCTGAAATCAGATGCTAGATGGATGCACCTCTCTTTGTCCATAAAATTGTAATTAATGCAGGCAGATTCTTCTTATCCTCTTCTTCAAACTTTGACTTCAAGTTTCTCCAGTTCAAAGATGCTATCTTGTTCTCCTAAGCAAAGAAAGGAGCAGAAGACATTTGTAAGAGGAACAGCTTGTAAATTCCCAAGGAATTGCTGGGCATCATAATATTATCAAGGAATTAGTGTAAGTCAACTTTGGCACTCAGTCAGATGCTTTTTACTTTGAGAGCTGGCTTTGCACAAGCCTTAGGGAATCACAAATGTCGGAACGGGGCTACAGTATAGCTTTCTTGCCTTTTTAAACAGTGTCCTGTGTTAACCTGTCTGGCACATCTGGTAAATTTCAAAAGCAGAAGTAAAAAGGCAACTCTATGCAGGAAAAATGTGAGAAAGAAATTCAGAAGCGCCATCCTTCTTTTTACAGGCAGAAAATATCACCAGAGCACAGTTGGTATTTTTCATTATTGAGAACATGCAGCAGCTTAGTTTCACCAAGGCTAATTGATTTTCACAGCTGGTGCATGAAAGGCTAAAGATTATGTGAAATTTGAAAAGGACCCTTGTCTAGCCCCTGAAGCTTCTGGCATCTGTGGAGACAACAGGAAATCTTTGGAACTGGAATTACTAATATATCTAACAATAATTTCAGGTCTCTGGGATATTTAAGATATTCATTGATCTCTCCATACTGCAGGTAGTTACAAGAAGCCATATCCTTTCTCTTAAGAAAATCTCACACATCTCTCACTTATTTAATTTCATTTTACTACCAAAAGGTTTAATAAGTTTATGTCACATGTTTTATGTCACATCTTACTGAATAAGCATATTTTATTATTTGTTACAGACAAAATAGATCATACAGCTGAGAGAAGTCTGCTATAGTTGATCAAAGAAAGGGTTTGTCTGAAAAAAAGAAAAGTCCACTGTGGAAGGGACTAATCAAGTGCTGCTATAAAAGTAATCCTTTCATAGCACTTAATCTTATCCAGGATGTCAAATTTCTTCATGTGTGGTCAATCTTCCTTACCACTGATAAACAAATCCATGGGATGCACACACTAAGACTGTGGAGTTTTAAGCATATACCCCAGTATCTACCTGAATGATAAAGCTTTTTGGTTGCCTTTAGCTGCTTAAAAGCAACTCTCTTGATCCATGTGGTATCAGCATTCAATTCTAATGAGAATAAAGATCTTGTACCTGTCAATTTATAAAAAAGGAAGGGCGGATCTCAAACTGCCAAAATGTCTCCAACCTGTAGCTATGCCTGGCTTATCATGAGGACCATAATTTAACCAAGTCTCACCTGCTCTATTTGATTGATTAATAAATAAATAAATAATAATGAATCTTACCCTTTTCCTCTTGGTAATTCATTACTATGTTTCAACATGAAGCATTTCCTACTTTGAAAATTAATTTCCATAACAATTTCATACATTAATTAATACACATATTTCATGAAAATACCTAAGTCAAGGAAATTAATATAGTTGTAACAAGCTGCTTATTGAAATCATGCGTAATGGCAATTGATGATTTTGGGTGACCATAGATTTTAGAAAGACTGGTTAAGAAGATTTTTCTATGAAATCCATTCCAGCATTAGTGTACACACCCCACCCCACCCCATTCTAGCACCATAAGTTTAATTTTGAAGTCAGTGAGAAAGCTCAATCAGGTGTGATATTTGGACATTGATATTTTGACACAGTAAAGATACAAAGTGTCCTCTGAGTCTAGGAGCAGCTTAGAATAGAAAATATATAAAACTCTTAAATTCAATGTGAATGAGACCTTAATAAAATTGCATTGTGACATACAAAAGATCCCTATCAATAGATGTCAATGTTTCGGCAAAAGTTTATAAAATTTCCAGTAACCAAAATGTACCATTTATTTTGTCATAGAAACATAACATGAATTTTCCATACAGGCACTTTCCAAATATTTTGTCTATGAGTTACAGAAATCCAGAGAGTTTTTTACAAGCCACTTCTTTCTTTCACTTTTTAGGCTAATATGGCTAAACCTCACCTTTGAGGGGCACTTCATAGCTGGCTTTTCGTCCTCCTAGACAAAAAAATCAGATGTATTTGATGGTGGCAGTGTCAGGAATTTTGAGCATGACATTAAAATTTAGCCTGGATTACACTTCCTGGGACCCAGCCTTAATATGTGAGATAACTTTGTGCCATCTGGGGAGTCATCTGATCCAGTACTAAAAGGTGTTGCAGCTGAAATTGAGGAGCCTAATTATTATACCTAAGATACAATTTACAATAAAAATGGCTTGAGGGAATTTGAGCTGATCATTTGGCTGGCACCTTTGTAACAAGGAATCTTGTATTCTGCCAGTGCTTCCCCAAGTTCACCTGACTCAGAGCAAGTTTGATGTCTAGTAAAGACCAGCAACATAATGATGTATCATATCAGAGATCAGAAAAAAAAATTATATCTTTCTGCTGTGGGGGTTGAGGGAAAAGCCTTATACACTCATTTGGATTAAAAGGAATGGGATAGAGAGAAAATAATCTTGTTGCAGGAATTTTTTTTTTTTTTTTGTATTGGAAAATAAATGAAACCATTTCCTCTTTCTCTGAGACACAGTGTCAGGTTGAGAGGCTGGGTAAACCCTCATATGCAAAGCAGCAGTGAAGTCACATTTTTAAAAACGTTTCTAAGGTTGAATTGGGTGAGAAAGATGAATTTGAGATTGCAAACTTTTTGAGACTGTAAGACTTGGAATAATAAATGACTGACTTCCTCTTTTCAACAAAGCTGTGCTTTTTTCTCACACTCCATTTCCTTGCAGCTAATAAACTCTAATGAAATAGCAGTGTCTTTATATTTCTGTGTTGTACAAATGTCCTTTCTCACTTTGTCTCCTCTTGAGGCTAATTTATCTCTCTGATTATAGGATTACAAGAAAGTTACACTAACACCTGTTTCATCCCTTTCATTTCCCTCTTTCCCTCTGTCTATGATAAGAACACTTTTTAAATTTACACCTAAGAAAAGATACCACAGACACATTATAAAAAAAAGGGTTACAGGACATTAGACTTTGTATCAGTTGAAATGTCAGACAAGTTAATTACAGGCATACAAAATTAAAGACTATTGACCCTCTGAGGCCTAATAAATAGTTTTACACTTTTGATTCTTTGCTCCTCCCTTTTATACCCTAAAGAGACTAGTTAGAGATGGTTCCTTGAAAGCAGATGATGGCTGTCTAATGAGACAGTTTCTCCTATTAGACTAATCCATGTACACTAAGTAGATTAAGAAGGATAATAATGCCTGCAGAAAGAAAAAATCCATTTAACACTATTTTTAAATATGGAGAGGAAAAAGGTGACCCGTAATAGACACATTCTGTCATTAGAGTCTACCAATGGTGGTGGTTTTCCACCTGCAGCTAAGGCGCAGCTGGGTTTGGGAATACATGATCTCACATGGATGCAGACATCTATACAGAAACAGGGCTTTGTTTAGGAGAACCAGAATAACTGAGACAGGCCTTTTTGACACTATAAATCTGAAACACGCTGCAGTTATGCATACTCAATATACGAAGGCTGAAGGTCTCAGTTTGTTATATAGGAGACACTGACAGAGCCAGAGGAAGACTCAAGAGATCAAAATTATGAGATATAAATGAAGTGTTGCATACTACCATATACTTTCAATGCTTGAACTTTTTTTTTTTTTTGGACTGGCTGACTGACTGAAAACCTCTTCTCCCATCAATGCTCCTTGAATCAACCTACTGTGTTATTAGAACAGAGACAAAAATATTAATCCTCTTTCTCAGAACTACAAATTCTCCAAATTTGGCTCAATTTCATTTCCTTAGACTTAAAGGCAAATTTAATACTACATTGAAAGAGCAATTCCATAGCAAACATTAACTAGGGACTCTCTTTGTCTTTCCCATATTATATCAACATGTCTATCTCACAAGTATCCTGTGGATGGCCTGTGTAAGTGAGTCTGGCAGTTCAGGAAGATGTTGGAAACCTCAAATGTGGGGTTCCACAGGCTCTAAGGCTCTAACAGGCTTTATCTATGTTCCATCTATATCAGAAGCCATGCTCGTACTTCTGCAGTGTGAAAGGAACTGTGAGTTTAAAGTCATTAATTTCATTATGAACCTAATGAACCTATCATTAAAAAAATGACTAATGGTTAGTAATTCTGGGACAATTTCTGACTCCAATGGTATAACTGTCTTAGAATCAGGTCAGTAGGGAAGAGGTTTCAGAGAGGTACCAGCACTGCCAATTGGCAGACTTGGCAGAGTAGGAATTGAAGGAAAGTTCCCAGAAAGTTCCTGTGACGTATTTTCTAAGTTGGTGATTAGCTTTCAACTGTTTTGCTATGTCTCTTTCAGCTCTCTCTGTCTGAGAAAATAGAATATGCTGATGCTGAAGCTAAAAAAAGGGCAGAAAGCTTTACAAAAGTGAGTGAAATTCCTACAACATGCTACCTTCTTCCTTGCGTTTACTAAATTACATGCAAGCGCCTCATTTTAGCTCGTCATAACTGACAGTGGAATGATGAATCTTCAATAAATTCAAACCACATGGATTTCATGAAAGAGAGGAAGGTGTTATTAAGCTCATAGACCTGTAGTTCACATGTGGACATCTTTATTGTAGCTATCCAGTCACCCTAACATCCCTTTATAACCACAGCAAATGTGGAGATAAGAGTGCAAATTAGGGGATACCACCCATATGAATAACATTCCAAAAGTGCAAAATCCCCCTATGGATTATATGTGTTGTTTTGATGCTTCCCTCAAACATTGTAATTTCTGTTCTCTGAAGTTCATATTTTCTTCCTTCACATGTGATCTGAGAATACTAAGCAATCTTAGTTGTTTTTTAAGTGACTCAAATTTGGGTCACCGACTCAGGTAGAACGAGGACATTGACTAAAACAATTTGGTTCATAATTTCAAATGTATATTTCCTCTATAATCCCTGCATTCAATAGCATTCAAACTGAATTTAAGACAGTAAAGTTTTTCACATAATTTATTAGGTAGAGAAGAGGACCACTGCCATTCTGGTGTGCACTCATGCAAGAAATTAAAGCTTACACTCTTTTAAGCACCATATCTGAATTTTTATTGACTTAAGGGAATCTAATGTGATATAATTTACATGGTGAAGCAGTTAGTAAGAAGATTGCAGTAAGAAAATCAAACAGCATAAAAGCATAGAGAGAGCTAATCCCTGCTGCTGTAATTAAGAGAGCAATATATTATAATCATAAACATCTCTTTAAATAGTTATGTCAGGTCATTAAGAGAGCACCTGAGTTTGTTACAACATGTCCTCACAAAGCAGATGGGACCCTGTCAATTTGGCAAAAACCCAATGAAATCTGCTGGTAGGCATTATTGCAGTCTTCATGTTGTTACTGTTAGCTCACCTTCAGCTAGGAAGATAGCATTAGACAGATGGTAATTAATTCTGGACAGGTCACAAGGAATTACTGTGAAAAGAAGAGAGAAGTGGTCTGGACATCAGGCCACTTGGTTTAAGTTTCTCAGTACCACTGCACCATAGCAGGGATTAGCCATACATTAGGAATATGGGGTACAACCTTCTTGAAGCTCTATACTTTCACAGTAGAAATGATTATTGATACAGCAATAATCTAGTTTATTAAAAATAATGCTTTGAAATCTTTGAAAAGAAAAAAAACCTGAACATATTCAGTACTACTTAGTAGTTAAAGTAGTAAGTATAAGTATAGTACAGGTTTGTTTGGTTATAGTTTTTTGTGGGTTTATTTTTGGTTGGTTGGTTGGTTTTGTTGTTTGGTTTTTTTTCTGAAAAATCTTTAATTGCTTGTTTTACCTCTATTTCAGCTGTAAATCTCAGCTAAACTACTTCCTAAAGCCTACTGTCCTCCACATCTCCTTATTAGAACACCTCTCTTTCACTGTAGCTATCACTGGGACACTGAGGAAAGGACTAAACATGTCAGCTATGACCTCAAACATTCAATTTTCCCACTCATTGCACTGTTTTGATCAGAAAACAGTAATCACAACAAATTGCCCTCTAGCTTTGCTTTACATTAGTAACAACGAGCAAAAAAATATGAAGTGTCATCAAATTACTACAGTTTATAATTTGCAGAATAACCCAAACTGTGAAAAGGGACATACATGGGTTTCCACTTAATTTGGGAAGTTTATCTTACCTAAATCTATCCAGCTGTGTTGTCTGTGAGACAGGAAAAAATGTATTCTTCACACGAGTTATACACAATGTCAAATTTTACTAAAGACCAGAAAAAATGTAATTCTTACAAGATTCATATGCTCAGTTAAAGACTACAGGGAAGTTTTCAATTTTTCTTGATCTGATTTCATTTTTGTAGTGAAAAACATAAACTCTTTAGTCTGCACTGGGATTTTATTTCAAACTAACCAACTCAAGAATACACATTTTTATAACTGATGGCAGGCTTTTGATTGCATGAAGTACAAGAAACTGTTGCACATGTGTCAACCCAGAAGAAGGTGATTTTCGGAGTCAGGTCTTTGGCAAACCAAAAGTATGTAAAACCATAGTAAGAGTTCTGCAAACAGATTAGAGTTATATTACATAGTAAAACACACAACATTTTCAATTACAGTTATTCACTAAAGCATGCATTGAAACTTAGATTTGACACTCACCCCTAAAACAATAACATAAAAAAGTGGTCTCATCTGGCATTGCAATTTCTAATAATAGTCTTATCATGAACATATGCATATAATGATAAGCTACAGGACAATCATTTATTCCAATTTTATTGTTCTACTAGTAACTATGGGACTAGGCTGATTAGATCTAAAGATAACACTACTACTTATTTAAATAAATAAAAGTCTAATTTGAAACTAGTAAGAAAAACAGGAAAGCAAATTAGAGAAGGAAAAATCAGATCAGTGTAAACAAAAATGTAATTTCAAAGTTTGATTGCTTAGGGCATTCTTTTTAGGAAGTCCCACAGTCTATATGACTAAATGCATGATTGTTCACAGGAGGCATTCAGGCTATCTTTAACACAAACTCTCAGGGTTACCCAGACTGCAGAACTGCAAAGCTCAGCAAAGCTGTGCACTTAGGGCATAGAAATGAGTGTTCCTTCTCTTGGGACACCACTCCTGGCCCTACAGCAAGAAAGACAAAAGCCTGACAAGTTCACTTGTGACAACTGCAATACATCAGTGATCATATTTGGCAGCCTGAAGTGGGGACATTTGAGTTGTTTTAATTGTTAGCAGGATTTCAAGCAAATTATACCAAGCTGCTTAGCATAAAGAAAGAAAATTGCTGACAATAGCAGGAAGAGTAGGAACATGTCCCTTTATCTTCCCCCACCACAGACTGTTCCTAAAACCACTGTATTTCTTTCTTGTCACTTTACAGAATGAGATAAAAGAAACCAAGCAAGAAACAAACAGACACAAAAAAATAATCTGTAGTCTGTAGTATCCTTTCCAGACAAAAATCTGAACCTTTCTCTAGTCTTTTTTATGCTGTCAAGAAATACTGCATTATATTAGCTCTTGATGTTCAGTCAGCCTTTAAAGTGACATCAATCAGTTTATACTTGCTCCTTCAAGTCTTGATCAAAGAGCATAATTATGCTATTTTTGGGCATTTTGAGGTTTCCCTTTGCTTAAGTATGTTCAACAACATAAAATTTGATGCTAGATATATTAAAACATGATAAAGTCATCTGCAATTACAATATAGGCCTAGTTTTTATTTCCTTTCTGCATATACTTGAGTGATCATATTTAACAAATTGTATGTGGGTACATATATATATATCTATATATGTACAACCATGTTGAAACTTAAACATGTAAAAATATTCAGTTAAATTATTCAATACCACAGTAGCACATGGAAACTTCAGATGAACTGTAGGGTCATATATGGTCTCTGTTCAGGGAATATTTTCCTTACAATCAGAATAAATAGAATTATTCTTCACCTATGTTTTAGAATGCTGAGTTGTAGAGATATTAAAAGACCTGTCTGAGATCAAACAATGTACATGCGATATAGAGTGGAAGATTCAGGCATGTAATTTAAAATTATGTGTATTTTGACAAAGTGGACAGAGAAAGCATATTTACTGTGGTTTACAACACTTTCTTCTTTAGCTTTCATATATAAGACCACTTAGAAATTTCCCAGTATGAATTGCTAGTGTTAGTATTTAGGCATGACATTTATAATGTTAGTTAATAAGTGGGAAAAGATGGTTTCTTCTCCATAATGTCATGACAATATATTCACGGGGTTTGAATTTTTTTTTTTTTTTAATCTATCTGAAGTTCATAGAAGAGTTCTGGATAATGCAGGATGTTTTTTTGTTTTGTTTTTCTTTGTATGTGATGCATAATGGCCTATGAAATATATGTCATAAAGACTGTTCTGTATTAAGTCATTATTTCAATCATGGGAAAGAGGGTTGACTTTGGTTATACTATAGAGAATTATGCTCCTGATTTGATCCACGTTTGGGTTTAGTTAATTCATCTGTTCCCCACATTTATTTCAAGTAGTCAAAGCTATGCTTCTTCATTTTCATTTTGCATTATATTCCTCTATTCTTCTATTGTAGCAGTAATGGAATGCAGATCTCAAGAGGTGTGGATGGATCAAAATGTCACCAAGGGTTTGCAGTGTAAGTACTGTCAGTACAGGTGAGCCTGGACGTGGTGTTTACAAGAGTGACATTTTTAGAAGAGAAACATGGCAGAAGTGAAATATTCAGAAGAGAAATATCAGTATATGGTAGTATTCAAATTAAGAAACCATAGGGGAATGGAAACAGATAAGTTTGGAATTCAGAACACTGCATGCAGCATTCTGCTGCAGCTTTGCTTGAGTGAGCAGGTTTCTTTGCATGCTGTCTGTCAGTAGTATTTTTAGCAAATTTTCTTTTCAGATGTTTCTTTGAAGAAGATACCATGAAGAAGATGAGACTATAATTTCCCTTATTTCTGTAAGTGCTCTGTCCCCCTACTCCACTTGAATCAATGCTCTTTTCTTTCTTCTTAACTCTTCTTTAAATAGCTTTCACAAAGTGTTTGCCAAGACTCATTCATTGAGATCCATCAAGTGTTAGAGGTCCAACAAGGTATATCTGAAACTTGTAGTACAATCATAGCAGAGCAGAGCAAGTGTCAGGTTAGCAGGAGGGTATGGTTTTGTGGATGAAGACAGTAGGAGAGTCCAAGTGACAAAACTGGTAGAAGAGTCTGAGATGTAAGCAAGACAGATCATATCCTACTAAAGCAACAGGTAAAAAATATGGCCACACATTTTTTCTGCTTTTGTTTTCCTTATGAATTTTACTCTTGCTGAAGAGAACACCTGAAACTGATTTCAATATGTCTGCTCTTAGAATTCACTTTTGCAAATGTGCGTCTGTGTAGATGTGTGTATCTCTTAGGTTAAAAAGATTTTTATAGTTATACTTCAGACCCTGAATAGAAGTTGTCTAGGCATTTTTGCATCATCAATTTTAAAAGCACATCTGAAACACAAAATGGGGTAGAATGGGGGTTATATTGGGTACAGATTTGGAGTGTCTCTTTTTACAGTGCCATATTAGCTAGTCTGATATCTTACTGCTAAATTATCTATGCTCTTAAACAAGCATTATTCAGAATGTTGGATTTATATTTCCCATTTAAATACACTCAACTACAGTCACATTCTGTTAGTAAGTTAAGGCATGAAAATGTTCAATGCACATGATGTTATTTGTGCAGCAGTGATGGAAGGATAAAATGAGTCAAATCACCTTAACATTTCTTAATCGTGCTGCCAAAGCTGCACAAATTCTATGGGGGCTTCTTCCCAAGGAAAGAAACTTACAGAGTTTTTAGATGACAAAAGAAGCTGTCAGATTTCAAGACATTGTATCATATTTTAAAAAAAAAAGTTATGCTTTACGCTCAGTTTTCTGCTTTTTGAGCTGAGCTTGCAATCTGAAAGAATGACATAGCCACAGGATTAACCTCCCATAACTAACAATCAAATCTATTAAATTCTCAAGCTAAAGAATACATATTAAGCAAATGTGGGCTCAATTATATTAGAAGAATTTCCCCATGGTGGACTCTATTAGATTGTGAAATAGTTTCTGAAAGGAAACTGTGGAATCCTAATAGCTGGCAATAGTTTAAACCATGGGGAAAGAAACTTTTGCTGTTTAAGAAGACTGGAAAATCAGTTTAAACTTTTTTTCTGGACTCTAATTTATATGCAGTAAGGGGGAAGAGATTCTATGTCTTACTGCTGTGACAAATTGACTTGTAAGCTTGAAAATTTAATGTGCAAAAGGGGAGTAGACTAGGTAAACAGCAACAACGGCAAATTTGCATATTTAATAGTGCATGTTTATTTAGCATAAATGTTTCATAGCAGATAGCTGCAGACAGACAAAAAAATGAAAGTGTATATTAGGTAAAACAGTGAGGGGGCAAAATCTCCTAAAGTAGAACAACAATGATCTTTAACTGACAATCCTACTTCACTTAACAAAGCATTCAGTGTTCTTCTCTTTCTTCTTCTTCCCCTTTCCCCCTTCTTTATATTCCCTGGATATTTAATGCCTTACATAGTGGCCGGGTGAGCATATGTTCTTGGTTAAGGACAATTGTTTATGAAATTTTTTCAGGTTTCAGATTTCTTTGTGGCAAGCAGAACACCCAGGCCCCTGGCTGGTAGCAATTGGAGCCATGCAGAAGTATGTAAACATTAGAGTGAGGAATTTATGGGCCTACAGTTCAGCTGTAAGAAGCATTTCTCAATGTGGATTTTTTCCATTTTGTCTTTTGCGTGTGTAAATAGATTCCTTGACTTCAAACACAGCTGAGCAGTACCTGGGTATAGATAAAAAGGAACAACATCTGGAAAAAATAACTACTTAGCCACTAGTCTAATGCCTATAGAAGCACAAAGATAATATCCACATTTAAATTCAGAAAGTTTTTCCAAATGAATCACTCACATGATCCTGGGCTAAGCAAATAAATAGGATAAAGGTGGAAGGAGATATAATTAGTGAACTGTAATAGAACTTCCCAGTTGCTGACTGAATCTGTAAAAAGATAAGAAAATGGATATTCCTGATCAGTTAAAGATTCTCTGGAAATTAAGGCTGGCAATTGAAATTATATTAACAGCTAAATGATTACCCACAAAGAAATGCCTTTATTTTGCCATGCAATGTAGCCTCTAGTATTGCAGAAGAATATGGGTAATTTTACCATGACTATATGGTCATGGTCATTTATTTATATCTTATAAATGTCTCTTTAAAAATGTCTTATTCTGAATGGTGAGGGAAAAAGGCCCACGATCAAAGTTCCTTTCAGCCTGCCCTACCACTTCCCTGTTGCTGAATGTAGTGAACATTTTAAACTCATCTAAGTGGCTTAATGACACATAAAACAGCATTTGTGAGGATGCATAAGTATTACCTAGTGGATAGATGTTTTGTCATCATCCCTGAGAGAAAAATAATTCTCAAAGCTGCACATGTAAACCAATGGTGACTGCAGAAAATGAAGCAGTCAGCTTCATCATTTCATTCCTCAGTGATAAGATAAAAATTGTGAAAAGGACAATCACTAATTTCAGTGATTTAGTCTCAATATGAAAAGTACAAAGCAGTACTTTGACTCATATGTCTTTGGACCCTTAGAATTTAGCTAAAGCATTTTGGTATAGCTCTGAGATATATTTCTCATATATATTTGTATTTATTGTGCTTATTGCTTTCATTCTTTCATTCTACAAAATCCTGTAGACTAAAGCCTTTCCTGTTCTTCATCTTGTTTCCTGAAATATATACTGAGAAATAGAGAAGAAAAAAACATTGTATGTACTTAACACATATTCCTCAAAATCATTGGATAATAGGTTCAAGGTGTTGTCATACCTTGCATGTGCAATGTGCCTGAAAAAGTTAAAACACGGGGTTACTTATTTCCTTAATATTCCAATGCAGACCAAAGGCTAATATACATAATAAAACTTCTCAGAGAAAAAAAAAAAAAAAAATGTTCGTGAAAAGGACATAAACATTTATTTTACTGTAAAAATAAATCCAAAGTTTTAAATTTGAAATTCTGAATTCTAAATTCTAATTTCTGATAAAAAAATTTTTGTCAAGATGCAGTTTGTCTTCAGAATAACATTTTAGGAAAGTTTAAAACTAGTGCCAAGTAATTTACAGGTGCTCATTGGGCAACATTTGATTTATAAGTCAAACAAATAATATGTTGCTAACGAGAGTTTATTGCGGTCATATTTTAAACCACGACAGAACTGAAAAAAAAAACAAAAACAAAGAAGAAAATACATGTTCTCAGAGATTTGCAATTCTGAAAACAAAGTTATAAGCATTCCCTTCCATTTGTGTAGATAGTGACAATATCCATGAAACGTCTCTTTGCCAGTGGTAGGTCTGCTGGAAATTTTCACTGTAGCAGTAGAGATTCATCTGATGCTGAATTTCCAAAAAGTAAATTAGTCCAGATGTTGGTTGCGGCAGTTTGCACCAAAAAAATAAAAAACATTCTGTTTTGGTTTTTTCCTTTTCTAATGTTAGGGATTTTTTTGTCTTTGGGAAATTGTAGAGGCACGTGAGCAACATGGATTAAATTCTGTTAATATTTTAACTTTCATATAAATCATAACTTTAACAAGAGATAATTCCATGCAAGGGAACCTGAGATAAGACACAGCTTAGCTCAATGTACAGCAGTACCATACTTAGAATTTGGGAAATGTTTCTTAATATGTGGGTGGAGAATCCTTTGTCTATATTTTAACCCTTGGACACAGACAAGAGATGTATATCTAAGTATGAATTAGCCTTTTCTCTACACCATTCTCATGAACTGTTAACATACTGTTAGCATCTTCTGGTCCTGAACAATTAACCAAAATGTTCAAAGTGTCACTGACCACTTATGCTTTTGAAACTCTTTTATGAGTTTATTTTGAGGTATGTCCTATGTATTTATTCATGTGTAGTCTCAGAAGCGTGTTAAAATACAACAGAAAAAAATTCAGTATTTTGGCTATTTTATGCAAAAAAAGCTGTTCGATCACCTGGACCCTCCTTCATCTTTGAAAATATTCTTGGTTCAAAAATGTATCATCTAAGCACAATGGAATTTTATGGCGAATGCAGGAAGGCACAGTATCAGTAGTCTCAGTAGCAATTCATGGAGAAAAAAAGGAACATTTTCTTTCTTGTATGGCCTACCTTACTTTATTATGAAGACATATTCCATAAACATATTAACATGAATAGTGATACTTACAAAATACATATGTGTCTGGGAGTTGCTTCATATATTTCTGAAAACAGACTCTGTAAAACCTTCCCACACAATTTAGGAACAAATGCAGCAACCTACTTGTTTGTGTTTCCTTGTGTTTCCATATTAATTTTGGGATGGAAAAGGAGAAATGTCTATGTTATTCATAAGATGAAAGAAGGATAACAGAAGTATGCCAGAAGAATTGGTCTGATTAACAAATTCCTAATCATTGAAACAATACTACTAATAAGAATATCATAAATTCAATGACGGACTCTACAGGAGAACTTCCTGTAGTTCAGGCAAACTTTATCCTCAGTCAGGAAGCCTTAGCTTTGCCTGAGTTGATGTGTTTGGTTCTAGGCTATTTTGTGACATGAAACTGAGGAAACAATATATTAACATGATATTTAATTTTTATGTTTCTCATTCCCTCCAAATTCAACCGAAATCAGGCTCAAGCGATTTTCTTGGCAATGTGCATCCCTGAAAGTAGTAAAATACATTTCTCTCCATTAAATAAGGAGGAAATATGTAATTGTCCAAATTCCAAAGTGGAAATCAGAATTGAAATAACACTTCATCATAACTACAGACAGATGCATGCTTATGTGTACCTTTATAAGTCTCTAAGGCATAATTATCATAAGTTTATTATCTGTCTATATGAATACTTAAGAGAACAAAGTACTATTAAATTCTCTTCTCAAGAACTTAACTTAATGGACCAGAAAATTATCTGACCTAGAGCACTAATAACGGTCATATCCTTTCTCTCTGAGGTTGCTCCTGAGCTCCTGAGGCCAAACCAAAAGATCCTTGTTGAGTTTACATTTGTCCCTTACACAAGCACGACCTTCATTTACTTTAATGGGAGTTTTGCCTGATCTGATTCCTGACACTTAATGTGATGCAGAGGAGTAGATTGCAGAGGAGGTGTTAGTAATGGCCTTTAAAACTGTCAAGAGCCCAAAGAACAGTGATGCTATCTCGAGAAGGACTTCCGTGCAGGAGTCGTTTTATTTAGTGTTCTGTATGACTATGAGTGCATGACCTCTCTCTTTCCAGTGTGCACCCAAGAGAAACTCCTCAAAATAGTCTGTGTTTTCCTCCCTTTTGCTGTGGTGTTTGCATCTATCTTCCCACTTCGTGTTTCTCCTCATGATAGAAAACAAAACTTTGTTGTCAGATGAATCAAAATGCCTCACTACAACCATACAATTAGCCTGGTAGCTTTAAGTAGGGACTTTTCCTTCATGTGTAATCCCATAATGTTGACTATACATTCAGATTACAATTCAATGTTAAGTGATGTTCAATTATTACAGTCCTTCTAATCCTCAAGAACTAATATTACCCAAATACAAGTCAGTAAATTCCTGCTAGCAGTAACCTGCAAATTATATATAAATTATCTAACTTAATTATTCTTATATTCACAGTCATATGTACCCAAAAAAATATAAATTGCAATGTAACTTGATTTGAAGGTGATGGAACCAGTGAGAGGTGCAGGAAGGAGCTCTTTTTTTCCTACACATTCTCTTAGCATCCATGGAAATGAACACTTTTTGTCTTAGACAGAGGATTGCTCAGATAATATAATTCTATTTCCCTAAGGCTTAATTATATGACACTGAATTAAGTGGGTTTTGGATTTTAGTCCCTGTAATTTATATGTTGACATTACATAAAAATATTCATATTTCCAAAAGTTGCAATATTTTTTCATTAATTATTTTTCTGGTATTTACTATGTGTGTATGTGTCATTTTTCTTAATCTTATGATAGACAACTGTGTTAAAAATTTGAAAAATTGGTATTTGCAATGAAAAGTAACTTTAGAAAACATAAAACCCCAAACTACACAAATAAAGAAACCCCAAACACACCTGTTTGAGACAGAATTCTTTCTTTGTAAACAACGTATTCTCCTAAGTGGTGGGAGCCTCTTTTATTTAGAACAGAGAAAGCAGTGAAGTACTCCAAGGCATAGTCCACCACTACAGAAAGTGTAACAGGTTATGATATATAAAGTCTCTTCTTGATCCTGTTTTCTCTAAAAATACAGTAGATTCTTTACATATGCCCTTGCTGTCTTCAAACCACCGGGATGAAAATTAGGAAACTGATGTATTTTTTTGCCTTTTTTTTTTTTTTATAAAAACCTAAGTCAATACTTGGGAAGGGCTGTGGTGAAGTTTCAGTGTGAGGCTGGGCTTCAATCAGCATTGTAAATTACCTAGATTGTTTTTAAGCAATGGCTTAAGTATCTTTTGCCAACTGCACTGTTTAAACCCTTTCCTCTTCAACTTTAGCTGAGTTTTCTTTCAAGCATTTTAACCTCTTCATGTGGGCTAGGAAATCACTGTCATCATTGTTTTATTACTCTCCTTTAGATAAAAGCAAATCAAGAAGTGTGTGTAGATTAGCTAAAGGAATGGAAAGCTGATTTCTGCTGATGCAAGAAGCCTGTACAGCCCATATATAAAATTTCCAGTGGAGCGTTGAAGGTTGGCATCATTTAGTTGCTATATAGAGGTTTAAATTAAAACAAAAATGCAGAGTATATGCTTTATTGCACTATTTTAATGGTATGTCTAAAATAAAAAAAAAATAGTATTATTTTATTATTGAAAAGAACAAAGACAACATCATTCATGTGGAAATCATTGATGTCTTTCAAGTTTTACCTAGTATGATAGTGAAGGAGGCAATGGCATACTAGTAAAAGAAAACCTTTTCAGAGCTCAGCATGACTGCAGGGATTTTATCTGCTCTGACATCTTTTGTAATTTGACAGATACCTTTATTATTAAAAATGTCTAGCATCTGTAAGTTTAAGCTGTATCTTGTATGCAAACTGAACAGTACATTTTCTTACCCTGATTCCACTGCAATGACAAACCTGAAATTTTGTAATCTACTGACACACTCAACTATATCTGTTTCAATGGCTACTGAAGGTTCTTTTTCAAAGTATAAAATGATAAAATATATAAAAAGCACACAATACTTTCTTGCCTTAACTTACACTTTTTTGGGTACATTATGCTTTAGGTTTGGATTTTATGTTTCTTCCCCCTTGACATTGGTCTGGAGGTGATCAAATTGATCACAATTTTTGATTAAAGAGCAATATGGTACAACATTAGTGTCTCAGGATCTCAGCATATCAATATTGACATTGTGAGCAACAAGAAGAGACTAGGTCATTTTGTGGTGGGTTCATTTTCCACCTGTATATCTGTGAAAAAAGCAAGCAAGCAACCAAACAAACAAACTGAAACAATCAAAAAACCCCCAAAATATGAAGGTAAAATTAAGGTGAAAAAGAAGCTATACTTTGTTTTAAATATTAGGATGGTTCACATACAAGGAAAACAGGGAACCCAACATGCCTCCTGTGTCTATGAATACAAGAAAATTTCTTGTTTATGTCAAAGATCTGGCAGT
The DNA here is from genome assembly GCA_013399835.1 of Leptocoma aspasia. NCBI lineage: Eukaryota > Metazoa > Chordata > Aves > Passeriformes > Nectariniidae > Leptocoma > Leptocoma aspasia. The sequence goes on from VXAX01000824.1 coordinate 1,165,533, forward strand.
CCAAATGAAGACTTTTGACAAAATCATGGGAGAGCTCAGTGTTTAATGATTGCAGCAAGTGTATACTTAGGCCTCATCAAATCTACTTTCATCCGTAAATTTATTTCAGATGAAACTGAAGGATTTTTAAACTTTCTGTTGTTCCTGGACTACTGTTATCCTAATTAAAGCTACTTTTCAGCAGATTGTCAGAATTCTGAAAGCCTGGACAAGGGGGTATCATTTCCTCAATAAGTATACCTTAAAGCCATGTTTTCTGGAAATGTCAATCTAACTTTCAGGCACAAGGCAGAGCATAACCATATAGTATTTTCTGAGAAATGCCGAACAGTGAGAATATATTAGAGCTATGACTGTCCTTGTGGGTGGTCCTATGCAGAGGCCAGATGGCAGAAACTTAGGCAGGCATGGCAGGAATTCACAGAGGAATTTTTAGGTGATCAGAAGAGGGCCACGTGCATTAATTAAAAACATAAGGATATATGATGTCAAATCAACAGCCCATCCAGCCCAGAGCCCAATCACCGACACAGGCAGCAGGAGATGTTTAGAGAGGGAACACCAATCTAGTTGCTTTTTGCAGTCCAAACTCAGTCGATTGCCACAGACTGTTGTTTAACGGTACACTGTTGTTTAGACATTCTAGTAAATGAGCGTCTAATTATTTTTCAGCTTATTGCATGCCTCCACCTACAACACCATAGCACAGCAAACTCTGTAAATTTGCTGCTTGCTGTTTTAAGAAGGACTGTGTTTTATCTGCTTTAGAAGAACCTCCTTCTAGATTGAAGAACCTTTATTTGCAATATTGCAGTTTGGTTAACAACAACTTCTTACTAGTTTTCAGGATTAATAACATCCCAACTCAGTGTTCTTCACCACAAAGGAGATTAGTAGCAATCGCAAATTTGCAGATTCATTGTTCCTTTCTTCTCCAGGAAAGCAACTGTTAAATCCAATCCTGTGCTATTCTATGTTTTACTATGACATCTTACCTTACCCCTTCTATCATTTAGCCAACTTTCAGTGCTTAAAGGAAGCTTTTCACAACTTATTTTCTTTAGCAGCCTTTGGTGAATCTTTAAAAAATCCAAATACATTGGTTCAACTATCTCTTGTTCATACTCGTGCTTACAATCATTCTTCCAGAACCTCAACAGGTCAGTGAGGAAGGATTACCCCTTACAGAAGGTATGCTGACTCTTTCCCAAAAGGCTCTGTTTACTACTATGTTAGAGATCTTATTTTTCTATTATGGACTCAGACTCGTTGTTCCTATAATTCCCGCAATCCTAGCTGGATGCCATCATGGACAGGCAATCTTGACAGTCTTCTTGTTCTAGATGTGCAATGGCCTCACCATGATATGTTACACACCATGGGTGAAATATCACCTGGTACTGCTGACTTATGAACATCTGATTTATCTATTTTGTCTAATATATCCTGTATATTTTTACAAGTGATTGAATTCCTTTGACCTATATTCTGCAAAAGGGCTTTAGACATCTATTCAATATCTTCCACAGTATAGACCAATTCGAAGAATTCTTTGTGTTTATCTACTATAGCCTTGCCACACCTGAGTTTTCTTTCAGAATTTTGTCACAATGTGGTCTCACCAATTCCCTATCAGAAGTGTTTTAATGTGCTTAGCGACAGATTTATTAACAGTCTAAGCACACTTTTGCAGGTGCTATTAAAATTATTTTTGAGGTTTATTTAATTTCCTGTTCATGTATATTCTGCATATTTTATGGTTCATTTGTTATCCATATTTAGTGTGTTTTTAATTTCTTTGACATTGAGTTTTTATCTATGTTATTATTGTTAGCTTGTATTTTGAGCTACTGACCTACCACAAGATGTTTAAGTCTATTTTTATTTATCTTAATTTCACATTCTTTTTACTTGGACTTCCACTGTAATAATTTTTAGGTAGAATTCAAGACGAAAATAGTGGTTTAGGATTTTTTTTTTTTTTGGAGTTTTTTTTATGTTTTGGTTGCTTGGCTGGTTGGTTTGTTTTGTTTGGGGTCTTTTCCAGTGTTTGTTCTCCTATTTGTTTTGTAAATTTTCTTCCTTTCTGAAAAATGAAAACTGATATTCTGGGTTTTTTTGATCTGTTTCCTGCTTTTAAAACTTCTTCTGGCATGGTCACTATCACATAACAAATCCCCCGATAATATCTCTTTAAATGGCTCCTCCTGCATGGCTCAAGACCAAATTTTTAACAGAATCTTTTCCTGTGAGTTCTAAGACTTTTTTATTGTTCTAGAAATAAAACATTCGTCATAGCAAAAAAGGAAGTTTACACCTCCTATCAGATTTCTACATAGATAATCAGAATCTCTCACACTTAGTACTTCTCCCAAACTTGGAAATTTTTCCATCTCACTCAGCATTTTGTATTTTTCTGATAAGGGCAGGCATAATTCCATGCTAGTTCTACATTTTTATTAATAACATGAGATTTCTATCCAAAATGAATAATGCCTTTACATTATGATCATAATAATTTAATGTTCCCTAAGTTTCATACATTCATTCTTCCTCCGTTATGTCCTAGTCTAGAATCCCTATGAATCTGGAAGCCTGGCAACACAATAGTCCATGGCTTATCATCTTTCCACCAAGTCTCTGAGTCACCTGGTATGTCAGGGTAATTGTTTAGATTCCAAAAATTGTAATAATTCCTTATGTTATTTTCCAGGCTCCCAGCATAATTAAGGAAACACTACTATGTTTTTCCTATTTCACTGATTAATGTTACATATTCTATGTATAAAGCACTATGCTTCCCTTATGATTTTCCTTCCTCTCTTTTCAGAGGCATTCTTAGCATTAGTTTTGATATCACTTCTGCAGACTGTGTCAGCCTAAACTACCTGTTCTTCTGCAACAACTGGCTTTATAGTAACTCCTGATTTAAATAAACTTTTTGAGCATTTTGGTTTTGGGGTAATGTACCATTATGAGTACGCCACAGCTGGTTTCTTCCTACTCAAGTTCCTCTGTCCATAAAGTTCTAGGGATCCTAATGTATCTAAAACCCTACTATTTATTCAGTCTTCCTTCTGGCTCCTCCACATATTGAAACTCTATCTATATGTAGAATTAAATAGAATTTCAAAGTTGAAGAAGAGCTCTTCCACTAAAAATACAAGCAGGGAAAAGGAAAGAAAGTGGCTAAGGTTCAAAGTGGACAAAGCAAAAGATTGTCATCTCAACAAATGGGGAAGTTTCTTGAGGCATTGAACACTCATAATGACTTTCAATGCAGTGAGTCAGAGAAATACCCGTGACAAAGTGATATTATACACAGCGTGGCAAACCTAACTAGATTATTATAAACCCATGACTTTTAAGAATATCCAGGACGAGAACAATGGTTATGTATCTTTTCAATAGGTAATTATTTTTTTTATTTTTTAATCATTCCTTTGAAGTCCATATTTACAGTCTTTTCTTAGCAGTGTCCTCAATTCCCAAACTATGAAATGTGGGAAACATTCTTCTGGAAGCATCAAAAAATTATTTTTCCAACTTCCTACTTTTTACAGTCAACAGTGTATTTTCTTTTCCAGCCACTAGGATACATAATTTTATGAAACAAGTTTACTTCAAACCATTCACTGTTTCAAAACTCAATTTTAAAGAAATATTAAGTAGAAAATTATGAAAAAACAGATTTAAACCATAATGAGTTCTTGTTTGTTCTGTTGAAAAATAAAAAAATCAGCTGACTTTTAAACATTGCATGGGCAAAGGTACAAAGGGAAGAAAAAATGTTTTTTAAACTTGAGAATGATTTTACATGCTTGACACGTAAAATACAGTCTAAGTTCTGAGGAAAGTAACAGGCTACAAGTGCACAGAATTGATTTCTGTGTTCTGACACATCTCTAGAAAAAATTCATGTATTCCTTCTTATAGAAGCAGGAAGATGAAGAAAGCACTTGTCTAAAGAAGCTGGAAAACAATTATCCAGTTATTTTATTGGTGGTGGTGGTGACGTTACTATAATTTGTTAGTAGAAAGAAAATTCATCGTCATACTGTCCCCATATCAAAGTATACATTGTAGTTGTTCTTGAGACAATTGGTATAAATATTACAGTTGTTTATCATTCCCTCCAAAACTGGGTCAATGCACTTTCTTTTTCCCAGTTACCATCAGCTGCAAATTTGCAATTTGTTTCTTCTCTTTCAAGACAAAAACCCATTTATTTTAGTGTATTATAAATTTTATCTTTTACAGAATTGCATATTTTGAGAATTATTTTGTGTGTCTATATTAATCCTTGAATATCTTACTCCTTAATTCTTTTGAGCCATCTTTGTCCAACTTGCCAGAGATTAAGTACTAGGTTTCTAAGAATGGATTGGTGAGGTGATTTCTTAATATTAGATGATTTCTTAAGATAATTAACATGTTCTTTTCAATGACACAGTAAACAGAGCTTTGTCTACAATCAATTTAGTCCTGAAGCAATCAACACTGGCTCCCTCAAAAGATGTTTGAGTAAAAGTTCAATTTAGAACATGGCCCTGCAAAACAAAAGCACATTTTTATGGCTGAATATTTGCAACTTTTAGGGCAAGCAGTGAGTTCTGCATACTTTGAATAAATCATCAGGTTCTATCAGGTATATTCATCACATTTATCCAAATTGCATATGCCTGAGATTTATGGTGATGGAGACCAAGCTTTTAAACTTTTTAATCTGAAGGTATGGTATTTTATTTCTGTTACAAAGGCTTGTTCTGATTTGAGGGAATGGTTCCACATCATGAATGAAACTGAACTCCAACTTATGTGAAGACTGAACTGCTCAGAAAAGGTTTCTGTTTCTTTTAAGACAGCATCACAGAATCTATATCAGACTGAAAGCCAATACAGTCCTATCTAAGGTAGAAATATTTAAACACTCTTTTTCTGTCTAGCTTTGAGAATGCTGAACAAAGTGTAACAGGCTAAAAGGTATAATTCTATACTGGTGACCATGAATGGTGTCCCTGGCAAAGTGTAGGCACACCAAAAGCTAACACGGTTTTCTTTTGCATTTTAAATATGGATTTTTCTTAGGGTAATGCTCATTACACTATGATCTTGCCACCCCAAAGTGTGAAGGATGTAAAACAGTGCAGACAATTGCACTCAGATGCTTAAGTAGGTATGACTTATCAGCCCAGCTGAGACAGGGGTTGCAACATGCTCTCCTGAACCACAGATGAGAAGTCTAGAGAGGAAGTGTTTTTGATTTATGCAACTTGATTGGCTCCATTCAGTGGAGTGACCTATTTAAAAAATAATTGCATCTAAAATCAAGAGAAGTAACATTTAGGTGTGATGACCCACTCTTAAGGGGAAGGGAAGAAATTTGGATTTCACTGTTAGTTTGTAAAGCTGAGTTTTAGTTGACAACACAGGATGCCTCACAACTTTGCTCCACTAGGTTTTTTCCTTGATGAAGGTAGAACCTCCTCCTGGTCTTCCAGGTGTCAAAAAGAACATGAATGAGATATGTAAGAGAGACAGTGGTGCAACTGCCATTCCAGATTCTCAATGTTTTCAATCTACTTCCTTGTCAGATAGCAGGGATGCTGAAAAGGCCTAAGTGTTCCCCTGGTAATGACCCCAGATTCTCCCACCCTTATTCAAGCTGATCAGTATTTTACCCCAAGCAATATGATATAAGTAACTGTTAAGTAAAAAGGTAATTCAGAGCCAACAAGTGACAGATTACAGCTTTCTTACAGTTTTTCTCATCTCATATTCAAATTAGTTTTCATTTCTGACAGGTTGCAAGCTGATTAGGACCAATATGTCTACATGTCACTCAGGTGGAAAGACAGGAAATCAAAGTGCCATTTTTACTGCTATCATCCTTAGTTTTATCATTATTGTGTCTAAATAAAAAACAAACAAACAAACAAAAAAAACCCACTTGCCATTGTAGAGACTCCAATAAACCCATCACTGATTACTGCCACACTTCACTCTTTATCCAATAAAGACAAAGAAGTTTTGATTTCACGGTCTCCTCATTTTTGCAGACTGGTGTGTCTAAATTCTTTAATTTGTTTATTTAAATGCTGTTTCCTTAGAAACATCAGCCCACATATTTCACACAGTTTAATGTCTGTTCTACAAATTGAGAAAAAAATGTGCAAACAAGCACTGTTTAATGATTGGTTAATATTTAAATACATATAATTACTTGAGTAGTTTGGTTTTTTTTTCTATTTATAGCCCATAATCCACATTTTTAGGAACCATCTAAAAGAGAAGTATGAAGAAGAGATATAGCCAAAAATCAGGCCAGCCAGGTTTATTTGCAGAAAATGTATCCCTGAAATCAATATTGTGAGGTTTATATTTACTGCTGAGATCCTCAATATAGTATAAGATTGAGTGAGTCTGTGGGAGTGCAGAGAACATGAGATGTAGAGAAGTTTCAGAGCTGTTATCCATTATTTTGCTCCCAGAAGAGAATTCTTGTCCCAGAAAGAATTTTGTAATTAATTTAACTATTAGACAACATCTGGGGTGCCCTAGATATTGATTTATCATTGCAAAACCCCTCTTGATGATTTTTGAGCAGTCCTGGGAATCTGAGAGGCCCCAGCTGACTAGAAATTGGCAAATACTGTCCCAATTTTCAAGAAGGGCAAGAAGGATGACCCTAGAAATGACAAGCCTGTCAGCCTCACTTCAATGCCTGCTAAAGTTATGGAGAAGATTATTTTGGGGGATATTGAAAAACACCTGAAAGATGAGGCAGTCATTGGTGACAGCCAGCATGGCTTCATGAGAGGAAAATCCTTATCAAACCTGATCTTCTTTCCGCTGGTGTCTGTGGTGACCAGTGACAGGACCTGAGAGAACAGCCTGAAGATGTGCCAGAGGAGGTTTAGGTTGGATATCAGGAAAACCCAGAGGGTGGTTGGGCACAAGTGGTCACAGCACCAGCCTGCCAGAGTTCAAGTGTTTGGATAATGCTCTTGGATACATGGTGTGACTCTTGAGATGGTGCTGTGCAGGGACAGGAGCTGGACTCGGTGATCCTTGTGGGTCCCTTCCAGCTCAGCTTATCCTCTTATTCTGTGATTGATTATAAATTAAGTACATATACTAGGTACCTATGCTGTACATTTTAGCTTTTATGGCCAAGTAAACTTCAGTTATGCTGTTGGATACTTTTAGTGTTTCTCTTTTTCTGCACAAGACATTTTAAAAGAAATATGAACATTAGAAATAACAAGCTCTATTATTTCATTCTTCCATGTTTCTGTTGTGGTGAGAAGATTGAACAGTTTCTTTCTCATTGGCCTGCTATAGAATAATTTCAATCAGTTTATAGGTTACCTGAACGAAAAAGTTAACATTTTAAATTTAAGGTCATTTAATTTTAGGGCATTCTCCTATGTCTGTTTATTTTGGGTGATGTTGTCATCCTCTTTTCCCCTAGACCCTTTCTCCTTTTTCCCCCCAAATGTCATAATTTTCAAGAACAAAAAACATATATGGATTCTCTCCCAAAACTGTTTTCCCAAACAACAAAACTGCAGTACAAGGACAATACCATAGCTCATGATTAGGAATCTGAATCCAGGTCTAGGGGAGCAATTCTATGTTATATGCAAAATGTGTCTGGATAAGCAAACAAAAGGTAGGTTTGCTTTAAATGTATAAAGGGTACTGGCTCAATAAACATGATTTCTTTCTATAATCTAAAACTTTTTTCAAATATTTATAAAGTCCTTCCTTCATATGTTTTATTCTGCCTGCCTTGAATACTTCCTCTAGATATTGAAATAGATAATATATAACTTCCCTACTGAAAGTAACCTGGTAAAAAAAACACTTGTGTCAACCAAAACATCCTCTCCCAGATCCTAGAGGTGAAACACAGAAAGATCATGCAAATCCAATACATCAGTTCCATTTCTTTCTAATTTTCTTTTTCTTTCAGAATAAAGGCTATCTTTTATCTTTCCTCCTAATACTAGTAGGTGTTAATCTAGCAGTAACCCAGACTTTCAGGATCCATGCCTTAAATTTTAGAAGTTTGGTGACAGACAAGAAAAGAGTGTTGGAATGAAGATAAAAGAAACTCATCCTAACAATAAAGGAATATGGAGCATTTTATTACATTTCATGGGTCACTGTTTCACTTTCAGTCCAGGTTAGTAGTGACCCCAGACTGTTACCATGTGAGAGCTGTTTTATGATCTCTATAAAAATGAGTTGCTAAGTTCACTGCCTTTTCCTGTTGCCAAATATACGAATGTACGCTTTGATGTAATCTAGTACCACTTTGACTAGTCTTACCTGAGAATCTAAGAAAATAATGTGACACATTGTTTTGGTTTCAGCTGGGATAGAGCGAATTTTCATCCTGGTAGCTGGTACAGTGTTGTGTTTTGGATTCAGTATGAGAACAATGTTGATAACATTGATATTTAAATTGTTGACATGCAGTGCTGGTGAGCAATGTTATTGTGCATCCCTTTGTTTTTCCTTGAGTTTTCTTCTTCTTTCTCTCTTTTTTTAGCTATCTCCTTTTCATTACTATTATTACTAGTAGTATTAGTAATAGTGTATTTTATTATATTTTATTTGTTATATCAACAATGGGCTTAAATTTTTTTCTGTTTGTTCTCTCCTAGGTGGAGTAGGGAGAAAGAAGTGGAAGAATGTGTCTTCCAGATTAGGGCTGAAGCAAACAGGTGTAGAATCTTGTGTGAGAAGATGATACAACAATTTTGTTCAGTGATGACTTTACTCTCCAGAGCTCTCTAGAAGTCTTCATATCAAATTTCTCAGTGAATTTAATTTAATTTAAATATAACTTCTGGAAATTTATTTTTTCTTGGAAAGTTATTTCATTTTATTATTTGAGAAGAGGGAAGGCCAGGGATGGGAGACATTGTCAGCCAAATTTTAAAACAGATTTGTCTTCCACCTGAGCAATCAGGCACCCAGATGATACCTATTTTGTCAGGGTGAAAATTAATTAGTAGACAGAAGTAAAATGCTGAATGGTTTTGCACCTTCTGCACTCAAAAGTAAATATCCATTCTAAGTGCAGATTTTTGCCTAAAACACTCAATAGGGCAGTGTCATTCTTAACAATGAATTAAGCCTTTATTTGTGTAAATATACATGTGTTAATGATAATGTGTTAATCATCTAGGATGATTCTAGAGATAGACAAACTCAAAGCTCTGTGGCTGGATCTTAACTTCCATAATATTGTTTAATGCTACAGTAATCTTAGGGGCAGTTTTCCAAGCAATATGTAAGGAAGGTAAAATCTTGTCCATGAAGAACCTGCAGCATTTTTCATCATTTGAAAGCACATCTTTATAACATTTGATACAAAAATCCCTGTCAACACAATTAAATCTAGGCTTCTGTTGAGAAACAGCTCTTCCTTTACAAACCTGGGCAGAATGCACCTCTTATCACACAGCTATGTGCTCTTGAGTTGCATTGTGACATGGCAAAAGGAGAAGGTCCAACCACACAAAACTCATTTATTTGCTCTCTGGCTACAAACAAAATTTCAGAGAGTCCAAATCCTGAAATAAGCTGCAATTCACACAGCAATAAACAACAGTTTAGCTGCAAAAGGCTCAAATTATTTAAAATAAAATAAATGTGTGACAAAAGAGGAACAGTTTGATCCTGTAAATCTCTATATTTTTGTTTAATGTCAGACTCTACATCTAGAATATTTGAGACTCCAGGCAAGGGCCATGAAGATAACTGAAGACCTGAAGTAGCTCAAATATGAGACAAGGCTGAAAGAGTTAGGATTGTTCATATTTAGAAAAAAAAATTAACCTATTTGAACCTTTTTGTTTGTTTCTGCAAGGCTCAAACACTGGTACAAGTCAATCTGAGAGGTTATGTTCTTGAAGATATTCAAAATACAACTTGGCATGACCCTGAAAAATGTTCTGTAGCTGACCCTGCTTTGAGTAAGGTGGCTTGAGTAGACAATCTCCAGAGATCTCTTCCAAGCTCAGTCAATTTCTGCCTGTGTGAATTTTTGTGTGGTAACTCTAACCACTGTAGCAATGTACCAAAGCAATAAGAGAAGGAAAAAAGAAAGTATTATCTTTTTCCCAGCAGTTGTAGGTACAATAACCCTGTAGAAATTGATGTTCTGTGAATTAGTTAGCCTTGCTGTAGCCTTGCATTATATGGTGCAACACCAATTTTGCCTGTATTGAGGTCTGACTTGGGGAAGAAACCTAGCCCTGTACCAAAAGAGGTGCTCATTCATAAAAACAGAAACAGTGCTTTAGTCTACAGGAAAATTTCTGGCAAAAACTAAACATCAATAGAGTTAGATGGTGCATATATGAAAGGGATTCCAGAATTCCACTAAATCCAGGATTTATGCTCTTAAAGCATAAGAACTCAGATTCTGTCTGGATGGTAATTTCTCAGTCCTTTCAGGAAGCTGATGTTAAGACACTTGAAGGCAGGTTCCTTTCAGTGGTCTGACCTTTAGGTGTCCCACATGAACATACTCACTACTCTCCTGGGTAACCTAACCAAAGGGCTTTGCCTCTGGTTTTCTTCCCTACTAAATAGGTAGTTCCTACACAGAAGTTAGGGCAAGTCCTAACTCCCATCATCCTGCTCAAGCCCATATGCAAAAGCTCATAATCTTGTTCTAACTATAGTAAACACATGTGCTATGTCAAAACTGTGCCTGAATAAATCCATATATGCACATGCACAGTGTGCACTTAAAATACCTATAGTAATTACAGGACAGAAAAAATCTTGTGTAGGTGTGTTCATGTAAATGTAGTTTCTCAGTCACATTTGGTACCAGCTTTATATGCCTAGGAAAAAAAATAAAAAAGGGGAAAACTCCCCGAAGTCGTCATTCATTTACCAAATTTTGTGAAATGCCAGGCTCTCTTAATGATTACTGTATGCCAGACTGAGACAAAAATGTCAGCTAGCCAGAATAAATGAAAAACAAGATTATAATGTTTTCTCATAGCCCTGCCAAGTTCTAACAGTGCAAGAATACTTTTACAGTTTAGGAACCTTGGCTCTGGAATTTTCAAGTGTGATAACCTTTAGGTGTGTGGTTTAACTTAAGATACAAACATTCTCCATTTCTTTACCCTATTCTTTTTCAGTGCTACTCTCACATCTGAATAGTCTGATCAGGCAAATGAAGAGTAACCTATTAATTCTCTGCCCATCATTTTGGTTTGGGTTTTGGATTTTACAGTTTATTTTTGAGAGATAAAAAAAATGCAACATATTTTTGTGGAAACAGAAAGAAAAAGATTGAATGAACAAAGAGAAAAGGGAAGAAGTCTCATAATGTTTGCACTTGTGACCCAACGGCAATTGTCTTTAGGCTGCAGGATTTCTGTTTGAAATTGTCAGGTGGAATTTTCAGAAGAGAAATTAAAGTTTTAGCAAGCTGGCCAGATACACAGGAATAAGACACATTTATTTTCCCTTTGGAAACAAACCAAACCAAATAAAAAAATAAGAGAGATATCACTTTAATATTTTTCCCTTCAAAAGAATAAAAGAGAATATGAATGTTTCAATAAAATTATATGGCAGTCACAAATGTAATGCCATGAACTTCTCAGTAATTGGATCATGAAAAGTGCTAGAGTGAGGGAAGAAGAGGGAATAGTAGAAATAAGCAATGCCTTTACAACAAAATATTTTGATCTGTGATCAGTTGGGCAGTATATTCTCAAAAGGGTTTTTTTTCCTTTTTTTTTTCTTCTGGCTCTGAATACTCAGAAACTTGCATGGCAACCAGATAGAAAGCAAAACTACTGGAGAAAAGACAAGTGCTAAGGTTAGAGGAATGGTGTAATTCCAGTTTAGTTTCAAATTCTGTCAATCTATCTGTAAGAAGATGAAGTAAATAGTAAAAGCACCCATTATTAGACTATCTAAACAGCTCAAAGAAAGTCAGTTATGAATAGTATAATAATGTCCAGCCTAATGCAGGGGAAGATCTGGTGACTATAACTCCAGATCTGCTAATAGTCTTTCATATTTAATGTCTTATTTTGCTCCTCTTGTTCATACTCGACTGCCATGTCAAACTCATAAAAACATTTTGAATCCAGGCTTTGTAATTTGAAAGCTAATTTTCATTCTGCTTAAGGGTTTAGGTGTACATTGTTCAAACATTCAGATTACATTGAGTGGGCCAGTCCATGTATCCATCAGAAGAAACAAACATTACTACTGCTATTCATCCATTTATTTTTATGCAGTTTGAAGTGCCTGCCTCTGGCTTCAGGCATTTTTAAAGTAATTAAAATGTGTAGTCATGAACATGGAAGTTCACACAAAATACAGAGACAGTCAAAGTTGTCCAGTTAAAATGTGACTGTTTCTGTGTACTGAAACCTCCCATCTGAATATCTGAGATGCTCAATGCCACATTACAAGTCTAATTCTCCTGGGAAATCAAGAAAAGTATCCAACTGATTTCAAAAGGCTTTGAATTGTATTCCACACATGCAAAAATTACTTTTATGTGTTCTGCCATATAATATAAATAGTCTGGGCTGAATCAGATCAACAGGAGAACAGAAAACTACTTACAGTATGCACCATCAAAACCTCTTAATTTAAAGCTGTTTCTTATATGAAACATTTCCAGTGATCATATCTTCCTTTGCATTATACAGAAGTGATGATTTAAAAAACTGTGTCCCAAGATTTTAGAACTTTAAAAAGTAAATCAATGACAATGATAGCTCCGTAATGCACTTTCCAAACTAAAATTACCTGTCACATTTTTCAAAAGCTTCTATATTGCAGAAACCTGTCTATTACGGGGGTGTTGTGTAAGCACAAAGGCCTTGATTCAATTGCATGTTTGTTATCATACAAGTGACATCCTAGATTTCTCAGGATCTGTGAGACATTCACATGAATTGATCGATATGAGGGAAAACTTCTGTTTACCCAAGGCTTTCCCTTGTGGCTGCTGGAGTTCTGGCTGGGTACTCCTCAATTTATTTCCAATAAGCCCCAGCAACTGGATGTCCAGGAAACTGAATCAAGCCTGTAATATGAATGGAGAGTTTATCTTGGCTGCCTTTATTCTAGCAACTTAAGTATGACATGGACTTTTCTCTGACCTGAGGTACAGAGTGACCATGCTGAGCTAGTATCAATTTTATTATGTCCTCTCCTACCACAGAAAAAGGTAGAAACACCCTAACACTCTACTGGGAATGGCTAACATCCAGACTAGGACGTTTGGAACAGCACTAGCTGCCTTGGAGCAACCAAAACTTGGACATGGAACATCCCAACGATTCATGGGTACAATCAGCTGACTTTCAGTGTTTGAGTTTACTCCCTGCCTCTTCTCTATTGTCTCATAGAGATATTGATCATGTGTTCAGGGCCCTGCAAATGTCACCAGCTCTCACAGGGATATGGGCCTTCACAGGATTCTTTCCAAGGGAACAGGGCAGGGACTGACAGCCAGGGCCCACCCCATGGTCCCAGCCAGGAGCAGAGCATGTGTGCCAGCGGGGTCAGCCCAGCCCCAGGCATCAGGCACCTCCAAGGAGGTGGAAAAGGGCCAGGGACAGGATGGGTTGTGGGTCCACAGATGAGCCAGGCAGGGCAGGCCTGTGGAGAGCTGCAGACCAGCCCTGCCGTGCTGCTGCTGGACAAGGGCTGATGGCCCTGGGAAGCTGGCATTGCATCCTAGGTCGTAGACAGGATGTGGAAGCCCCAGGAGAGGTCAGGCAGGGGCAGACAGGACTGTCAGGGGCCTGAGAGCAACCTTGTCATCTTCACAGACTTATAGAGGCTCCAGAACAGCCTCCTAGAGGGGCTGAGACTTCACAGGAACCGTACCAGCTCTAAGTAATGGGAGATTGCTGAGCAGCTAATGAATAAGGAGGAACAATCAGTTTACCAAGAACAAATGGGAGTACATAAAATCAAGTCTTTAATGTAAATAGGTCTGTTAGAGGGCCTCTACAGGGATATTATACATGTGATTAAATGGTGAAGAATGAGACAGAATTCAGCTGATCTGACTTCGTGGCAAAGCTTGAATTCAGGACAAGACAGTCCTGGAGGTGAGGGCTTATGGCAGTCAGAAGAGCCCTTGTAATGTCCCCAAGCTTGCACACAACTCTGCCTTTATGAAGTCAGCACTAATTTGCTGTCACTGTCAGAGCCAAAAATATTTGATATACTAATATTAAAAAGAACATTCCACCACACCAGAAAACCATTTGCTTTCAGGGCTAGCTCTGATAAATTTACTGTGAAACATCCACGGCATAATGCTTAGTACAGTATGCTGCTTGGTTTCCGAGGGCCTGCCTAATGGGGACACGTGCCTTGTCTTGCTTTTTACTTCCAACACCCAGCTGTACAGAGGCAGAAATTTAAAATTAAAAATAACCTTTCAGCTGATTCTTTGCATAATTGCTATCTTGTTTTGTTAATACTGTGGTTAAATTATAACTTGCTGAAGCCCTGGAGATTTGTGTGCTGGTTTATCAGCCTGAATTTCCATTGACATGCTTTTCAGTCAAGTGAGTAACTAAATCCAGTGGCCTTGAATATTTGCATAAAATTAGAGGTAGATTAGGGAAAATAAATATATGTTGTCTCCATAAGTAGATGCAATGATGAAAATTTTGTGCATCTCAAAATACTACTGAATTTCATTGAAAGCCTGTGGCTGACATACTGACAATATTTTGAAAAAGCAATATATTAAAAATAGGTGCAAGACAGCCAAAACTCTGCTGCAATACCAGGCAGCCTTTCACTGTGGTTATCAGAAATGCTCATTCCTCTCTTGACTATCATTCATCCATGAACCCAAGCAGACTAAGACAGGAATTTCAGCTGAAAAAGGTGTTCCTCATTTCCCATTTACAACTGAGTAAAATATAACTTTACATTTTTGTGAAGCAAATCTGTACACAGAGTAAAGTTCTTAGTTTCCTTGGGCTATGGGATATTTTTTTCTTTTTTCCCTTAAAAAGGAGTAGTCAATTTTGTAAATGTTTCATCCTCGTTATCACAAAGGCTGCTGATGCCAGAATATTCTGTTAGGAATTTTTCTCCTGCTTATTACAAAAGATTAGGAAAAAAAATCAAATTAAGGATGCATTTATTAATTTCCTTGTAAATAATCTTCTGAATGAGGCTTGTCATCACCAGACAGAAATGGATATGTTCCATATGGTTTCAGCCAGTATTTGATGCTTTAAAAGAAATTGCAAGAAGCCTCATTCCCCTTAAGGTAAGTATCCAGTGACAGGTTTAGTCTTTTTTGCCCCTTATGCTCAAACCCATCAGGTTTTATTGAATCCTTAATTTTGCTTAATGTAACTGAGGTATTTTGAAGTCTGATAACGAGTTAAAGTTATATCCATATATCTGTAGCTCTTCAAAGAATAGGAGGATTGTCCTCAGAACCCGTGAGTGCTTTTACAATAATATTTCTATTTAAGTTCTGATTAAACCAACTCTTCATGTTCCTTGAGCTTCTGAAAATTTCTCTTACTTGACTAGAGTGGGAGCAGATGGCTTTGATTAGATCACCCAAGACTTTATCTTTTAATCACCTGTCTCACCTAGTCTGGGAGGGGAAAAGGGCAGACATATGAGTAATCTCATCCTTTCTGCTTCTCTGTCCTGCCAGTTCTCTGCAAGGCATCTGCTAAGACCTCATTCATCACTGTGAAAGCTGTGAAGGGATAGCTGTGTAATACCCCAAGGTCCTGCCGTGGCGGTGCAGTGCCTAACCTCTCCCCTCCAGAAGGAAAGGCTACATGTATTTTTGTCAACCTGTCAGCAAGCACTTCTCTCTCTCTATACCATTTGCTCAACCCTCTTCCCCCATCCCGACAATGTCAGGCTTCTGAAAATGTTTCATTTTGAAGAAAACCCCAGAGGTAGTTCTCATGAGCATGTATTCTTTATTTCATTCCTCAGTGCACAGCCATATGTGAAAGAGGCATGCGTCTGTGTGTGTGTGTGTGTATATGTGAATATATTTGTGTATATATGTATTCTGTGTACATATCTATGTCTCAAAAATGTGAAAAAGGAGTGGATACTGTGCTTCCTTTAGGTGTAAAAAATACCAATGGTGGCAAGTAAATTTAATTTTTTGGTCACAGTTTTAAGTGAGCCTGTCATAAAACCACAACCTTCCTTCTCTGTTTCTGCTTCAAAATAGTCCAGAGAATTCTCCAGAACTAAGATATAATATTCTCTTCGGACTGTTGAAGAGTGGCAAGTTAATTCTTTCCAGAAAAGTTTTCCAATATTCTACTACTGTTTCCTGCTGAATGTTAATTTAGAATTCTTATACTAACTCACATTTAACATTAATCACAGTTTTTCAGGGAAAAAACACTAAGACTGATGGATAATTAAAACAAATGTCTGAAAGTTTCTTTGATTTGAGGCCAAATTACAGCTTCCTAACTTTTAGCTGGTTTTTATTCAGACAAGTTTATGCTTAAGCCAAAGGATTTTTTAAATTCTGTTAAAGCCAGCATTATTCTCATCAGAATTTAGATCAGCTGTGAAGAATCAACCCTTGAAAACTTTCAATACTTATATAAAGAATTTAACAAATAAGTAAAATATTTATATATCTACAAAATGATCAATATAAGATCAGATATTTGAATATAATTAGCTTTTAAGAATAAATAATTAACTTTGAAAATGCCTAAGCATTGCTCAGATGTTTACTTGTATTGGCTGTAAGGCTTGTATTTGACATATCGATGTTGTATAAAGAGATGTGTTCTTTCTTTTAATAGATTTAAAATAAAAAATGGTAAGGACGCATGCAAAATTGAATCCCAAATGCTTCTTAATTTCATGAAAACATGAAATTTCTCTTCTGTATTTTACTTACTTTTTCCAGAATTCATCAAAATTACACAAAATTTGGGGAGAGGAGGATTTAAATTCTCAGTGTGAGCATAAATCCATTTTGTTCCCCCCTGCAATATAAAGCACAACTTTAAAGGGAACAAAGTACCATGAAAGCATGACGAAGTTAAATTTAATATCAAAAGGATACATGCAATATTTGATTCATACAATGAGAAAGAATACTTGCCTTCAAGATACAGTTTATTCCTCAAGCTACCAATCAGCCTTTTTTTTCTTTAATATACATATGCCAGAGCAGCTCAGCTTCACCATTTCTTTATAGATACTGCCAAGATGACACATTTATACCCCACAGGTATTAATAAAATCATGGATTCATTGAATGGTTAGGGTTGGGAAGGGCCTAAAGATCATCTAGTTCCAACACCCCTGGCACAGGCACTAGTCCAGGTTGTTCAAAGGCACATCCAAACAGGCCTTGAATGCTTCCAGGGATGGTGCATCCTGGTGGTACATATTAATACTCAGCAGAGATTCACAGCTCTTTACAAGGAGCTTCACCAAACTTGTCTGAGAGTTCATAGCCCACAGTATCCCTGTTACCCTGATCACCATTTAGGAGGCAAAGAACCCTTAGGTTGAATTCTAGTAAATTAAACTGAACAGAAATATTTTAAAAATATAGCAATCATACTTTGCACATAGACATTGAAAAGCATGAAGAAGTTTGATATTAACAGTAATACCTCAGACCAAGTATCTCTGACACGTGTTTAATTCCTGTAATAAGGCAGTTGTTGTATGTCAAATAAGTGCTGGCACATAATTTAACACACAGAATAACAGTTATGTATGGGTTATCTGACAGATATCTTAAGAAGCAAAATGTCACTAAATATCTTTTTATTAGACTTTTAACATTAGCATCACCTTTAACTAAGGGGATTTAACACTAGAATACCTAATAACATTTTTTTGGTACACTGTCCTGATTTTCATCTGGGATAGAACTAATTTTGTTCCAAGTAGCTGGTATAGTGTTGTTTTGTATTTAGGATGAGAATAATGTTCATAACATATGGATATTTTTGTTATTGCTGATCAGTGTTTATACTATGTCAAGGTCTATTCAGCTTCTCAAGCCACTCCACAAGTGAGTAGGCTTAGAGGAGCACAAGAATTTGGGAGGAGACATGGAGAGAACAGTCAATCCAAACTGCCCAAAGGGGTGTTCCATTCCATATGGTGTCATGCGTAGCATATAAACTGGGGAGAAATTGGCTAAGGGGTGGCAGGGCATCAGTCAGCAGGTGGTGAGTATGTGAAAGTACATTGTGCATCGCATGCTTTGTACAGTCTAAAATTTGTAGCATTATTGTTACTAGCATCATCATTATTTTTCTTCTATTTCTGTCCTATTACACTGTTTTTATCTTACAAATTCTACTTTTTTTCCACTTCCCTCCTCACCCCACTATGGGGAGAGTTGTGAGCATGTGTCTGTGTGGTGTTTAGCTGCCTTGTCACCTTAAACTATGACATACAAAACACCATGCATGTTAAATAAAGAGAATTTCTCATGATAGTGGTATCTACGTGATATTTTGCACTCTTTATGTTGCCTGGACCACTTTATTTCACTCTATTATGTCTTTATTGAGATTGCTTCTGATATTTCAAATAGAAGAATGACTTCAAAATAAGTTGATAAGAATCTCCATTTTTCATTTTTCCCATCTCAAAACATTTTGTGTGAATTAAAGTGAATTAATTTGGTTTAAACTCAAACTAATTCTCCACCAGCCCACAGTACCTATTTTGCCAACTTTGAAAAAATTGGGACAAAAACTCATCAAAGTTCTCCTCTGAACCAAAGAACTGCTTGGTTAGAGTTCAATAAACAGAAATTAAATCCTTTACCTCTATAGTTCAGCATGTTTCCTGCCCTTTTTCACTAATTAGTTAATTTAAAGAGGTATTATTCATTAACCATACGGACCAAGTTTATCTCATAAAAATTTAAGTCAGAGCTGTGGATTCAACTGTGCAAGGGCTGTCAGAATGCAGAATTAATGTTTATGTGTTTTGACCCTCTCAGATTCTTGCATATTGTTCTCTACTTACCAAACCATCCAGAAAAAGCAAGGGTAAATTCTTCCAGGTAACACATCAAACTACCAAAATATTCTCAAGGAAAACAGGGTTGCTGCATATACTTTTCTCATTACCCTCCCTTGGAGGGTATTGAACTTTGAAATTGATTTAAAACTCTTTTATGCTTCAATTGAAAACAACCCCCATGCGCTCCCAGTTCTGTCCTCAGAGCACTTGTGCCTCTGTAATGATTTTGCTTTTATAAGAATTGAATTTTCAAGATATGGTGCAAGATTAATTCTTTCATATATGTCATGGAGTTTGCTTCTGGATGTCTTGTGCTCTCTGTTCAAACAGCTATTATTTTTCAACGTTACCAATTGAAAGGATGGTCAAATTGCTGCAAGAGAGTTTAACTGCAAAGTTAAACTGGTGATCAAGGTATAAACAGACACATTTGGTCAATTTTTGGGGGCTTTAGTTTAATAGTATTTTGAAGAAAGAAAGGGAAAAATAACCTCTTCTTGTGAACTGAGAGAGGGATTTAAAAGCACTTACCTTTTCTTCCTACAGCTCCTGCCAGGTTGCTAGGCAATTGGGGGGAAGTGATTTTAATCTTAGTTTCTCACTCTAAAACAGACCTGCTGATTCTAGTAATTCTGCATTAATTCATAATTAGCTAAATATGATAGATAATATTTCATTACAAAGAGTGTAACTACTTTCCATATTTGTATAAGATTTATACATATTTTAATATTCTTAAGTAAAAATGGAATGAAAACAATACCTTTGCCAAAAGATGGCTTCATGCAATTTCCATTTTCACTTGTTCTTCATCGAATGTGTAGGAAGTGTGGTCCAAATTTACATGAGCATAAAATCCTTGTGAGGATAGATAGGAAAAGAACAGTGATAGCTATTTCAGCTTCTGATGGGTGATAATAAATAGACAACAAGATGAGCTAAGTCATCACCATGCAAGGGAAGGCAAACATATGTCAGGTACTCTTGTGGTTTTCTCTTCTGCTTAAAGACAAGTGGACATATGACAGCATCCTATAGGAGACATAAAGCAGAAGTCCCTGGTAAAATAACAGCAGTGCACCCACGATTTTCCAAAAAGCTTGAGCAGACAGATGACCCTATGTTTATATTTTGTGTGAGATACCAGACCTCCTACTACACAAAACTAATAGTGTATGGAATGACTGGGGTGCACCCAGATCCTGTGTCACTTTCCAGAATGCCAGATATTCCCCCACCTGCAAATTTTTTCGCTTAGCCTTCATTCATCAAGATGGCTCACAAAAAGTGCTGCACTCGGAATTTGAGCTAGTGTCAGAACCCAGCTTTTGCTCATATGTGTCTGCAGGGCTTTATCCAAACAGGACTTTCACCATTTCCACGCAGATTTCATCTCTGACAAATAGGTTTGATACTTTGAAGATAACCTGACTTCTATGCTTTGCTGAAAAATTTTCAGTGTTCTGAGTGCAGATGAAAACTCCTGACTATTTCACATCCTCTCCAATTCAAGGCATTGCCCGTGGTGTTGAAAATGACAGCACATGTTCTGTGACTGAATTTTCAACAGCCTGTTCTTAATTCTACATAATTGGGACCTGGTTTAGATAAAAGCTTTCAAGTATCCCTTATGAGATATGGAAACAGATAAATAGCTAGTGTAAAAAACAGAAAGCAGACAATTCTAGTAAGAAAAAAACATGTCCACTCCAGGGGAAGAATTAAGGGCATCCCACATGAATTAAGACAGCTCTCTACTGCCTTTTCTCCGTATAACTGATCAGGACAGAAGGATCAAGTTTAAGTGGTTACATTTGCTGATGCTGATGGGAGAGCAGCAAATATAGATAGCTGCCAGAGGTACACAGGAGGTAGAAAATTACTTTACTTCTGGGCTGCAGACTGACATACTGTATTTACTTGTTTCAATCTACCTGATTCTAAATTTGCTCAAGGGTTTTGCTTTAACACAATGACTCATCAGAATAACTTCTGAGTTAGTCTTATCTTTTTCTAATATTGACAAGAAAGGCTTGTAAGTTTAGAATGAAATTACATTTTTGTGGAAGAAAGGTAGAAAGACAAACAGACTTTAAATGAAAAATAAACAGTCTAGTTTAGAGTTAGGTGAAGTTAAGGAATATCTTAACTGAGAGTTAAGTATCTGGGACTCAAAGAAACAGTAATATGTAAAACTGGATGCAATGCCATGCTTTTATTTTCCCATTTCCTCTATATCTACCCAGTCACAGGATCAGTAAGTCTCAAAAGAATAATGGTGTAAGATACTATCGGGTACTCCTTGATACATTGCAACTACTAGTATGAGCTTTGCATATACATGGTATCTTATATGTAGGTAAGGACATCAAGATAAAATAGAAAGAGTGTTGGACCTGGCTTTTTTGGTCACCCTTGACACTGAATTTCTCCATGCTGGAATAGAAATTTTTGAATCTTTTATACCACTGGAAATCCATAAACAAAAGTAATTGCATCAGGGTCTTCTGTTGCATTAAAAAAAAATCCTGGAAAAAAACACCAACAAAACCAAACAAACAGCCAAATTATAAATATTTTATGGAATGGAAATGGTGGTTAAACCAAAATGAAATTCATTTCAAAGTAAGCACGATACCTCCTAGAGTCAGTGCCATAACAGTGTAAGTTTCAAAATAACTGAATTAAGATTTTCTACATGTCATGGAACAGAAAACTTTTTAAGAGGTCTGGAAAAGTGATATTATTTAAGGTTTAAAAAAAATATTTCTACTGGATAATGAAAGATGAGTAAGTTCCCTAACCTTCCATTAAAAAAAAAATCAAAGCACTTACCAGAATATCATCAATTTATGATATGAAAAATCATATAATATACATTTCATCATTCTTGTGTTAACTGAGAACAACAGTTATCATTATAAATCTGGGATGACATTTCTTGGATTTTCAAAGCAATTACATCTATAACTAACAAAAAACCAACAATGCTTTGTAAGAAGAGTATTTAGATATTAAATTAATGTACTACTACTGCTACTATTACTAATAATAATAGTTTTAGTGCTTGAAATTATTAATTTCCTTCACTATTTTTAAGGTTCCTTACATTTTTAAGAATATATGAAAATAAGTGTCTCAGACCTGGATATAATATTGGCCAGGAGTGGGAAATTCAGAGCAAATTAGTAGCATTTTTACTTGAATTGCTTGATATATACGATACTGAGATTTGTGTTCTTGCATGTATTCTTACCATTAAATTATTACTAATTCTGTTGGGCAATGCACAACATAAATGTCTCTGAGGCATTTTACCAGTTGTTTTTCATAAATTTATTTCCCATGTTAAGACTACATATAGTGTGTCCTATCCTATTGAAAAGCTTATGCATTCACTTTTAGGAAAAAAAAAAGAAAGAACACCGAAGTCACCTAGCTAGTACATGAAGAGGTTAAAAAATAAGCTTTGAGAAAATAGCAAATTCAGTATTTTTACATCAAAATTTTAATATTTCTTTAATTATTTGTCCTTCTTGAGTCACATAAGCCATGAGAATTTTTTTTTTTTGTGTAATGAATTTTATAGATTTCCTTGTTTTAGGGTATCAAAATATCAGAGTTCATTTTTTTGTACTTGTTTGAACAATGGCATTCAGGTGTCTTGCTAGCTTTTAAACACTCAGCTTCAAATTCATGAGGAGCTAAGGGAAATTTGTTGTGTTGATTGTGCTAGTAGTAAAATGGGCATATTCCCTTGAGATGTCTAGTTGAAGTATCCATAGTTGTCCTAGGCTTGATTCCAGAGTCTCTGTAGGAAATAAGTAGACATGGATAACTTACATTTAATAATGCTGTCACTGCAGCCTTCTCAGACCTCTTTTATTACAGTAATAACTTTGCGTTCATATAAATAAAGTTCCTCATACATAACTAATCATAATTGCAATTTTAAAGGTTTCAAAATAAACACATACTAAATTCAAAGCCAAATCATTTAGTCCTCAGTTTACTACATTGATAGACAACTTTTGAAAACTTGAGCATTTTTTTGGAGGAGGAGATGCTGCATTTTAGAATTTGATTTAGAACTGGGTGACTTTTTTGGAATTTTCCTGTAGTGCTAAAATTTCTGAAATTATATATAAAAATACCGCCTAATTATTTTGTTATTTTTCTTGATACGGGAGTAAAAATGATAGTGATTATTTCCACTGAGAAGAAAATTTCTTTTTGATAAGACATGCCTGTGCATCTTTCTAGGGAATATAGTTACATCTTAAGGATTAATGCATTCCTTGGTTATCTGAGTCAAACACTAAAGGACAAGACAAGGGAAGGCATTTCTCTCACATTGAATGAAATAAATTGTGGGCTACAGTTATATATATATATATATCAGTTTCATAAGGATATGACAAAAAGGAAAATATTGGCTAAATGACTAAAAAGGATTTTTATATGGCCTCAGTGAGTAGGAAAGAAGTAAACTTACATATATATATGTGCCATGGCAAATATGTCAAGAGGAGATCATTAACCACATTCTTCTAACCAATTTACAGCAACCCTAACAGGGAGAGTGAATTGTAAACAGATGAGGACATTCCCACTGCCAGCTGCAGCGAGACAGGGTGTCATTCCACATCTCTTCCAAACTCTGTCACTTGCTTGAACTGTAGCCTAATGCAGACAAGGAATCATTTTCTTCTGTGTTTCCTTAGAGAGTTTCTTTTTGTCCCCCTTTGCTGGTTTGTTTACAGCAGCAGTGGAACACAGATCTATTTTTTTACGTTTGCACGTCTTTTCCTAAGTGAGAGAGGAGTGACAATCTTTTGCTTCTTTTTTCTCTTCTCCAAGGAGTGAGAAATGAAAGTCTCTCCACACACAGAACAGTTGGGTCTCTGAAAAGGAATAGAGAACGATACAAAATATTATAAGAGTCCATGGATTGCGCCATACTTCTTTGGAAATTACCACTGCCTTTTTGCACTTGAAAATTGTGATTCATTTTCACAGTTGAATATGAAAACTCTCACTCATTATTAGTATTAGCACTAGTTTTGCATTTGCTGCCTTTGAGAGTACTATACCCTATTAAAGCAAGAAAATGTAAACATCCTGCTATTTATACCAGGAAAACATAAAACAGTGAAATGAATACAAATAACAGTTATGAAGCCACCAGAAATCAGAAGTTATTTGACTGTATCTCTCCAAGGAAAAAAAAAAGTCTCTATTTTAACATCAACTCTAAGAATTCCTACCTTACTGTTTAAGTAGAAACTCTTTCAGGGAACATGAAAACCCTACTTGAAACTCCTAATTTAACACTCTAGTGTTATTTTTTTGAGAGAGAGTCAGTAAAAACTTCAGAGTTTTATCCATGGAAATCTGAAAACAATATTTTAGAAGTACTGAAATACTAAGAAATTGTATACTATTATATGTATCTGGTGCAAAAGCACTGTAACTATCTTTAAATCAAGACTCATTTTCATGTGGAATATATTGGTTTTGACTGGCTTCTGCTTTCAGGGAAAAATATCTTTCAAATTTTTTTCTCTAACACTTGTAACACTAAAACATAAGAAGTACTTTGTAGAATATTTAGTAAATATTCAGTATTAGAAAGCACAGATTATTATAAGGACAGACTTGAGAGATGAGAAAAGGAGAGAAGGAAGAGGAAAGGTGAGACAAGTGAATCTCTTTCTAGAAAAGGTTGGCAATATTGCAATCTCATGTTAGCAGGTGTAATGCTTTTTTTGCTTTCAGTGGAATGTTGTTTCAATGAGTCCTCTTTGTCCAAAATAAAATAGTTCCTTCCAGCAAAACCATGTAGAACACCTTGAAACAAATCAATGGAAACCAGAACAAAAATTAAACAAAGTTAAATAAACAAACCAACTTTTGATCAAACATCACAGCACCATAATAATGATTATGTTTTGGAGACTGTACAAGAATTTGTTCTGGATATGTAGAGATAATATGGTAATTGAGTTTCAAAACTAAATCTCATTTATTTTTGTATTTTTTTTTCTTGATAAGGATTGTTTTAATAACTATTTCAAACTTAACTGATTCTTTCACCATAAGTTATTCCATATGATTTTCCACTATCTTACATTTTTCCTTGTATTGGGTTAAGTTACCCAAGGCAAATGTTTCAAGACAAACTCAACAATATTTCTGTTTGAAGGCTAGCAGAGAGTATATACACACGCAGGCATGCACTTATGACTCCAGACACTCAAATATCTTTTCATCTCCCAGACTAACAAGCTCTGACCTGTCTCTGGGATTTTGTAGTTTGTCCAGAAATGTGTCATTAAAAAAATTTTAAAAACCCCACAAAAAAAAAAAAAGCAACAAGACTAATCAACCAAAAAACAAACAAACCACCTAAATACATATAACTGCATTAGAAATCAAGTAGGTTTTTGTTATCTAGTACACTCAATTTTTAAAAATAAGAACTGTATTTTCATAATGGCAGAATGTATTCAGGTGTTTTGTTGGATTATTTTCTTGCCATGTTGCAATTTTTAGTCAAATTGACAAATTGCATTTGGTCCCAGAAATCTGGTGACAGAGACATTTAAGCAACACACTTTAATATAAAAGCAATTATAAGTGAGGCACAGAGGGTAAGAAAGAGCTTCTGTTTTCATCTCAATAGCTCATTTGTACCAATTATGTCTGCCTGTATAACAGAGGTGGGTATTACTGGCCTAACTTCTGAAGTGATTTCTGAAGAAAATGTACTTCTGGATTGGAACAAGGTCTTTGTGACTTCCCCCAGCACATATTTTAAAGGGAGTCCTGAGCCACGTATTCTAATGTGTTCAAGAGCCACAGCTGACTTCAAAGATAAAAATTTCTATTTATTTATATAATAGTAGCTATGGTTTCAAAGGTAGACAGCTCTCAGCAGCTCCTATAGGGAACAGGCTACATGAGACCATGTATAACGTTCATTTGAAAATCTGTTTATGAGTGGGATGAATTTGAAAAAAAACCAAGCTCTATATTCTTTGGTTGTCTGCCACTTGTGAATGTAAGTGAACATTGCTTACCTAAGTTGCAAAAGTTTTGTTTGGAAATATTTGGAAAAGTAGTTTTGCATCTAATTATCAGACAATAACATAAATATCAAGTATTGTTAGTTTGCTGGCCAAGAAGGAGCAGAAACAAGCGTGCAGGATTCATTAGTCAAGTATGAATTTCCCCTACGTGTCACTAAAAAATCAAGCATATTTAGACATACAAAGCAACAGAATTCATTATATCACATAACTGGAGAACAAAGAATCTATTTTGAAAACAAAATTAATGATGAAAGCATTTTCATCTGCCAAAGCAAACGGACACAAATCTTTTTCTTTTTAGATTCACTACCGTATTTGACTTGTTTGAATTCTTTAGAGTTTTGCACTGTACTCATGGTAGGATCTTTGATATCAGATATAGCCTTGTTTCTCCTTCCATTTAACTTGAAATGAAAAGTAAAAAAAGAAATTAAAGAAAGGGGTGGAGGAGACACTGCTGTAATTTGAGGGATATATATAAATTTTATTTTAAAAAAGAAAATTTCGGTACAGAATCTCTAAATATATCAGGGTGGGGTTTTTCATAACCTTAGTGCTATAAAAAACATCACGTAAGCATTCCATGAACAGAGGACTTAGAAGAGGATATAATTACACCCATATCCAATATGTGATTTGCCTGACATTTAGCACAAATCAGGCTGATCTAGGACCCCAGCAGAGTGACCGTAGGTCATGTGCTCACACATGTGTTTGCAGACTATCCTGCAAAAAGCCTTGCCTAATTTTGGCATTCTATACTATAAACAAGCAAACAGAAAAAAAGAGGTTATTCCTTTTTAAACAAAGTTGAAAGAAAAACCCTAGAGGAGTCCAAAAGGAAAAGGGAAACCTGAGCAGTGAAATAACATGAATTATGTGAGCTCAAAGGCAAGGGATTAATGAAAAGCCACTATTGCCATTTAAGCAATTGCATATTGAGCCTCCAGAAGGAATCTGAGGAGTCAGAATTAGCCTGGAAAGTAACAGTCAAATTTTGGTGGTGGGTGCTGCGCAGAGGGTCTGCACTGAGATATGTGTCAAGAAATCCCGAGACAGAAAAACTCTGTCTGAATTCAGACCCAAGGAAATGGTGAAAGCGCCTGGGGATATGATGGCTGGAACATCTGACAGCACTCTGTCAGATGTTCCAAGGCCAAGGGGGGCACTAGGCCAGCTGCCATCACAGCTAAGTTCACCACCTAAGGAGACAGAAATTCTTCTCTGCCTGTCATCAGAGAACTGCATCTGTTTCTCTAAATGATATACAAGACCTTGTGTATGTAGCAGGAACCTTTGCCTCAGAAACTGAACGTAGCACGAGGGAGTGGGGGAGAGCGAGCTGTCCCTGAGGAGCAAGGCCATTCACACAGGCACAGAGACAGCAGCTGTGATTGACAGGAGTGGTTCTACCTGGAGAGAAGAATCAGCTGAGAGAGCTTTTCTGTTCTTGTTTTAATATTCTTTATCCCTACATCTTTTTATATTTGCCTTCAGTCACATCAGCACAAAGGATTTTCTTTTGACCTGATTTTTGCACCAGCCAGGGGCTGTCTTACACTAAGCAGGGTCAAGAAAATGGAAGAACAAGCATGGATGACTTTTTTCCTACCTCATTTAGAAGACATGCATGATGGCTTTCAAATATACTGCTTAATTCAAAAAGCCTCTTAATTAAAGTTTAAAGAAAGAAACAAATATACAAACAAACAGACAAAAAAAAGAAAAAAAACAAGCTCCAACCAACCAGGCAAACAAAACCCCCACAACTTTCTCGTTTCTTTCTAGGACAGGAAATGAATTTAAAGGAGATTATATATCCCTCACTCAGGTGATGATCCCATCTGTGTTTCTCAAACTACTTATGTAAGGCTGTCTTGCTTATGTATAGGAATAATGAATATGAATATTTCTCTGTTATGGAGGATGATTAATCACTAATCATTCTGCCCAGAATAAAGCTATAAAGCTCTTTCCAGTTTTCTTCGGAATATCTGCAGAGAAGATCCTCATCAGCAGTCCATAATGATGATGATTCATTTCCTTACCACTCCCAAACTTTTCCCTTCCCCTATGAATGAAAACATTGCAAACTCAGTGGTTTAATTTTTATTAGATTAAATATAAATAGATTTGTCTCAGCATGGAAAGAGTAATTTTTAAACCAGGGTTTTGACTAATGTGTTCAATATTGACAGAGAAAAGAGAAATACATGCCTAGAACCTAGTTAGCCTATAGTCACACCTTATATTTTTTATCCTCTACATAATGTTCTGTGCTATTACCTGGACAGCCAAACTCTGTTGTGACTCAGATAATCATTTATTTACCTTAAATGCTCGAAATGGATAATTTTAATCAATAATTTAGCTTGTTTTCTATTGCTACAGGTGCTTTTCACATTGGAGGATCAGATGGGTCTTAAAAATGTCTGAAAGTAATTCAAGGTATTTTACTGTGTAACCTCACCATGGTCTGGTTTGATTATAACATGCCATTGATCCTCAACATGTAAGGAAGTATATTGAACCACAGAAATACCTATTAAATCAAGTAAATAATAACACTTTTATTGTGAGTCTTCCCAAATTATTTTTCTCCCTTTTTGCATCTTTTAAAAGACCTTCAGATGTTTCTCCAGCTTGCAGAAATTAGTTTCCCATGCATAAACATCCTACCTTTAAAAGCATTTTCTTGTGTACTTTGTATTTTTTCCATGAATAAACTGTATAATGAAGATACACTTTCCCACAGTGAGCCTAGTCTTGGTTTTAGCCAGAACAGATGTTTTTTGCACTAGACTTGAGGGGCGAAGGCTGGAGCCATGTGGGCATGTCTAGGTTGCTATTCCATACCCGCTTGCTCAGCCCTGCGGGTGGACGTAAGGAACTCTCGCTTTCTGGGAAGGAGGCATGTCAGGTGATTCCACCAGATGTTCTGTTCAACATCTCTTTCCCTAGCTCCAACAGCTACACTATTGTCTCAAAATCTGTATAAAATATTTTGAAAGCCCCAAGTGCAAAGATCTATATGCATGCATGCCTTTAGCAAGATATTGTAATATTTTTATTTTTATAATAACTAAAATTAATGATCACTCTTTGAGCACAGGCTTCTATCTGCTTTACTTTTTTTTCCCCCCTCTTTAACTCCATAAACAGAATTCTGTGTGTCCCTTCATCCTTCCATTTGCCTTGACCAGATCACACCTTGAATGAATCAACAAAATCTGTCCTGGCACCAGAAAAAACGTAGTGTTCATGTGCTACAGATGAAACATTAAGTGTGAGAAAACTTTATTCTTCCTAGACACATGTTCATACTGTCATTGCCATTTTTTACTACATTTAAAGAGCTACCAAACAACCTTGACATTTATTAGATCATATCCTAGTACAGGAGGTCAAATTCTTTCCCAAGTAGAGCCCAAGTTGTTACAATATGTGTTAAATTTGTGTAATATTGGGAAAAAGTAAAAAAAAAGGCAGATCATGGCTAAATTTTGGGAGCATACTACCTGCATAGCAAGACCTTTTAACACTCACCTGGTGCTTTGGACATAAAATGCTTTGATCAACATCAGGGACTTAAAAAGCCTTCAAAATGTCTGTGTGTGAGAGAAATACATGATTTCACTGACAAAGCTGTTTACCTCTGCACTGATGTCTTTCAGGTCATGCACTAATTGTGCCTCATACAAGAGTGACCAAGTAATTCTGTCAATATGTAGAGATTCATGAGCTTGATACTATTGTCATCTGTCATAAGAAGGACATACCAGTTTGCAGTGGTCATGAGAACTTCCCCCCTTTCAGTGATAAAGACTAATCAAACTCTACCACCCCTAATTTGGATGAGTGGGTTGCTTATTGGAGTGCAAGATATTTCATATGGAAGTTATCTTTGTCACTACTGAAACCAGGTGGGTTCTTGAAACCAAGTTTCAGTGAGAGAGACTGATAGACCAGAGAATGACTTGCAAGAGACATATTTAATCACTCAGTAATCAAATTACATAGGAATAAGGTTGACACTTTGTGTCAAAAAAATGCTTATGTCCTAAAACATGATGTATTTTATGTTCATATAAGATACTCAGTATGCTACATCATCATGTAATACTGTGCAAAAACTTTCAATTTTACTGCAGTTTTAGTACAGTGCATTCAATAATCAAGATATTAAAAAAAAATTGTTTCACGTGTAATCAGTGTTTAAAGTTTGTAGTAATATTTTCCCTATGTTTATAAATCATCTTAAATTAAGCTGGTTTTATTTAGCTACAAAACATACAGATTATAACAATATCAATGTGCTGACTGGAAATCAGGTACAATTACAACCATTGCATGTGAATAAGGAGCTTTCTGCTAGTTAATTGAGATTCCACAGACATAAACATCCAAAAAAATTTAAAGGCATCTATGTACTTTGTCCCTCTTCTTTGAACTACCGGCTATTGTGTTTATGTATTTTATTTCCTCTTGATAAGGTTATTTCATCTTGATGTGTTAAATGATTTTATTTAGGAAGGTAAATAATTAGCCTGCAAATGAGTCACAGTATGTCACTGACTTTGAACAGCCCTGTGAATTTCACAGAAAGTTGTCCTTTAGGTAATATTGATTGGTTTTGTGACATTCAAAAAAATATATGAATGTTCAAATGCACATGCACACACACACACATCGACACACCCCCCCTTCTTTCTGAATCTCCTGTGTTTTCAGTCATTCATGTTTTATTTATCTATGTGCTGAGAAAGAAATAAATAATATTAATTAATTATATAACAGTACTTTGGTGAAAACTGCAGAAACATTAAAGGATGCTATAAAGAAGAAAGAGATTAATTGTACTTCATAGCCAAAGAAGACAGAACAAGAAATAATTGCCTCAAGCTTCAGTGGGAAAAATGTAGGCTAAATATTAGGACAAAAGATTTACTGCTGAAAGAAGAGTTAACACAATGGAATAAGCTGTCAAAGAAAGTTTTGTAACTGCCATAATTGGGATTATTAATGGCTAGAACAGTTAACCAAATAGAAAAGATAAGTTACTGATAACAACAGCTAGCTCTGCCATGATATAGATGTATCTTGGTGTCTAACAGATGGATTGTGCAGCTGAAATATTGGTCCTCTCTTGGTGAAGCAGATCTCTTCTATCCAGGAGGTTTTGGAACATATCAAATTTCACATAAAAAAAGTTCAGGACATGAACAAATGAATGAGTCAGCTAGTTAAAGGTTTGGTTGCCCAAACTTCTGAGTCTTCTCTAAATATCAACACTTTCTTTATTCTGTGACACACACTTGTATCTGTACCATTTCTAGGCATTGTCTATCTCTACTGCAGCAATGCTAGTATCATGCTGGCTGTGAAAATTTGCAATGGCTACATAGTTCTGTAGCCACTAAACATAACAGAAAATATCTTAAACAAACATAGATTCAACCCAAATTTCGTATCAGTTGAATATACTGCAAAATATTATTAGTCTTTGTATTTATAGTAAAAGATATGCTGATAACATTTGTTTAAAATGTTGTTTTGTTGGGGTTTTTTACAAAATATTTGAAAACAGAACCTAGGTCAGGAATTTGGTGGTTAAAACCCCAGATATTTGTGCTTTCCAAGTTAGTTAGTATTTTATATGTCCTGGAGAATAATATGAAGAAATAAATTAATGGTAATGAATTTATTAGAAAATTGTTTTCAGAACACCACAGAACACCAATTGTAGTATCAAATCACCAATTACATGTTCAAACCATTGTCAATAATGTCACTTAATTGCATGCTGAGTTATTAAATTCAATCCAAATGGTAAAATGTGCATTTGAGATTGATTAGTTTATTACATAAATGCATTAGCTGGTTACTTAAAATTGATTAGCGAGGTTTCAGTTCAGTGCAGGAAATTGCTATGTTAATCCCAGCATTTCTCTCTTTATTCTCCAATTACATCAAATACACTACATACAACTGGTAGAAAAAAAATTGCACTGGCCTTCTTCAGAAATTCTACCCATAAATCACAAGAGGCCAAAGACAAGATGTTTCATGAAGAAGTTTGGCTCTTTGACTTACAGGACATAAGCATGCTGGGAACTCATAGCAGTGAGCACACCTTTGCAGCACTGCTTATTTACTCGGAGTGGCATCCAAAGCACTCAAGCAGAATGGTGAATTCTAGTCACCCACCTTGAAAAATATGACCTTGACAAAAAGCCCCGTTTGGTATAGCGGTTCAATGCCACAGGAATTGTGTTTTAAATTCCCAAGCTCTTCACTGCTGTGTATTTCAGCATGAGTGGAAGTGAAGGGTCTGATTTGTCAGTCTGAGCAAATTTCACCCAAATAATGACTTAGCCTGATCAAGGTGGAGAAACCAGGTATTACTTCAGTGGAGAGTCTGTAAGCTGGTGGATCTAAGATAGATAGACAGATATAGGAAATATCTGAACTTAATTGTTTTTAACCGGTTTCTAAAATTCCTCTTAAAATGTTAATGGAATCCAAGCAACCACTAGTCACATTAAAAATTTGTTGTGGTTAGATATTCAAAAAAATTATGACCTCCCCACCTGCTGTTTGTTTCCTGATATATACCTAGTTATTCCACTAGATATATGAACATTTATTATAACAAGAAAAGTATTTGTAAATAACCTTGGTAAATGGCTGCTATTAATAATGCTATAAAGGATCTATGAATCTGGCGTTTTTTAACCTTGTCATTCTCATGGTATACTAAATACATAAAGATGCAGATTTCTTTAGACAAATTTCATCCCAATGAACTTCAGATTCTGTGGTGAAAAAAGGAAACTTTCTATTATGGAACAGCAAATTTCATGGAAGAAAGAACAGTGCTAAGAATATGGGCATCTCTGAAAACCTACCACACATATATGAGCATCGTAGCCACTTCCTTTGATGCTCAGCTCCTCAAGGTACATTTAAAGTGCCTTGAATAAATATCTGCAAAGGAAGATACTGGATCATTTACCATCTGGTTAGTTGAGTTTTTTATAAGATTCAGGGAATTAGACGAAGGACCGATACAAATGCTGATTCTTCATTTTGGAAGAGAAACTGATTTGAAAAATATCTGTCAAATGTATATATCTAAGCTCTTAAATAATTTTTTTTTCTAATTTCCTTTGCTTAGGAATACTCCAGAAAATGAATCTGTTGCCTGAAATATTTTGGTAAACAAATCTTTGGAATGAATACTGCAAATTAATAGATGAAAACAAATTTTAATTATTTTGGATCATCAACACAAGTATTAATCAACAACCTGATTCCAGCAGTTTTACTCACTTACAACAAAGGCCAAGAGATAACACCATATATCTTACTTTGATATTATAGTAGTGTTAATATTAAATGCCTAACTACTATTTCATCATTTAGTAACTTGGAAATAACAATTAATTAATTCAATCCAAGAAAAGGTGAGTTTTTTTTAATGGCGACAAATTATTAAATCAAATCACAACCAAGCAAAAACCATATTAACAAAAATGAGACAAAATTAGTTGGGTAAATTACTACTTTAAAAGCATTTATCATCAGCAGGTCAGAGTTCATTAACTTCTGCAGAACCAGAAGAAACAAAACATAGCAAACTCAATCAGATGGATTTGTTGACTATTTTTAGTGGAAAAAGAATTGAAAGCAATAAGTAAATATTCTCATGTGAACACTTGGGGAACGATGAACTTTTGGACTTAATTTTATTTTTAAATGGAAAGAAACCATCTAGCTCTGATGGAAGATGAAAAAGTTTAAAATCACCAATTTCATCTGTGTAACTTTAAGACATATTCTTATTGATCTATTTCATCTTTGAAAAAAAAAGGATTTCTCCTTAGGTTCCTTCTGAATGTTTTACTGTTTATGGGAAGATGTGTGAAAAGGGGTTTGATTTCTATATAAGTGTTGCTCTACTAAATTATTTGAAACAAAATCCAGTATTTTTATTTCTTTTATAATACTTTGTTGTATGTTATAGCACCTTCTCTGTTCCCCAAGGTCTCTGTCTGTCCATCATTGTCTATTCAGCCCTTCTGACTGAGATTCAGTGGTTTGCCACAATGAATCACAGAAAATAATCACAAGCAAAAATTTTATTAACAGTAAGTACCTTTTAAAATGTGGAAATATCATGATTAAAACTAATCAGTAGTTTTTTTAAAAAAATATTAAAATCAAAGATTTGGTACTTTCTAATAGATATTTATTGCTATTTCTGTACTGGTTGCCTATTTTAATTTGTAGGAGTATAATTGATGAACCAGCTGATTCCAACTGGCTTGGAAATCGTAGATAATCTAGATGAATTTGTAAATTAATGCAAATGAATAATTTCAATTCCATGGATTTAAATGTTGTTCATCTTGAGTTTTCATTATGAGTCCTGACTTTGTAACCTGTTGTTGTTAGACAGCATTCACAAGCAAATTCCTGAATGCTAATGATTGCTTATTTTGCAATGTACACAGAAGAATTCAAACTTTTCTGGCTCATGAATATAAAGGAGAGGCTGAGATCCCACCCAGACTGTTTTTCTGCTTTTATCTATACACTGTATATTTGTACTGCAGCTCACAATTTAGCACATTCTCTAAATTTTATTAGATCATATTTAACCAGGAAAAGAAAACTATTGTTTGAGGATCTTGCTTTTGGGTAGGATAGCAGCAATTAATACACATATATGTAAATTATCATTCATTCAGAATGAACCTTTGAAGAACTTATTGTGTTAAAATTAATTTATACTTCGGAATGCAATTTTTTGATTAATCCAAGTGTTACATGAATACTGGTGAATCTAAATAATACAACCTAATGGTGATAATTAATATTAGGTTGGCACCAGTATGCACCAAAGTGTATGCATAAAAGCAAATATAAATACATATACATATTTTATATGTTTATAGAATTAAATATGAACCTTAGGAATTGTTGAAGGGCAGTCTGTTTTCATGTTTTTATCCTGTAATATAGGTTATTTATTTTTTGCTAACCAAGTATGTTTGCAAATCATGGCTCTTAGTTTCTGTAAAACATGCTGATAAAAATCTTATACTGAGTTCATCAATGTGTCATAAAAAATTTTGTAGGCTTATAGACGGTAATGCATAGCAGGATATTAATCCATTCTTTCCTTCCTTTTCCCAATTTCACATTATAAAATACTTCTGAAAACCTGCTGTATGGACTGTTCTGAAAACCTTCCATATAAATTGTATTACTTTCAGTTTTGTTTGACAAAGACTCAATTTTTTTTCTGTGTTAATTATTTTTGTGTTTCATGAGCATATGCTTACTTTATAGATCCATAATCAATATATTCCAAAAGGATGGTTAAATCAGTCCCAATAGACTGGCACGGTGCTGAAGCTATGCTGCTTTGCAGACCCAACCTAGCTGATTTAATCCAAAGACAACTAACCCAGATGCCTTTACACTGAATGATGCTCAATTACATTGCTCATATAACCTGGTGCCCCACACAACAAAGCAAAGATCTAATTTTAAAATATCTTCTGGAAGAAAAAATATAAATTTTTTTTTGGTTGTTTTAATTCCTAGAAAGACATTCTCATACATTGTTTTCTTCAATGCTGGGTTAAAAGAGAAGTTAACAACTCAGTCTTAGCTGTCATATGCTGAAAAGGTTTCTAGACAATGTATGGAATTAAATATCTAGCGACACAATGTCACTAAATATTTTTTTTCATCAAAACACATTTAAATCCTAAGTGCTCAATAAAATTTCTTACTTTGCATGAACATAATTTCCTTGATAATCTATAATTAAACACATTCTCTTTGTTGAACCTTCTCTGATTTGTCAATATTTTTTCAGTAATATACACTAAAACAAGACCCCTGTTATAGTAACAACTCTACAGGACTCAAATGATACAATAAATATAACCAACCCACTTCTACTCAACAATCCATTATTTATGCCTGAGGATCACATTGATGATTATACTATACTGGGAACTTTCATTCTGCTGTTGGCCAGCTTTCTCTAAAATGCTATCATTCATGTCACTGAAACACTATTTTGAAATTCATGTCATGCAGACAGCCCTGTCACCACCTGATAGTCTCTTGGATATTTTAAATATAATATAATTACATGCTTTTTTTCCTGCTTGACTGGACCATTCCAAATTTTTCAAAATTAACTGAAAAATCATCAGCCAAGTTCCTCTTGGATAGAAGATATAAAGACATGATTATTCAGGATCAATATATAAAGCAATGTAAACCTGCAGCACTTTTTACTGTAAGATTAAAACCTTGATACTTATAACATGGGTATGAATATATGCTTTCAAAACACAGAATAACTTAATTCTGATTTGCTTCATAGGACTGATAATAGCTTTATTTCCAACTGGTATGTGACCAAACCAATCAAAGGAATCTCTTGTTTGTTATGTGATTTTAAAACTAAATTTTATATTATATCTTCTGATTACATACTGAGTCACAGAAAGTCTAAGGCTGGTAGGAGCATCCTGAGACCAACTAATTCGACTTTCCCACTCGAAGCACGGTCAGTTATACCAGGTTGCTAATGACTGTATCTAGTCAAATTTTCAATATCTCACAGACAGACAGTCAAAAAACCTCTCCAGGCAATAGATTCCAGTGTTTGACTACC
>VXAX01000824.1:1202397-1275807 GCA_013399835.1 Leptocoma aspasia
TGTTGACTACCCTAATAATTAAAAAAAAAAAAAAAAAGTGGAATTTCCTGTATTTACATATATGTCTCCCTGCTTTTGTCATGCCACTGGATGACAGTGAGAATAGTAGCTCTGCAGTCTTTCTCTACCCAACACTGGTTTTTTAATACATATCTTTCCTGGTGTTTTATTACTTACCTTATCTCCTGTCTCTAGCATCCAGTCTAAGGATTTCTTTATTAGCTGTTGACAGCTCTCCCTGCCCTCCATTACTCTCTGTGTGTTTGTGTCTGTATCTGTGCTATGACTATATAAAGTGCATCTAATGCTCTGCTCTAACCTAGCTGATAGTTTATTATCAATTCTTCCTTTCACTGTTTCAAATCATAAAACACACAAATTCCCCAGTCCTCCAAGTGAAACAAGGCGGTCTCTGTGTGTGTGTGCTTTGATGTGTGTTTTGTCAATAACAAGACTGTGGCTTATGTGGACCTTCAGGACCTATGCATTCTGTATTTAAAACATTTCCCAGATTATTTGTTTTGGTTATCCTATTGCTTTTGGTTAATGAATTTAAGTATTTTAAAACATGAAATGACAAACATTTCTATCTTCATTCTGGTGTCCTAAGAGATGCTGTCCATCCATCAATACCATTTAGCTAACTTTTGCAATTGCTATGAAGATATCGGATTAACTTAAGAAAATTTGCCCTGAACCTGGACGTGTTAGGAATCTAAAATTTTTTTGAAAGATAAGGATCAATTTTTTCTGAAAGAATTGATTGACATATAAAAATCCTTCCTAGCGACTTTTAGTAAGGTAGATGTTTAAACACTCCTAAATCACCCTGACCTCCTGTTTTACTTTGTGTTTTCTTCTAAGGAAAGGATCTGTGTAGTTTCTCACTTTTGACCCTGCATCAACAAGTGTGGTCCAAAATTTTATCCAAACCTGATTTGAATGCCTTTGTTCATTAGATATTTAGGTGTTTAGATATTACGCAGATTTCAGTGATCACTCTTTAATATTTTTCTTGGTGATTGAATACACAAATTTACTTTGATTGGGTGTTCTGAAATATACTAATGGATAGCTCATGTTATATCTTCATTGAAAGCATGATCATGAAAAGCAAAAGAGTAAAGAAATGCTGCCTCAGCTGGCTGACATGAGTGTGCAAGTGTTGACATTTGTACAGTTAGATGTTTAAGGTATGATATGTCATATCAATGGTATCTAGACAAAAACCTGCTACTGAGGTTCTTGGGCTTTGAAACTGAATAGAAGGTAATTGAAAGACAATGAGGTGGATTCTCTTTGAGTTGTAAAAGTAGCACAATATTCCTTGTGCACCAAAAATACAAAGAAAGAGATATAAGGAAAAGAAAAAGAGAAGACAGAAAAAGAAGGCTGAATATTTATCATGTTGTATACATATCTGAGATGAAACATGTAAGCCTTTAGAAGTAATAAGGGGCAGGATGTTATCAGCTAAGTCTTATTGTCTAAGGTATTGTGAGTTTGACTGATTCCAAATCCAATGTAAATAAGCTCTCACCTTTCAAAATCAATATCACAAATGGCATTGTGCTTCATTTTTGGAATAGCTAGTAATGCTATCAAGTAAAGACAACTAACAATAATGAAAATTTGAACTTGTTCTGTACCATCTAGCTAGATGTTGTTGTGAAACATGCTGTCATTGGTTCCAAATATCAAGGAAAACTCTTCTTTACTGTTATTTTTCCTTTATCTTTTCCACAGCTTGATAATCTCAATTAACAGACTAATGCCTTTCACAGTTACCATATTTAGTTTGGAAAAGGAGAGGAGCACTTCTAGAAGATGATGAAAATAATGACTGTAAGTTTTTATAGGATGCAAAAATTGAAAGCTAAGTCATAGTAGCCTTATAGCAGAGAAAACAAAGTTTACAATAAAGACCTCTATAGAGGATATCAACTTTACTGCCTTAGTTTAGGTATATAAATGAGGGATTTCTTTCTAAATTGTGAAAGACATGAATATTTTAAATAAACACAAGAGTAGTGCTGTTAAGGAGAAGGAGAGGCAGTTTGCCAAGAAAATGAAAACTTTGAACTACTTACTGTACAAAAGCAATGTGGGTTTTAATTCCTTTACATTTGAATTAAGATGTGCTGTCCCATGTAACTCACACTATACCTGTTGAAGGCAGCCTTTGTCTGCTTTTTAAAGTGCTATGTGGTTTTGGACAACCTTTAATATTACCTTTACAGTACAAGAAAGCATCATAATGGCAAAAGGAAACTGAAACCCAAGTTTTGTTTATTCTGTGACCAAATTTGTTTGCTATTCAAGCTGAATAGTTCCTTATGCTGACATTAATACCACTAGAATCCCAGGATGAAATTTTGTCTACGTTGCAATCAGTGATAAAACTCTTCTGGATTTTAATGATTGCTGAATTTCATGAGCATAAACTATCTGGAGCAAAAAGAAAGAAGGCTTAAAAGCAAAATGTTGACTTCATGATAGGTGAAATTCTGATTGTTGTATTTTAAGTCTGCCCAATTACTTCTCCTTTTAAAATGTTATTTTTAAAATTAATACCCTTGAAATTTTAAACAGATAGTATCTAAAAGATTCATAGCTGTATGATCAAAATGCTATTGGTAGAGGTAATATCAGATACCTATTTCCACAACTGATCTGTACATAAGGTATTGCAACCCATATTGACTCCAGCTTTGCACATTTATCAAGACGTCTCTTCAATGCGATTCTAACACATTTTCTTGCTATTTTCTGCACAAAGCACAGAGGGACAAATAAGAAGAAGAATTCTAAATTTGTATTGAATAACCTATGCTGTCTCTAAAGGAAGCATGATCTCTGGACCCTTTTGCAACACAGGAAATTATTTTCTAAAGACAATGTTTACAAAGTTGATCAAAAAGTAAAGGAGGACACTTTTTTTTTTTTTTAATTAGAAAAGGCTCCACACAACAGGTCTTCAGATTGTGAATTACATCCAGATGATTTCAGCTTCTTGGCAGGAAGGAACCTTTTTTAGGGAAAACAGTGACAGTTGAACTGCAGTTTTATGTGGCTGTTCACACATGGTAAAATAACATGGCTCGCCCTTGTCTCCATTATGAAATTGAACATGGTTTACCACACTAGAGTCAGGTTTAGCCAATTAGACCCATGAACTTTTGTCTCTATGTTTAGCAAATACTGAGGTATCATTAGAACAAAGTAGATGTGGAATGTTGTTTATAGAAGGAGGTTTCTCTGAATTTGAGCTGCTCCTGGAGAAAACAGGCTACGCCAACAGCTTCTTCAAAACAGTGAATTTAACGGTTATTTCAGAAACCATAAAAATAGTAAGACATGGGAGCATGGTAAAGACAGAAAATAAAAAATAAAAAGCTTGGTTTCTAATACTGTATGCATATTAGAACAGATATTTACTTATGTACTTTAGTATGTGAGGTAAACCTGTTGGATTACTTCTAAATAACACTTTATGAATTCAGAGGTCAATCTAGAGAAAATAAATAAATAAATAAATAAAAATAGATAACTATCACTATAAACCCATCATTCTAAGAAATAATCTGAGCATAAAGCCAATTAAGATTCTACATTCTTAACACTAGAATTTTTTAGTAGTCCAAATCACAGAAGTATTTGTTGGTTCCTACAGAGGTAAGAAAAGGCTGACAACATCTGATTTGAAGGACTTCTAAGTGTAACAGCATAGGTTTATGTATGTGCAGTGTTCCCTTCACCTCAGAGCTGATTTAAGAAACTGGTTACTGGGCATTATATCTCAGCAATCCATAACAGAAAACCAAGTAATCAACATGAACATGCCAACACCAGAGCCTAGGAAGTTAGTCATGACTAACTGCAGTTTAGTTTTTACATTTCTATGACTTTAACATGGAATTCTCCATAAGAAAACTTTGTTCACTTAAAACCACCATCACATCATAAAAGGCTAACAGTGCAATGTTTCTACACAAAAAACCATGTTTGCCAGAGAAAGGAAAATTTATTTACTATTTTTATTAGAAAGTCAGATGGTATCTTAACCATGTTTTCCATGCATTCACAGGAAGACAGATTCAATTATCTGTTTCTAATTAAATAAACTGTCTTTTAAAAATACGGATGTCCTCATTTTAGCAAATGCCATAATAACAGGGCTATCCATTCTACATGGATAAGTACATGCAAGCTTTTGCTGAGGGTTTTTTTTTCATCCTTATCGATATAGTAATATTCCAGTAATAGGACAAAAAATAGCCTCTAACTAAAGGAATTTTTGTTCCTTTCTGCTGTTGTATCACTTTTTCCATATCAACCTCATTGAAGAGAATCAGTATCTGAGTTCAGACTGTGTTGGAAGCAGAACATTTAATGACCTGAGTGAGGCGGAAAAGCATTACATACATTTGCACTAGGGAACCCAGCGGTGCTAAGCTTCATGATGAGCTGTGGGAAACAATCATGAAACATAATACTGTTTTTTCTAGGCCTCTGTTAAATTATTATCTTCTTGCATCACATAAAGTATGCTTTCCTGAGGTGAAGTCAATGAACTCAGTGGAGCAGGAGGAGGTCCATTTCTCATTGTCTTTCCATCTTGCCTGATCTTATTCTTCTTTTTAAAGGAAAATCCAATCCTCCTTCAGATAAAGTATGGATTAATGTAACATGTTCCCATAGAAATGACTATATGTATCTATAAATTCTGAATCCAATAAAAATTGGTTTTATTCTATACATTTTTACATTCCCCTCTATTTTGTAACACTATAAAAGGAGCATTATTTCTGTTTATTTGTTTGCTTAAATGATGTAAAATTGTCTCCAGCGATTCTGCAAAGGAGGGGTGTTGGTAAGGAGTAGGTGTGGGGAACAGGACAACAGACAGTACTGCAAAACTTGGAACCATTCCAGTTGATATTAGGCCTCTTAACAGTGAGTTATTTATGTTCCATCCCTCTTCTGATAGTCACTAGGGACTGTTGAGCAGATTTGGTTTTTTTTGTTTTTTTTTTTTTTCCTGAGGAAGCTTCTCTGGAAGAATTAAGAGGAAAAGAAACTTTCTAAGAGCTAAAAGACCTTTACAAGTTTTTTAAAATCAGCCTTTAAGATACAGAGGTAAATATAAAAAATAAGAATTTCAAGAAAAACATTTCCTAGATCATTAAAAAAATGAACATAGTTACCACATTGATAGTGTTATGAGAAAGAGCATCTAGATCATAAAGAAGACAGATGGGCTTGAAACATGGAATAAGAAACAGATGGAGATAAAGATTTGCACATGTAAGTGAAGGAAACTTTTCTTTTTTTAATGTTTAGGCAGAACAAGGGTCTCTATTAACAAGTTTTTATGAGGTGAGAGGACTGGTAGATTTTGAAAAAAAAAAAAAAAAAAGACAGTGAAGACGAGAATGTCCAGGTTTGAACTGATTGTGTCTTTTAGTGACATCAACCCCAGTGCCTTAATGTCCTTCTGGTGTTTGTTTCCTATAATGAGTGACCTTAGAGGTGGAAACTGATAGTCTTAGAGAGGGAAATATTTTATTCAGACTGAAGAAAATGTGGGCAAAGACAGTGTGAGTAGCCGCTGACTTTTGCTGGTTTTTTACCATCACTGACACGAAATGAAGTCCTAAAACAACAGGTGGAGATTTCTGTTTTCGTGGTCCATATGCTGTCTTGAGAAATTGTCAGATAGCTCCCATTATACAGGTAAACTTTGAGATCCAAGCACCTCTTTATATTTGCATTCTAAATATTGGCACTGAGC
Source organism: Leptocoma aspasia (assembly GCA_013399835.1). Taxonomy (NCBI): domain Eukaryota; kingdom Metazoa; phylum Chordata; class Aves; order Passeriformes; family Nectariniidae; genus Leptocoma; species Leptocoma aspasia. The sequence goes on from VXAX01000824.1 coordinate 1,208,192, forward strand.
TATCTGATATCAAAACTACTAACACAGCAGCCATTGGCAGGGCTGGAGACTCAAATACACTTTATAAATCTACTACAGCATTTGTACTCATCTGGCGTGGAAAGCTGAAGGGCCATTTAATCCAATCTTCAACGGCATGTTATTTTTCATACTTTTTAATGAAACACAAGGATATATATTAGAAAAGACAGCAGAGAATTAATATAAATAATATCTTTTTCAATGAGGATTAGCAATCCCAGTGTTACAGAGTAAGCAATAGAAAGAAATCACTGGACGTAGCCTCGAAGTATCTGGGATGAGTTATAACTTGTGTTTCAAATTAGCAATAGAGAGCATAATATTCAATTGCTCATAAAAGAATTATGTCACTGACGCTTTAACATAATTTACAAAACTGGAATTTTAGCTAAATCACTGTGACTGTGACCCTTTTTCTTGCAAAAATGTCAGTTATGATTAGCACAATGCACTGAATATGGGGATTATCTTGAATTAGATATACTCTTCAAAACGTCTGGAAGTTACTTCAGAAATCTTGAACAAACTGTTAGTAACTCATGAAGTTAACAAGAAGAGAGGTCAGCCTAAGAGATAAAAGACAACTAAGTACAAACATGCAAGAGAAGAAACATTGGAGAGTCTCACTGTGAAAAAGACCAAATAGGCAGAACACAAACAGGCAGTAGTACGTATGCAAGCACTGATCCCAGCATTGCTGAAATGAGGATGATCTGAATGCCAAAGACTTGCCAGAGCCAGAACAGTCAGAGTTCAGGCCACAAACCCTATTTTCAGATTATTTCATTTTACAATTGGGAGCTCAGTTTTTCTTTCCTTTTTTTTTTTTCCATACTTCACCAAAAACACATAAGTGAGAGCTTTCGTATTTCAGCTTTGTCTCTCCCAGCTTTTGTAACATACGTTTGTCTAACTCTTCACTGGTGTGACACTGACACATCAAACCAAAAGGACAAGAGGAACTCTTGTGTGTGTGTGACTGTCAGAGGAGGTCTTCTAGGCCTCAAGTCAATCTTTTCAAGATGTTTGCAGTTAGTAGATTGTTATATATTGTAATTTTGTAACATTAGGTCAAGCTCAAAATAGACACAGTCAAAACGTTTAAGAGTCAAATGGATTTCAACATTTGGAGGCATCAAAGACAGCCTTTCCTCACAATTTTTTTGCACGAGTTAAGAGGCTAAGAATCCCTCAGAAAGCTCTATAACCAGTATAAATGAAAGAATTGTCTTCATACTTGTACAAAGAAAATGCCTGTCAATTAAGCCACTGACAGATCCAACAATAGATGATGCTACATTTTCGTCATTTACAGTTACTATATTTATTCTGATTTCAACAGTTAGTGAGGACTCTGCGTATAACAGAGAACATTATTAAAGCTTGAGTATTTTCTTCAGACACATAATCTGAATATAGAATAAAGAGCAAATATAATGAAGGGAGCCATCTGTTACTCTGCAACTTATTCAGAAAGTTTTATTGTGTGAAAAAGGACACAAAAACTGGTTTAGGGTGAAGCTATGTTGTAGGGTTTTTTCCTTTCCAAAGAATTTATTATTCTGTCAGATACAGACTTAGTCTTTAAGGAATTGCTTCATAAACTTAATTAAACACATTAATCCTTTAAAAGACAAATTCATGTTCTAAGTGATTGGTACAGCCAAGAGAGCTGAACTATAAATTCTGCTAAGCAGGTGTATTCCATCTTTCTTTTCCTTCTTCATTTTTTCTCCCTTTTTAATTATCTCGCTTTGATTCGTGTTTTCTATGTCATTCAAAACACATGAAATTTCTATAAATTGGGAAAAGTAGCTTTGATTATAGCTTGTGGAATCTAAAATAAAAGAATCTATTCTTGGGACAACTGTAATTATGAGGCATATTTGAAATATTTTTTGCTTCATTTATTTATTTCATATTTTTATAATGAATAGGATAGACAGTGGAAAGGTAAGGATATTTTCATCTTAAGAAGATGTATTTGAAAAGTTTCACCTGGGATTCAGCTTTATTCTAACTTTAAAAAGTGAGAGAAAGAAAATGAGAGAAAAAAACAGAAGGAGAGAGAAAGAGAGAGAAGGAGAGAGAAAGAGAGTAAGAGACAGAAGAGGAGGAAGGGAGGAAGGAATGGAATGAAAAGAAATGAAAGTTAAAGGAAATAAGCAAAAGAAAACAAGAAAAAAGGAAAGTAAACAGGTAAGCAAGAAATAAAAGAAAGTTGTGCACAAAACTATTTGACGAATCTGTGACAAACAGGTAGGACAGCTTGAAAAAACAATGATACACAATTCTATGGAATTACAAGAAATTAGGATTTCCAGTGAGGCTGGATGGCTTGATGAATGTGTATTTTGTCAGGTTCTAAGCATCCTCTACAGTGATGCCTATCTTAACCAATTTTTTTTAGTTTTTCAAAACTGCCAAATTCAGGCAGCTGGACACTAAAAATATATTAAAAGAAAAATATATTAAAATCCATAAACTGACAAGATTTTGAAATATTGTCTTCCACCTTTGGGCAGGTAGATCAAAAGTTGCTGTTGCCTGAAACCATGTCCTTCATTATCTGTTTAGCCTGATGAGCAATCTGGGATTACTGAGCTTCCACTATTCTCTGTGACATTTAGCTTTTCATCTTTCCATTTTCTGTATGGGTTGAAACCTAAATTTTCAGCTAGTAAGGAGAAGGTAATGCAAGTTTCTTGATCAACTACAGTATTCCTGAAGTATTTGTAGCAGCAGGTTGTCTGATGTGTTGCTGCAATAATCAAAATTGGTACAATTGTGAAGAAACTATGCTGGTTTTGTTGGGAACAGATCATTATCTGTGTTTTTGCAGATCACATAGCAAAAGGAGATTATACTGCAAGGCTTTTATTAAAAAAATAAAATGTCAGGTGAATTTTCAAAAATTCATCATTAAATGTTTTAGAAAATTTTCAAGATATGAATACTAAAATAAGTGTTCTTTTCATTTTAAGTTCATTTCCAACCTCAAATACTAAAAAATCCCCCCAAAACCCTAAAGCAGACCTTGAAAATTGTGATATTAAACAGTAGTAAAGAGATAAAAATGGTTACATATTTTCACATCAACTAAACTCCTCAAGAGATCCTGAAACCATGAAGAATATAAGCTAACATTTTGTGTATACCTGGAACAAGCCCCACTTGCAATTAGCATTTAGCAAATACTGGTCAAAATAACACTTGAATATGACATCAATCAGTTTTTATATCCTGGACTAATGGTCAGAGTATTTTGTGACCATACACATTTGTCCTTGGAGTGGTCTAAAGGAAACTCTGTAGGAAATCTACTACTCATTTTGAAGGGATCACAGTAGTTAAGATTCTTACAACCAAAGTAAGAACGAGGGCAAATATAATTCTGTAACTATCCAGGGAATCTGCTCCACAAAAATACTGTGGGTAAGAAATGGCATTGTCTTATAAACCATATTTTATGCCTGCTTATTGTGATTTGCATGCAGAAACACTCACATATGCTCATGAGCAATTTCATATTTCTACAGCTTTTAGATGAAGAGAGACCAATAAGAAAAAACTAAAAATAAAGCCACAAAAACTGTCTTTGAAATTCTTATACTGGTTATAAGATACGTCCATTTTCCATGAAGGTAGAGATTTAAAGGAAGTTTGCATTTGCCCCTCAGCCTCCATCAATAAAGATAGTAGTACAAATGCTTTAACATCTTAATAATTAGCAGGCTAAATTAACAGGGTGATAGTGTTTTGATATATGATTTGGAGGCCCCTTCTCTGTGCTGGCCTTCAGGAAGATTGAGCTGTGTCCCATATTCCCTGAAAGTGAGTCAATGACTGTTTATTCATTCCCTTGATTAGAAGGCTGCCCTGAAGCCAAACACAAGAGGCTGCTATAATAAATGCAAGACTCATATGCTTTGTTTTGCTTTCTGGATTTAGTGCTAAACATTAAAAGGAATTGGAGATTGATTTTTGTGCATGGACAAGTGCCAGATAAAACATCAAGCAAGTGAACGGCCTTCTTCATAGAAAGAAGCCCTGTTAGTAGGAGCTGCCAGAGACCTGGTTGAGGTTTAACTGCTGCTATTGAGCTACTTGGAGGGGAGGTTTTAAATGTCTCATCAACTGTTGACACCTGCTCACCTGAGTAGCCATTTTGGTAGAAAGCAGTGAGTGGCTAAGTTACCTTTCTGCATTAATAATTGTGCTCTCTTTTCCAGACACTGAGAAAAGAGTACTTGAACATCCCAGCTGCATTTGGCTCCTGTGCCGTAGAAATGTTAAGGAAACTTCCCAGCCTGACCACTCATGGTCTGGCTGTCACGCTCCCAACACCAGAGACTTTGAGTGCTGGGACCAAAGCCCTTTCACCTCCTGGGCAGCTCCAGTGGTCCAACAGGTGCCCGTTTGGCTCCCTGCACACCCACTCACACATTCCAACCTGGCTTCCTCACCGTTCTGTTCATGGCACAGTAACACAAAAACAGCCCAAGCTGGTACCTCCAAGGAGGACCCCAGACAAAGGGCCCATAGACTTATATCCCCTCCCCTTTTATCCCCTTTTATCCCCTCATGGAATTTTATCTCACAGTCCAAGCCCACACAAATCTTGATCACTCCTCCTCCCAAGTCTTCAGCTCCTGCTGTGTCTCCCAGTGTCCATTCACCAGACTGGCCCTTGGTTATGCAAAGGTTGGCAGTTCACACCCTCTTGCCTCAGGCTCACACCCAGAGCTCAATCTGCACCTCAATCTGCATCAGTTTGCAAACTGAGCTACCTGTAGCAGATTATTCAACAAAAGAACACACCTGCATATACAGGAGAGGCTGCATATACATTAAGGCTTTGATATCACTACCCTCCTGTCCCTTCCTTGTCTCATCACTTGGTGCTACAGAGGTATGTCACACACTGATTTTTCAGAGCTTACCTTGTCCCTGCTCTTGATGTGGGATGTTTTCTTTCTCTGGCAGAGCAAGCAAGTGGTTTCAGCAGCAGCTGACAAATTGGCCAATAATGTGGGTAATAAATGCAGTCAGTAGTCATTTCTCCACACTGCAATTTACATGTCAAGTTTGAAGAGACGCTTCTCCCATGTTCTAGGACTTAGAAACACATCAAGTAACTTTTGCTAATAGAGTCTCTGCTAAAATTATTCCAAAATTGATCAATCAATTGGTAAGCAAAACTATTGCCTTCTGAATGTGAGCCTGAGGAGGATGCTTACTGTTCAAAAACTGTAAGGAATTGTAGGGGAAAAGGAACTGTAAGGAAACAAAGGAACTATTCTCTATAATAGAAGAAATTCTCTAGCATGGTATATTCAGAAGACCCCATTCTGATGAAGTAACTAGAACCTGGGGGCTTAATGACAGGGTGCTTTTGAGAATTACAGGACTCCAGCATTTCCTGAAAAAAAAAGGACAGATGCCAACCAGCTAAAAAGTAGATTTATTTTTCCTTTCAAGTGAGAAAAAAACAGCCAATGAAAAGTGGTTTATGGAATGTCAGGACTTTAAGGAAGAGAAAAACAGGAGTGACTTGCACTGAGCTATCAAAAACAGGTATGTGGCATTTGTAAATTAGCAGCATGCAGTTACAAATCAGGACTGTGTTCCCTGTATAAATACAGACATGCAGAGATCCCAACTGGGCCTGCGAGTTTACCTGGTCAGTAGTGAAATTCTCGGTATAACTCATTCAGATGGAATCTCTCTGATCAGTCCTCTACCAAGAAAATCCCCTCTGAAGCCAGATTTCCCCAGCTGTATTTATTCCTTTACTTATTGATATGGCACTACTCTAGAGCTGTTGACCACTTTGAGCACTCCTAATACAATAGACTCTTTCTCATATTTTTCAAATCAAATGGTCTTTTTAATTTTTCTTTTAATATATAAATGCACTAATAGACTGACCATTTTCATGGGTGGAAAGTCTTGCTCTCTTACTTTTTTATTCCTTCTTGGGCTGCAAGCACAGCATTTTTTACAAAGTAATGGATCTGAAAGGAACTCATCACATCCATTATATCAGACATATAAAGAAATCCAAGAAATTAGAACTTCAAATTAATATCTTACAGAAATTAATTTAACAGAAGACTTTGAGGAATATATTTCCATGTCTGACTATTAAAATTCTTCTCCTTTCACAATTACAGAATTAAAGATTTTCTATTATCTTGGGAATCAACAAATTACAATTGTCCACAATGAAAGTAATTAGATTTTTTATTCAAGCTAATTACCATCCTTGTTTAGACAGAAAGACCTGTAAATTTTGATCATGCTTTCCTTAACTTGCTACAATGTTCTAGGATCAATAAGGAGCTGTACTCTTGCCTAACAAGTTTTTGGTCAGTCATTCCACCATAGTAAAACAAGGGCTGAATGAGCAAATATTAATTGTAAAGTTTTGGTATTTGTGCCCATCATTGCACCCAAGGTATTGTGGGCATCTTCTTTACAAACAGACTGGAAACATTATATCACAAGGGTTTGTCACTGAATGTTTGATGTATTCTTACCAATTTCTAGAAAGCACTTCCTTCAATGACAGCATATATTCTTGGAAACATCTGTCTAGTCTATCAGCTTGTTTTAACTTTTCAGAGGAACGCTCCTTAAGGGAACCTAGAACACATGTCAAAGACAGATAAAAGAGCTGATGCTGGACCCCACACTGCCAGTTGTAGGTGTGCACATGGTACAAAGAAAGCAAGGTTTATGCAAGGAAATGGGATGGATAGCAAGCACAGGGAAATAGAGAAGAGTATGGTTTTCAGAGAGTTTTACAAGGTAAGGAGGCTGCAACTTAAAGATCCTTCTGTTAGTGGAATCATCTAATAAAATTACATGTCTAATTTCCACTTTGAGATCACTGCTTGTGATAGCATTGAAATGAAAGCATATGAACATTTTCTAGTATAAACAATAGTTTGTATTAAAAAAATTAAATTGTAGGTTCGGTCTATCCTAGGTTTGGTCTGCAATGATTTAGTTTGCACGCCTTACAGCACAAGCTTTTGTAAATGAGGTCCTTTCTGTGTGAACTTAGATCATTTTACTAGGATCTACACACTAGGTAAGCAGGGCCATGCCTGACATTCTGGAGTATTTTCTTTTTGTTCTCTGTGTAAAGCTATATTTCTTTAAAATTTCAATATTTCTTTAAAATCCTTTCATGTTACAGAGAAATATATGAACCCTGTTGCAGGCCATGATATTATCACTATTCCTTCCAAGAAAAGCAACTTTCCATGAGATATTGCTGATATGTCTGCTCACTGGTTCATTGAACTCTTGGCTTCTAAATTAAAAATAGAACAAGACTAACAATTAGAAACAATTTATGCTTTAGTTTAGGCACTAGTATTATTTTTCCCTGCTTTATTTCAGCAAAGGAAAAATTATTTCAATAGTTTTCCACTTACACAAAAGTAATACTGAAAAAGTACCAAATACCAAAGAACAAATGATATTTTTTTTTGCTGGCATTGTCAGGAAGACTTCAGGGATTCATAGTCTTTTTCTGACTCCATAGGAAATTGGTGATAAAACTAAGTTGCATAAATGCAGAAGTATCAGATAATTATTTTTTGCTGTTGCTTATTAATACATGGAAGGGGCTTGGTTCCCACAGCTGGTTTAACAACCTTCATCCTCATTAAATGCAAGAACTCTATATTCAGGAATTCACCATTATTTTAATCACTATTAAGTCCATGTCAATTTAAAAAAGCTGCAAAATATTATTTTTCCAGCTTTTCAAACCCATCTCAAGGAAGCACCATCTCACAATGCTTCTTGTTGATTCTTTCAAGGGAATAAACACATGTCTTCATATCCTTGTTTGAACAGCTGCTGATAACAAGATAAAAGTCTGGTAAATTGCTAAGGAGAGGAAAAGGATGTACGAGTCAAAGCCTTTGACCCTAAAGATTCTGCCTCAAATTCAGTCTCAAAGAGTACTGACTGAAAGTCATTATCTTCTAATGACTGTTCAGCTTATGTAAACTTGGTTGTATGCATCTTACTCTGAGTTCCTGGTAAGTAAACACCCGCAGCAGAATTAAACCCCAATGAATCGTCTACAAAGGTCAAACATATAACAAATCATGGAGGTAAAAACCCACTGTCAGCCATAAACCCACTTTTTTAGGCAACAATTTGAAACAGTGTTGAAGAAAATGAGGTAAAACTGACCAGGAAGGATAAAACATGGCCTGTAGTTAAACAGGTCATAGTAAAAAACACCACTGATTCAGTGTCTAGATCACCAGTGCAGTATCTTACGTTAACATCATTAAGATTTTTTCCTATTTGAAAGAACTAATGAATTAATTACCTCAGCTTGTTTTCCATTACATTTGCGTGAGACAAATCAATATATCATCATGTGTGATAAATATTATTCAAAATAATCTTCTGCATTTCTGATAGAGAATTTTTAGCCTGTTCTATTCCTATTCAGCAAAACACATCATTCCCGCTAAACTTGGAACAACTGACTCTTAACTATCCTTTACTCAAAGTTTTCAAACCATGAAAACATAAAATTTCAGGTGATTATATCTACAAAATTAAGTTGTTCACTCAAAGTGAGAGGGACTAATTTCATAATACTTTTTGCCTTCATATATCAACTGATATCTGGACTTGAGAACTAAAAATAACTATTTGTCTGTCTGAGAAAATTTGAAGGTAATAGTTATAGTGCCAAAAGGATGATCTGTTCTCTCCTGCAATGCTGTGTTTATTGTCCTATTTGCATCTAAAAGCTATACTGAACAGCGTGGAAAGAATTCATAAACTCAGTCATGCTAAATCTCACACTTCAGAAAAGCCTAAGTGCAGATCTTATCCAGCACTTTTAAAACTTTACAAAGTTAGTAGCTCATATGGCTTTGATGATAACCAGTGAAAGTTATTGCATGATTTCCTGAATGTTCTTTCATTTCTTTTTCTTTATTCCTTAATGATTCTTCACATGTCTTGTCAAGATACATCTTAACTTGGGTACTGTGCTATTTTCTGTGAAGACAGAGAAAAGAGAAATGCCCATATTTTTTTCTTTTTCCCTCCTTTCTTCCCCTCCCACCCCTTTCTTTTTTTCTCCTCAGTAAGTTAAATATACAATGTTATATAGAGAATAACATCCTGAGAAAGTAGCTCTTAGCCATAGAAAATAGAGTTTTATAAGAAACAAGGGAGATGAGAAGAGCATTTTATGACTGTTGGCATTACAACTTGGACTGTTAAGAGCAAAGTGATGTTCTTGAGCTCATAACTAAAACTGCTTTACAATCTTACGGCGTCTTTCCTTCTGGAACTTTAGTCATTCAACACGTCCAGAAGCAGGGCCTCTTAAGTCCATTGCATGCAGGTAAGTGGAAAGACTTTTTTTTAGACTGACTTATGAATCAATGTGAACTCAAGAACAGCTCTGAAATCCTGAACGAACTCCTTGTTCTAATTATTAAACTGCTTTATTTCCCACCTGTAGTGAAAGAGCAAGGCATTGAAAAGTGTTAACTTTGTGCATCATACAAGGAAGGGGACTTAGCTCATCTATTGACTGGTGACATCTCAACTGTTTCATCAATATTTCATGATGTTTCTTGTTTCTCTAAATACTTGCACATTGCTTGCTCTTGTTTCTTCCCTAGCACCCTTCTGCATCCTTTGGAAAGGAATATACGTGACAGATATTTTCTGTAGGGTATCATACTCTCTCCTTAAGCAGCTGAGCCATGGATGATATAAAGAAAAACCTGGTTTGTATATCCTAGTTTCTAAGGTAGTTCAGGGTCTTAGCGACGCAGAAGGAGAGAGATATGATCTAACACATCTGTCCCTAAATTTCCACTTGGTATTGCTACAAGTGCTGATAATTTCAGGAATGAAGTAGTTGATGACTCTGCTGAATGCCAGGAAGGAATCCACAGGAAATAGTAGAGAGAGGTGCTGTTTGTGCAGTTAGTATTCAATAAACACGAGATACAATGCTTTATGGTTTGGAATCAGTGGGTCAAAGCTAGAGGGTGTTTGGCACCGGGATTAATTTCAGGAATTAATACCAGGGATGCCAAACATAAATATTAGGGTTGTTTCTGTGCCCTTGTTCTACCTTTTTCCCCTCAAAAAAAAAATCTGGTTTACAAAACAGACAAATGTTGAGAGCTAGTTCAAAAAGTTTGTGGGACAAAATGCTGTGCAATGATGATCAACAGAAAATGACATCCAACAAATTAAAGAAATGAGGCAAAAGCAAGATTTGGAGGGGTAAAAGGATCATCCCCTTGAAGAATTCCAAGTTCCTGGCTTCCACTACATTTTTATTATAATAATCTTTGCATGACTGTAGCTGAAGTTTGAAAGCTGAAGGAAAAGTTGCTAGCTGCAGTTTGACAGGAAACTCTCCTCCCTCAAGCCCAACAATGCCTCATAAAAATATCAGATCACAGATTAAAACAGAATGACTTGAAAGTTCAAAAAAAACAAGTCTTGCCTCAGTATGTCTGGTATTAAAAATAGCTTTTAACCTGCTTAAGATGGAAAGATTATATTATTTCTATTCTCAAGTTATTGCTCTTTCTCCTTTTTGTTTAGAGTAGAAAATTGACCTTAAGTATTTACTAGAGACAATCAAACTGCATCTAATGGGCTTTTTTGGCTAGCCATACTAATTTGTAATAATTTTTTATATATGAATGATAAAATTCCAAAGGCCAATTCACAATTCTAATTGACATTTTTAATATTTTTATCATGTGATACTAATAATGTAAAAATGTCATAATGTAAAAAATGCAGGTGGTCCCTCAAACCCTATTATTTAAGTATCATGATAGTCACCCAAACTACTGCTAGTACTTCATCCTTAAGTGTGGGACATGGCAAAATGTCTTGTCTTCTCTTGGCTCAAAAAGTGTTTTTTTTTCTTTTTTGCTCTTCTACAAGTATTTTCAGTGTCTTTACACCACTGCTGAAACTACTCACTATGCCAGTCACCTCTGAAAGATCAAAAAGAAATTAGGAATCTGCAATAAGATTCTGAGAGCTGCCAGTGCTGCAACACATTGCAGAGATCCTCTGGGCTCCCATCAGGCTCAGTAAGGGTGTAGCTTTCTTCATCTGATTGGGAACCTGAAAAGACTCAAAACACATGTGATTGGAAATTCACTTCAAAATCTCCCAACAGTTGCTCTAAACACCTTAACCCCTGAAGCTGTTTCCTGTTGCTGAATGCTGCTAACGCAGACATATATGACTTTCCTAATAATTTGATTCTCCTCAGGAAAAGGATATTACCAACTACTTCAGAAGGGACAGCAAGTTAAACCTCATTCCTTTAATCAATCTAATCTTTAAATAGGAGAGCAAGCAGAACCAGACCTAAGCAGCTGAGTAAAAAGACTTCCTCCCTCAAGTTTGAATCTGAGTCCCTACAGCCTGGCACTCTGGGGGGAGAAAGTGTTAAATAGTTGGGAGTAACCAGAACAGTGTGACATTTTTTTATGTTCTCCTACACCTACCCATTTGGAGGTTATAGAAGACTGCAGAGAGCTGCCATGCTCTGACACTTATGAGTGTGTAGGCTTTACTGTGTTTCACCCTTTAGCAGCTATTTTAATGGTCCTGAAACTTAACTCCTTGCATTAAATTACATACAATTTCTTCTGATAATAATTACTATTTTTCACATACTAGTAAGACAAATATTTCAGATAGTCAACACAGATTCCAGTTCTCTCTTAGGCTGAAGAACAAATGGTTAGGAAGGGGGACAGAGTTTAAGTTGATTCATTTTAGGTGATGAATAATATGTACAGTGACAAGGACACATTAAGTAGGACACAGTTCTTTCAAATGTGTCACTCCAAAGAGATGACTCAGATACTCACTTAGGTTGCTCTTTAACTGCCTTCCTAAGCCACAGCCTAAAATCACAGCAGGCATGGTTACAACCTTCACACCTTAACATACTGACAAGATCCTGACAGCTTTCTTTTTGAAAAGTTTAATACCTTTTCCACCTCTTAGTAAAAAAAAGCGTCAAAGGAAACTGAAAAAAAAATACATGACAAATTTCACTTGTACAAGACTATGAGCTACACCAAATTCTCGCAGTGGAGAAACATAAATCATTTTCAAAGGAAATTGAATTTCTTATTTTGTTCAATTAGCACTTGATCTATGTGCCTACTTCTATAAATAAATGTAGATTTTTTTCAAACAGGGCTGCCTTCAGTAGGGCCTTATTTTCCTCTTAAAAAAGACAAAAAAAGTTTTTTTATTTGAAGTTCATAGTAACACAGGCCGATTAGAACCTCTTAGGCAACCAGTTATTACTGAAATTGGTTCCACACTTTCAGAAATCATGGAATCCTAGAATATCTCAGGTTGAGAGGGACCCATAAGTATCATCAAGTCCAGCTTCCTGCTCTTTTAGTTCTACCTAAAACTAAACCAAATGACTGAGATAGTTGTTCAGATGTTCCTTGAATTCTCCAGTACTTCCCTGTGAAGACTGTTGAGTGACAGACCCCACTCTCAGTGAAGAGCCTTCTCCTACATTTAATCTAAACCTCCCCTTTGTAGTGAACCTTGCAGATCCTTTCAATTCTTCCAGGTCCTATCACGGGTCACCACAGCACCTTCCCCTCCACGGCCCCCCGGAGGAAGCACTAGGTGCCACGAGATCACCCTTCTGTCTCCTCCAGGCTGAACAAGACAAGTGCCCTCAGACCTTTCACAATCTTGGTTGCCCTCCTGTGAGCACATTAATAGTTTGATGTTCTTGTCCTGAGGTGCCCAAAACTGCACACAGGACTGTGAGATGAGGTCACACGAGTGCAGTGCAGGGTGGGACAATCGCCTACCGCGACTGGCAGGCCATGCTGCTCCTGATGTCCGCTGTTACATTCTTGTTCAATGTGCCATCAACCCAGAACCACAACTTCTTTTTCTGCTTTCCAACCTTTTCTTCCCTTCTTTGTATGTATTAGCAAGATTGCCCTATACCAGGTGAAGAATGCAGCACTTTCTGTTAAATTTCATACAGCCTGTAATTACCCAACTTTCTAGACTTTCCAGATTTCTCAATATGCCTCTCTACACTTGAGGGAGTCCACAGATTCTTCTAATTCACTATCATCAATCATTACAATTTACTTCTAAATCTCCTCTACAGCCCCCCCAGTTACTTATTAGAAAGCTCTTTTATTTGCAACTGTAATCCACCTGCTTGTGAAACGTTAAAAAATAAATTTTTTAAAAAGTCTGAAATTCTCTATAGGCTCATCTCACAACACTTTCTTCCATGCGTTAGTACACAGATGAGCTTGACAATTAATGAGGATTTAGTAAAATTGCAATTCCATTGCTAACACTAAGCTTTCCCATTCTTTTGGTGGAATAGAAGGTCTTCATATTTTGTCAGTGTGTTGAATCATTTACTGCTTTGCAGCTTGATTTCAGCAAGAGGACTCGGAATGATTGCTTCCCACTATTTATGAGCATGAAAAAACATGCTTGGAAAAGTGGCATGAGGCAGGAATAACCCTTACATTTACAAGTAAATTATTTTGTACCTTAGCTTGGTCACAGCTTTCGTTCCAGTACAGTAGGAGCTGCGGCACATTCGGGCTGCTTACCATGTGACTCCATGTCTTTGACCTGTAAATCACAATGGGTCTCTCAACAGAGCTTTACAACCTCTGCACTCCACAGGGTCTTCTGTAGCACAGAGTAGTGTGCAGCATCTGGCCCTCAAAGCTCTGTGGTTCCATTCCCTCTCTTATAAAAGAGAACCAAAATAGATGGTTTCTGTGAAACTGAATTTGTTAAATATTTCTAGCATGCTTTAAATCTAGGAAAGTTTTTACACTGTCATTTATTTATTATCCTTGCCAGAAATCAGTGTGCTGTTCTCTGGTAGCCATGCCCCTATGCTCTGTGTAGACACATGCAGTGGAAAAAGAAACCAGCTGTGTTTTACCCACTTCCAAACACCTTGCTAGAGAAATCAGCAATAAAATCACTGTAATGAATCTTCTTACTCCACTCTCCATTTCCATGTCAGTGAAAATGTAAGGTTTACTTGAGAGAAAAATTCTATTTGTCTTATGTATCCTAAAACCTGCTTATTTATTTTTTGTAAAACAAATAACTCTCCTTTTAACCTTGAACATTCCCCAGTCCTGAACCAGACAGTCTTGCAAAATAGGCCAGTCAATCATGTTCTCTTTCTCATTGTGGGTAGGGGTAGTGGGAGAATAGAAAAACCTTCTGTCACTAAATCCTTTCCACCCACAGGCAAAAAGTCTTCACCCAATTAACTAACACCAGGTGCACACTTGAATGCATCAGAGGTATGTGCTGTACTCACTGGCTCTGTTTCTAACTTGGCAGACAGACATGAAACCTGCCCCTGATTAGCCTGCTTTACTGGACCTGCAGTGGAGGGTGTCTCCCCTCTCAAGAAAATATTTTAGGTGTTTCTGTGCAAATAATGAATGCCTGACAATGCCAGACCCAGCATACCCTGTGCATTGAAAGGACTATCCTTTTTATGAATTGATTTGTCCAGATAAACCAGTGGCAGTAATTCACTGCAAAACAAAAAGCATTAGCCATGAGCGACCAGCATTTTGTGCAAATATAGAGGGTATCAGAGTCCATGGTGGGGTTCCTACCTTTATGGGTACAAACTATCAGGTTACCTCCAGGTTTGACTTTTTCCTCATATATTTTGGCTCTGACAACTTTTGCTACCAGACAAAATATTTTTTAAAATCTTCAGCCAGAAGAATTTCAGACATACACATTTCAACCTCTGAATGCAACTGATGTAGCTCTTTGGGAGTCTGAAAATCCATCAGTTCAATTTTTGTCTTAGAGGAATTTGAATCACCAAATATTCCTGAAAATCAGACAGCAACGTTTGTAAACTTAGCCTGAGTACAAAGAAATAAAGACATCCAAGATTAACAAAAAACTGTAAATATAGTCTCCTGGATGTCCTTATTATTTATTAATATTTCATAAGTGAGCTGAAAACTGACAAAATTTGTGAGTTCTTTCCCTGATCTGTGTGACAGCCAAACACTTTCATGTAAAGCTATTGGTTTATTTTCTTGTAGCAAAGTAGCTTTACCTATAACTGCTGCAACGAGTACACACAAAGACTTCACAGTTACTACACAACTGAACCACTTAAATAAACAAAACCTTTTAATTCAGAATTTCTACCTAATATTGATAAAAAGAACTGTCTCATTCTTCTAAGGCACTTAAAAGCATAGATGATCAATACATGGACTAGAAGATAAGTTATGTCAACTGAATATAGCCAACAAAATGAGATTTTTGAGTGATAAAATTCTAATAGCTGTGGTGTTTCACTAAGTTGCCCTGCTCCATGGATACAAATTTATTAAGCTATTACTCTTTGAATTATTTTTCTGCTACTTTATGGTATCTGAGAACACCAAAGCCAAAACAGAAGTCAAAATCCTTATTCTTCGATTTAGTTACTTGTGAGGGATATGAATCTGTACTTGCCAGTAACTTGAACTTGGCTTTCCTAGAGGTCTGCCACCTCCCTTAAATCAGCAGTGTCCCCTTTTTTCTCTCTAACTTGAAGATATTGAGGACTATGTTTTAAAATCTCAAATACTTAAATTCTCACTATTTTTTTTAAAAATGTGTCTCTCAAACAAATTCAGTCCAATACAACCCAACCTACTGCACCGTCTGAAATTAAAATACAAACCACATTGCATGTATATCTATCTTCCTGCAGGTTCTCCTGAAGAGCTGGGATTCAATTCTTTGCCTTTAGAACAGAAGGACAGAACAGATCACCTCAAAGATCACTTCAGTCTAGAACACTGCTGTCCACTGGAACTAGGCGTATGGGCCCAGGAAAAATATTAAAAATAGAGCAAGAATAAAGTAATACTTCCATGGCAAAAAATCCCATACTGCAGAGATTTTACTGTTAGAGAGTTGCTGTATAGGAAAGTTTCAACTTGATCATTCTATTTAGTATATCCAAGGCTGGCTTTGTTTTTAATTAATTTATCCAAATTTTAATTATTACTTTTTTTATGATACAAGAAATCCACAATATTTTCTCAATGAATTCTACAGTTTAGCTATGTATGTATGTATAAAAAAAACCCCATCTTCCTTTGTTTTACTTTTCATTTGCTGTCAAGTAACATCAGTTTGTGCTCCCTGCTTTTCCTTTTGTGAGGGTGTATAATTTTCCCTGTTCATCTTAATCAGTGTCGTCTCTCCCAATCTGTAGGGTTGCTGTGCAATTGCTTGTTGCCAGACACTGTGTCTCCTAATTCTTTTATAGCAATTTTCAGATGCAGTTGAATTTGGCTTATTTTCCTTATAAATGAACTGAATATTCTTCTCAATATAAAATATTAAATGCTGTGTCCAAATATGTAACATCATATATCCTAAGCTTTTTGTTTATTGAGTAGAATGTTTACATGCACTATGAGAATTCAACATATTGTGTGCCAGACATGAAGAAAACATCTCGCACAAGAATAGAATAACTTTATAATTTTTTGTCAACAGAGTGTTCACCAAGACTAAGATTTTTAAAGGGACATACTTCCTGTTAAATAGTATTTGAAAATGTAACTATTCATTTTAATCTTTATCTATCTTTCCTACACTAATCCCGTACTGGAATTTTTCCCAATATCAGTATGTACTTTGGAAGTACAATCAATTTTGGAATCACCACTGGTCATTTTGAAAAATCTCCACTAACATCAGACGTTCACATATGTGTCTTATTTTGTCTAAAAAAGGAATTGTTGTGTTTAAGTAGTTGTAAACTGCATGCTAGAGGTTAGGAAAATCCAGAAAACAGATTTTCTCTGAGGTATAGTTGGCACCATTATTGTCTCAATCTCAACATTCAATAGTTTTCTAGTTCTTCTCTCTGCAGTGGCAGTCTGAGGACCATCAAACAGCTGAGGACAACAAGCGAATGCAGGGAATGAGTGTTTGGACTCAGTTTATGTTCCAGACCAGCATAATCTATATCCCTAAATAATTATTTAAGACTTTTACCCTGGATAAGTTATTCAGGAGCTGGAAAATATATCACAAAATAAAAATACTTTTTTCGGTGAACCACTTTGTAGGGATTATGGTGGTGGAAGAAGTGATAATATAGATCAGACAAATGCCAAGTAAAAAACAATTATCAACTTTTGGGTCACATACTTATTGGTAAATGTAGTATTACTTCAGTAAACC
This sequence comes from Leptocoma aspasia, assembly GCA_013399835.1. Classification (NCBI taxonomy): domain Eukaryota; kingdom Metazoa; phylum Chordata; class Aves; order Passeriformes; family Nectariniidae; genus Leptocoma; species Leptocoma aspasia. Next base: position 1,225,526 of record VXAX01000824.1, read on the forward strand.
CTGAACTACTACTACACTAGGAATTCAAAAGGATACCAACTCTTCCACCTCCCTCTACAATAACATCCATATGGCTTTCTATATATTGTTGCAAATTCAAATAGCTGAGGAATTTCATGCAGTGCTTTTATCCTCTCACCTAACAAATCATCTATAAAACTAAGTACCCTTCACATGGTATTTGTATTAAGGGGTCATCTACTGTTTTCACAGACAGCTATTTGTTACTGGCATGTTTAGTTTCTGCATATAAATAGCACAGATTTATAATCAAATATTTTTTTGCAAAGTCAAAACATTTAGAAGAACTGGATGAAAAAGTGATTGGAGGCAAGTCTTTGCCATTTACTTTCCCACTTCTCCATGGCCTCTTTTTCATGGTAGCAGGCCATCTATAGATTTCTAGGAATTAAGTACACATCTACCCTGCCCCCAGGGCAGATAAATCAGAGTTTATGTAGTGTTGTTTGAAGACTTTTTTTATACTCTTATTAGTAGATATAGAGGAAACAGAGTGGGAGGGAAGGAATAAAAGCCTGCTGACTCTGCAGGTTTCATCCTGTAAGTTCAGGCAGTTTGCCTGACCCCCCTGCCCCCTCCACTACTATATGTCAAAGGTGACATCTTTGCAATAGTTAAGAGTACTTTTTTCCTGTGCCTTGTAAAAAACATTAAAGCTGATGAATGAGTCAACCAGTAAGGGCAAAGATAATTTGAGATTTGTCTCTTAAAATGGACAATAGAAGATGTTTTTGTAACTCTGGAAAACAGGAGAAGGATATACCAATACTTCCCACAGTGCTACACCACATGCCAGCAATCTGTGGTGAAAGGACTCTCAGACCAAGGTGTGGTTTCATCTTTAATTCAGTTGCTGTCCTTTGAATTCTACCACTTTAACCAGTGAGGTTTAGAAACTCTATGAACTTTTTCCCCATAACCTCCTAAGGCAGAATGCTTCACTTTTAGCCATATATTGCATAAAGAAAAATCTCCTTTGGCTGGTTTCTGAGCAGGATCTAGGAAACACATGTGATCAGACCAAAGAGCAGATTTATCACCTAAAGCTGAAACCTCTTGAGTATTCAAATGCTTAGCTTCTTCAGAATGCCAAAAGAAGTAAATTCTAGAAAGGACCTCAGAGCTTGTGCTAGTACTGCATGCCGTTCTTTGTCATTCAATGGCAGTGTTAGCAATTATTTCAATTAAAGTTTGGCCAGATTTTAATTTCACCCTATTATTTCTAAAAGATTTTTTTCTTTTTCACTATGTAAATGCTGCATGAAAGTGTCAAGACACAGATATTAAACTTGTTCAGCACCTTTCCTTGATTTCATAGCCATGGATAATAGGCTGACTTAAAACTCATCATTAAGGGTCATGGAAAATGAAGAGAGCTAGAAAGATTTCACATGCAGATTTGGAAGCACTTCGTGTAACAACAATCTGCTTGCAAAGCTGAGCTTTTCTTCCTTAGCTTAAGCAACCTACCACTTCTTTTGTGAAGTCATCTGAGATAACGCTACAAAAGTGTGTTTTGTGAGGAACTTCACATGAAAAGCACTGTACTATTTCTTTGCACAGGGCCAAGAAGAAATTCAGTATTTTCTGACGAGTGCAGGCATTGACAAGAATAGATGTGCTCTGGGAATCTGGAGGTTGGGGAGGATGTTCTGCACTGTTGGTGGTGCTGGAGTGCAGGACTCTGACCAGTTTCTTTTAGATATTCCTCACATGGGGCATTAATGTTTGATACATAATTTACTTCTTTTAAGTTATTTTAAGTTACATGGGATTTTGATTTAACAGAGAGATACAGGAATGGATTTGAATCAGAGTACAAGTACAAATTGTGCTTAGCAGACTGAAGCAGTTCTAGCATTCATTTGAATTACAATAAAACAAAAATTTCCTGAGCTTATCATCAAGACACCAGACATCCCCAGCAGTCCAAAGAATACATGGGTTGAAAGCAGATCAAGACCATTGCTCTCCTCACAGGTCTTTAGTTTGTTTCTCTGTTTCAATTCGCTGTCACTCTCACTTTTCAGCCNGCTATGTCACATATTTTTTTTTTTGCATATTATTCATTAATGAAGGGATTAACAGTTAGCAAATGTCTGATATAGCCATTCATAGAGAGCAAAGGCTCTCTGGTCTCCTTTGCAATGAGTTCAGCATCCTTTAAAACAACCATAATCAGTGGCTCTGCACATCCTTCCCAAATTTCATAATTATGTTGTCCATGGTCACCATAAGCCTTCCGTTGTAAGGACTCATCCATCAGTAACAAGCGGCAGAGAAGAAGAAAAAAACAACAACAAATCAAAACCTGCAGATGTTTACTGAGCAAAGAATACAGAAATGAAAACAAAAATTGTTAAATTCTACCAGAAAATTGGAAACAAGGCTATTGCAACGGAGTATAACATAAATGAGGATGAGAAGAAAAGGTCAAATGAGGTGCAGCCATTAGTCAGGTCTTTATGTAGGTGTAGAGGAATGAAATATTCAAAAGGCCTTGGATGGTTTAGCTTATCTGCCAGCTTTATGCTCCTGTGAGAAAATAGCTTCCTTCTTGGTGTGAGTCCTACTCCTCTGCTAAACACCAGTAAGTTAATAAGAAATCTTTGTTATGCTCATGTAGGTCAATAATTTCAAGATAATCTCATTGTGCTTATTGAAAAGAAACATTTTCTAGAGCTTTACCTCATATTTCAGACTTCCAGAAATGTGATGATATTCTTGAGATAATAGAAGGAAATTAAAGTGAAGAGGTTTTGCTTGTTTGGTGATGTTTTCCCCCCTCCCTGCCTCTAAAAGGTTTAACTTGATATTTGAATTACACTTCACAGTGGAGTGAGCATGAGAAACTATTGTTCTATGAACTGATTTCCTCATTTCAGCTCAACAGCAATTTTAAATCTTTGCCTTTTGCCTAGCAGCTGTGTTACCACATAAACACAAGAATTTTTACTAAGAGATGTTAGCCTCAGCAAAACTATAACAAACAAACAATTTAAAGACAAAGTTTGATTAGCTGCATAAAAGAAAGATCTGCACAATTTACACATCTACCCTAACAAGACTTTATCTTTTGTAAGCCTCAGACAATTGCTTACACCAAGTGATTGCCTACTGTTTAACAACAAAAATGAAGTGTTATAACTGCCAGTTTCTTAATGTAAGGACCTGCCCTTAAGACACTTTAAGTAGCTGGACACAAAGACAGTATAAAACTCATCAGGATAAACTTCTGTTTCACACACCATCACCATTGTTTGGCCCAGGTGTGTTAGAGCCTAGCAGTTGCTTGTTCTTATTTTGTTTTTAATTTCTCATTCTTCCTCCCCTCTCACCTCCATGTGGCTAAGTTTATAATATTTGAAAAATGAATTTAGAAATGCCAGCATGTCAAAGCAGTTCTAAATAAATATGGTTTCAATTTTGAGTAAATGTTTTGGCTGAGAGGCAAGAGAGACCACATAGTTTAGCAGTGAGTACATTGGTGTGGTACTTAGAATAGACTGATCCCATGTTTTGCTTTCTCATTTATCTCTTCAAATTTCTGTATTATACTTCCTTATATTGCATTGTAAGATGAATAGGACAGAAGTCATCTAGATTTTATGCATATATAGTGGCTACTATGACGGTGTTCAGAACTTAGAGCCTTGATATGGTGTTTTCATGGCAAAATAAAGGTAAGAAATTTATGCTGCTGAAAAGCAACTTGTGGATCACTTAACTAATTGAAATGCTTGGGTTAATATTGAAAAAAAATTTTAAAGAGTTTATCACATAGTTTGTCTTATTAAGAAGAGAATAAAACTCTCTACTGTACAAACAGTTCTCAAAATAGCTTTTGCCATCTTTGGAACTCTGATGTCCCAGAACACAGTTTTCTCAGCTCAACATTGGATCAAATATCCAGCTTACTAACAACCTTTATCTGACACTGAACACACCCAAAAGCATGAAAACAGCTCCATGTCTCTGCTAATTTCTGTTAGCTCACAATTCAGCTGAACTAGAAGAGAAAAAATATTTCATGATCACATTAAAGAGGAAGACAAATCCACCCAAAATTGCAGCAGTGAGAATTTAAAAAGCTTTCAGGCAGTTACCAGTACTACAAACAAGATTTTTTTAATCTTATTTTATTGTAAGTAGCCTGTATTTAAGTATATCAGTGAAAGCACCCTAAGCATTTTAATGTTATTATGTTGAAAAATATTTAGATAGTAAATTCATTGAAATATATTGTACACTTTCACTTATTCCTTAGGGGTTACTTTTAATGCCATCTGATATAAGACGAATTGCAACATCTTTTCTAAGATGGAAAAAAGTACAAATTTAGAAGGTACTGAAATAGTCCTCAAAGTATAGGAGATCTTGTCATAGTATCTCATCTAAACCTTCCCTCCCAATTTACCCACAGAGCTCAAAATTAACATGTGTGTCATGATTAAGAAAGTGAATCAGTCAGTTAAGCACTATGTTTCCCTATTTGTTTCTTATTTAAGAATACGACCAAAGTTCTCTAAATATCTCTTGAATCTTAATATTTATAAATAATTTCAAATTTAATAACTTTCAAATAGTTACCATCAAATGGGTTGTTTCTGCACTGCAGTCTGTTCTACTCACAAAGAATGGATGGGGAGCTAAATCACATAGAACTGTTTTTATTTTTGTTGATTAGGTAAAATTTTCTTAATTGAGAGAAAAAATATGGTTTAAAAAAGCAATACCTACTATCACTTGATTAATCACATCTCAGTATATTTTATAAAGAATAATCAACTCAGATGTTATGTCCATAAAGATTGACTGAAGAAAGGTAAACAGAGATTAAGAGAAAACACCAAACTTCCTGGAATTTAAATGAGGGCTGTTCTCACTGCATTCAATCAACCAGATTTATGAAGTGTTCCTACATTTCCTCCTCATCACCAGGTCCTAATCTGTTGGATTCTCACTTAGTTTGGTGAGATTTCCATCGGGGCTGTGCAGTCTCAATAGGGAGCACTTACCAAATAGGAAGCCTGATCAAAACCTTTTAGATGTACTAAAAATACTCAGGTAGGATGAAAGCTACTATCAGTCATGCAAAGGTGCTAGATGTCATCTCTTGAACCCATCTATACAAAACCACAGGCCCTCATTTTTACAGTCATAAGATGGTAAATAAAAGAGAAAAGTGAGCAATTAGGATGTTAAAGTGGGCATCCTAGGCCTTGCACTGTAATTCCACTTGAACTTTAATAGTTCAGATAAAGGTTTTTTACTGTAATTGTATAGGCATATGACAGTAAATTCCTTCAATTTTTAAAGTACAATCTATTTACTCAACACTCACAGAAGAAAGAACTTATATTATTCCAGAATAATATCCTACTCTTCCCACATTAAAAAAAATATTAAGATGATCCTGAAGGAACTGAAATTTACTGCTCTTCTTTCCAAGATATGGTTATGCTCTCTTTTTATGTAGCTTATTCAATTTTCTTAAGGTCTATTTCCACATTAGCAAAAGTGAATCAACTCTTTTAATTAGTTTTTCTCTATACTGATTTAGAGCCTAAATCTTTTCCCTGTAATTCATATCTTCCAGCTCTAATGTATTATATCCTTTTTTGAATTTCAGTAGGAATTCACTGCAACAAGGTTTTCTACATCTCCAGCAGAATTTCCAGCTTTTCTAACTGATAAAGCTACTACACAGTCCTTTTAATTTTTTTATAAATTTAAGCCCCTTTTAAATGTATGGAAGGTCATTTCCAATTCAGATAAATAACTCTGTCTAAGGCATTTGATATATCTAAGAAGGAGACTTTCAAAGACAAACAGGAGCCAGGCACCTACATTCCACTGATAGCTAATAGGCATCAGGCACCTGTGCCTTTGAAAATCTCCCCCCAGTCAATCATGTTTGACAAGTATTCATCAAGTTTTCCTACTGTTGTGCTGAAAAAAAAGTGAGCTGTCACTTTCAAGCCTGTTCCTGTACACAAGAGAAGCCAAATCCATATCGATCAAAGTGACATGTTTGTAGTGCAAAATAAACTGAAACATCTATATAATTTATGGCTTGTTATGTTTGGTGATAAACAGGTGCTTTAATTAAGTTTGAGATTCAGAGCCTTTTAAACCTAGTGCCGAATTTTATCACCTATAAATAAAGAGGTCCTTGGAAAGAGGAATAGATAAGCACGAGTATTGATTTTGGTTGCAGATGTGGACATAAGTCCCAGCACTTACAGCAAATAATATACTGCTTGTGCCTTTAAACTACAATTACCTGCAAAATACAGTGTGTTCTGTTCTGTTCAAGAGAAGAGAAGGGCTGAAAACCTACAACAGCATGTTTCAGCAGAAGAGAAACTCAAGCAAGTGCAAAGATACAGGGTTTCCAAACAGCATCTGGACACAGCAGTAAATTTGTTGTCATCTATGCATGCCCCAGGCCCTGTTTATTAGAAGTTTTGGTAATTAGATTCTGAAGTACTTATATATCTGAAGTACAGGTATAAAGTGGAGGTTAGACCATAGGGCAGATTCCAACACAGGCACCTCAGTTCCTCTTTCACACAGGGAGGCTGAAGGCTTTGAAATTCATGGCGCACTTTTATATAGGCACATCCAAATATTTCTGCGGTGAATAATAAGCTCGCTTCTTTGTAATTTTGCCTCCTTTTAAGTGGATGAAAATAGAGGCACTGTATGAATATGGATAGAATTAGTGTTGCATAACTTTTGGGTGGATAAGCTCATTCTACAGTTAAGGCAGAAAACCAGGAAACTACAGTGAGGATTTAATAGTATTTATGAAAAATATGTTTCAAAAAAGTTTAATGAATTGTCTTTATGATGTGCCAACATATCCTTACTAACTATAAGGAAAGTCTACAGACACACTTAGAGTAGAAGTATAGTTCCTAAATATTAATTGCTTAAAATTTGTCAAGGAAGATTGTAGCCTAAATAACTTTTGTAACTTTTACAGTGATTTATTGGCACAGCTGGACAAAGAATCCAAAATTCTGAACTATATTTTTTATAACTTTGTTTTATCTTACTGTCTCTGGTCCATGCATTAATAAAGTCTCTAGTGATGGTATTATTTTTAAGACCTTTGTAGATTTCAGAGAATGAAGCATGTTCAGCATCTATTTGGCATTATTGGAACAAAGATTAATACAATTAGAAAATATTAATAATTTAAGATAAGAAAAAAAGGTATAAGATAAAAGGTTATTAATAAATTCTTTCAGGACAGATTTTTTCAGCTTCATAAGAACAAACCTTGCATCAATTTTAGGCAGAGGTTTTCTTTAGTTTTGGCTGTTGGAAATGTCTAACTTTCAGATTTTTGTTCTTATTTAGACCTGGAAGTTAACAATTAATGAAAAACTAATGAACTGTCTTCAAGCTGGAAATATAGTGCACGTATGATGCACGTATCATCTTCAAAAAAACAAGCCTGAAGTCTCTATAATTCTTCCTCACTCCCTCTCTTTAATCCTCAGACATCTTGTTTACTGTAACAGATTTTACACTGTCTTTCTTTCCTTTAAGAGGTGCAGTTTTATAGCATGTCCCAAGCTAACTACCTCTACTATAAATAAGATAAAACTGGTGCTAGGTATTGCTGAGCAGAGAGCACAATCATTAAGAGAAACAGTCCAGTAAAGAAGGCAAAAGTAATGGCTCTATTTTGAATGTGCTTATTGGCTTTCTGCTTGCAAACTTTGCCACAGACATAATACCTCCAGCTCAGAAACAATTATACTGTTACTATACAAAACCTGATTAAAAAAAATTGAAAAAAATCCCACCTTGTTCTTTTAGTTGAGGGAAAAGAAACAATCTTTCTCCAAGTTCCTTTAGGTCCATGCTATTAAATTTTGAACTTTCAATGTCCACTTTTAAATTTTCAGTGTTTGGAAATATTAACGGGCCAAATCTTAATTAACTCATCACAGTTTTGATATAACATCTGTTTCTGAGACTGATGAACTGCACAACTATCTTAGGAGGATCAGCCAGCCTGAACATCTTTGTCAAAGCTGATAGCAAAAAGAACTCTTGTTTATTAACTTTGACCTGTCATAATGCTCAAACATTCATCAAGCTTTTAGGTAATTTTATTATTGCTCTTCAGGTATAGATCGAAAGAGGTGAACATCTCTTGCTATTGTGACAATCCAGGAAAAAAAATCAGATTCAGCGTGAGAGTTCAATAAAATTGTGCTCAGCACATGATACTGAGTTGTAAGGGAAGACCAAAAAAAAGGAATGTTAAGGATTAGGGAACGAGCATGAAAGCTTTGATTGTTGGTGTGTTTTAATTCAGTTATAGAAGCATACAGTAGGGCATTACATCAAATTGGCATGTATTTAATTTTTGTCATATGATAAAATGAAAGGAAGAAGCAGGTAGATTTCTGATGACATGTTAGGAAAATAATTTGAAACATAACTTTTCAATGATCCACACAAATGATAAATTTTGTTTACTCAAAAGGGGATTTAATTAAGGGAGAGAAAGAGAAAAAAATCTGTGAAAAGCCCAAAGAATATAAATAGTATTTTTATTTACTTTGAAACTGATTTTCTTATAATGAGTAAAGAACTTGTGCAAGTTGTTTCCATGTGATACCATACAGACTATGGAATTTATAGTATCAGAATCCATAAACATCCAGTTTACAAGGAATAATTTTTCATATATCACATTTAAGGAATGTGATAAAAGAATGGATTCTCAGTTTGCATAAAATTCACTTCCTAAAGTTAAGAGATGTTGTTTGAATTGAAGATTGGGAAGAAGCAAGCTCTTACCTATGCCATGGATAGGTATGGCCATAGGAATGTGGCGAAAATACTTTTGTGTTAAAATGGCTCATTTAGAACTCAGGTGGTAGCAGATCTTCAGCAGCAGAATTATGGGGGGATCAACTAAGATTTGAAGCACTCTCACTACAGAGGGCAATGAAAAAGGGAAGAAGTTTGAACTCTCTATTGTTGCTTTATTACTAAGTTGACATGTATCACCTCTGCAGCAGTGGGTGATACAGGTGACAGTAAAGCCAGAGGCTTGGCTAAGGCACACATCACTGAATAGCTTAAAAAGTGTGGATCTATTTGTCTGGAATAAAGTTATTTCCAAGCTTGTTTTGCTGTCAAGAAAATTTTGCCAAGAGTGCTATTTGGCCCAGGAGGTATTAATTGTTAAATTTTCGTCTTTGATTTTCTTTCTTTTTTTTTTCTTTTTATTTTAATACAGTAGGCTGAAGGCTGAAAAAAAGGCAGACTCATAATATTTTTGACAAGGGAAACATCTTAATTAGGCTGAAGAGTTAGACTGGTTGTCTCAAAGGATTTTAGACCTCCTCTGCCCATGAGCCAGTGTGTTTGTGTCAATAAAATTGTGTATATTTTTCAACACTGAAGTCCTCAAAGTGGATGTGAAAAGATTAAGAATCTTCCTGTTGCCTGCATCCACTTAGTTTAACTACAAAGTGCTAAATTTTCAAAAATTTGAGAAGAGTTTTCTGTCTTGAGAAAACTACTATGCACAAAGTCACCTATGATAAAAGAATCACCAAAATATTTTGTTGATTGGTTTGGGTTTTGTGGAGTCTTTTGTTTTGGCCGAGGGGTTTTCTTCTGGTTTTTGTTTGGTTGGATTTTTTTAGGACTGTCATAAAGCTGACTGACGTACAGAATGCGGTCACTGATTTCATTGATTTCAATATACATGCATCTTCTTTATGGTTTATTAAACTAATTAATCTCAGTAGAATAATATGGTATAAAAAAAAGAAGCAACCAAACAGTAGTGCTCTTTTCTGGCTTTATAGTACAATTCACATTTTTGTTTGCAGCTCCTGTACTTATAAACAACTATGTCATGTGTTTAAATCAGTAGCATCTTACCAGTAACGTATCACAAGTTTCTATCTGTTTTGAATGTAAATAGTAAACAAGAGGAAGAAGGGAAAAGCAATTCTTAGGTCTAAGTTGCACAGTATATTAAGAAAAAGTAACTGCACTCTTTGGATTAATTATATATTTCACACTATTGCTTGCATAATACAAAAAGAATGTCCTTGCCAATTACTATGTTTTTCTCTTGATAGATACTATGGTTAATTGACTTTATTTTTGCAAAAAGCATAACTCTGTAAAGAAGGCTTGGAGTCAGTTTCAATATTGCTGAAGTTGTTTTCATGATCCATTCTCATTTGACCCCAAAAGGTTACCATAGTCAATAGTATAAAATAACTTACAAGCCCTGAAGTTGTCAAAAGGAAGAACAAATATTCATTCTCTAAAATGCGTAATGTTGTTGTCCTTGTTTTTCTGGATGAGGGTCATTGTGACTGCTATAAGCTGCTGATTTAAAAAGGTGAGATGACATTGGACAAATTAAGAAATATTTTGCTATGGATTTGGCAAAAGTGTAATTTTTTTTCTCAAAGGTAAGTTTTTCCTATGGTACATCTCATAGATTTTTTTTTATCACAGGCAAATGAAAAATTTAAAACAAATATGTTTTTAATGTTTAAACAAGGCAAAGAGCTTGCTAAACCTCCATTGACCTAATAGGTATCCACAAGCATAACACATTTGTCCAAAGTGAAGAATAATAGGTACATAATTAAAAGTTTGTAATACTTTGAGTCTGATTTCTGCTCTTTCCCCTATGCTATTAAAGAACTGTGCCCAGTTATTCAGGAGCAAATGTTGCTCAACGGTATCAAATTATTTTTAAATGTCCCATTTTTGTGCATGTTACAGATCCTTAGCACATTATGCACAAAAAGAGATCTTAGCAACTGTATATTCAAAGCCTTTAGGTCATGGCTAAATCAAATCTTTTAAATGTCACACCTTCTGATTCTTTTAAGTCGTATGAATTGTTAGAAGGATTTAAAAATGAAGTCAAGCAGCTGCTCTGCACTTTGTATTAACGATATCTCTTCAAATGTGCTCATGTCTTCTAAACTTCTACATCTACTCTGTGTATATAGCACATACCTATATTAAGATAAAAAAGAATAGTGTGAATAACTTAAATGTGGTAGACCTCAACTCTCCAGCTGTTTGGAAATTGCAGCTTGTACTGGAATATATAGCAGCAAAAATGTAGAAGACAAATGTTGTCTTTTGAAATTTTTGTTTTGTATTCTTACAGAGAATGTTCATTATGCATATCTTGCTGTATATAAAGTGTGAATATAGCTCAGTTTAATTTTGACTTTATTTTAATTATTTAGAATTATCATTGGTGGCTGATTGGAAATACTAGTCATGATTTAGAAAAAGTTCTTCCTTTAGAAAAAACTGTACAATACACTATACATATAAGGATAAAAGTAACAGCAAAAAAAATTTACAAGAAAAAACAAAGCAAGTACTGTGGCTTTGCAGAAGACATGGGAATTTCACATTCCATAAAAATTCTACACCTGCTCTTGTAAAAGGAAAAGTACTTTAAAGCACTGTTGAAACTGAATCATGATTCTCATTTGTCACCAATTAGTGCAAATGTATCAAAGGAAATTCAACAAAAAGACACTTTATGTTATGAACACAGAGACACACAATTTTGTTAAATATCTGGTAGACACAGATTGCTTTTGCTGTACTTCTTTTACTCTGTCTATCCACTCTGTATAGTGAGGAAATGCAGTATTCAAAATCCAAATTGCATAGTCGGATGTTTGAAAGCAAAATCTAGATGTTAATTTGAAATATCTTTTTAACAGCATTCCTTTGCAAAGGTGAAGTGTATAAAATACATAAAGACATATTTTTATATCTCTATACAAAAATGTATTTGTCTATATCTCACAGAACAATAGACTCGGAAAACACAAAACTTTTTATCTCCAAATTGCTGATTCTGACTTCAGGTCAGAATATTTAACCTGCTTTGAGTCATGACTTAATCTCCTTATCACAAATCTCAGTAACTGACAAGCATGAACTTGTGGGAAAACAATCCTGACATTAGCTGGTTTGGTTAGAGCATGATGTTGATAATCTCAAGGCTGCAGTTTTGATCCCTATATGGGCCATACACTTAAGAGGTGGAATTGATCCCTATGGGTCCTGTGCAATTCAGAATATTCTGTGGTTCTGTGATATTTATTTCAATTATTTGAACAGTGCAAAATTATAAATTTATGTTTAGTAAAAGGTGTGAATAAATGCAGTGCATTTCTCTGATTTTCAGAGTTTTCTGCACATCTCCAGGTATATTGATTTGAGGTAGTTTGGAAAGGTTAAGGGTTTATTCCCATAGAATTCAAATTATTTTCTCTCTTAAATAATAGTGAGCTATTCATTAACTATTATATTTTCATGAAGTGAAGAACTATTATATTTTCATGAGACTGAAGAAAAACATCGAGTAGTTTTAAGAATGTAGAAAGACCAGCTGGAGGAGACTAAAGAAGATCTCATCTCAGTCTACAACTTCCTCATGAAGGGAAGAGGAAAGGCAGGCACTGATCTCCTCTCTCTGGTGACCAGTGACAGGCCTGAGGGAATTGCCTGAAGCTGAGTCAGGGGAGGTTTAGTTTGGATATCAGGAATAGGTTCTTCACGCAGAGGGTGGCTGGGCACTGGAACAGGCTCCCCAGGGAAGTAGCCACAGCTCCAAGCCTGACAGCATTTAAGACAAGTTTGGATAATTCCAGATTCCTTCTCAGGTTTGAGTCTTTTAAGCAATGCCACAGCATATACATATGTCAGTGCTCAAATAGCTACATAACCTGGATGTACATATTAAACATTAAGTACAACCATAATCAAAGGAAGAAGCATTTTTAAGAAAGCTGGCCTAATCCAAATTTCTTTCTACTTAGAGGTATAGGTTTATATTTGGACTTCACAGTTCACTCTAATTTTATGGTAACTCAGGACTATGTAATATGCAATTCTACATATTACAGCACTCCTTTTCCATTTTTAAAACCAGAAAAATATCTTATCCTTAACATCTACTGATAATGACACATAAAATAGTTAGCCCCTTCTAGCCCAGAATTACCAGGCTAAGCTAATAATTAGGTTCAGATAAATTAAGTGCTTTGAAAGAAACATTCCTTAAGTATACATAGTCATTAAAAAAAAGAAAATTATCTAGCTTCATGTCGGTACAAGAAGAATTGTATTCAAAAGCATTGTTTCCAATCAACCATCTTCTGTCTGTTCCATAAATAAGACAAAGGACTTGTTTCTGCTGCCTTGAGTACCAGCACAACTACTAGAGGAGGCACCTCTGAAGCTGTAGGAAATAATTGCTATTAAAAGCCATGCAGGATCAAGCTCCCCTTCCTTATTTAAACCTTTATTTAAAGAACTCATTCCACATTGATGAACACATCGCATGAACTACAACTGGACCTGTCAAGGGAGTAACTTGCATCAAGCTGGATATGAAACATTTTGCAGCTATCTGAATCTATTGATCTGCGAAGAGAAATACCAAATCCCTCCAGGAACACGACAGAGTGTTGAGCCTCCGCTGTCCAGCAAGAAAATACATAAAAGGCATTTTTGCTCTTTCCTTTTTAAGAGCTGTCTTCTCATACCTCTATCATGTTTTGATATTTTTCTCTTGTAAGTCAGTCACTAAATCTTCCAAAAGGCTGTCATTGTTCTTCCCAAGTGGAATGTGCTGAAGGAAGCAATGTGAGCAGTGCACTCTCAAACCCCCATTTCCTGTTGCCCCCAGCTGTCCTGCACATTGCTAGGATATGTAAATAACGCAGACAAACCAGACATTAAAAAACTATCTCTTCCCTGATGCCTGATGGATACATTTTGTAAATGGCACTTTTCGCACTACTGTACATCTGTCACTTGTGTCCTCCACTGGAGCCTGAAGTTCTACAGATGAAGGGACAAATATAAATAATGCAATGAGACTCTGAATGTACTTCTAGTTGTATTTATGTATGATAAAGCAGAAGGAGCTTACTTCCCTTTTGTGCAAGAAAAAAAATAAAATGGACTGTTTAATGAGTTCTTTGTGGCGTTTTTGAAAACAACAATATAGATTTCCAGGACACCAGATGTATATTTAAAAAAGTAAGCCTAGATATTATGTCCAATCGCAATCAGGTTTTAACCCATATATTTATGAACTCCTGATTCTCATTTAGCTAAAATAAAGATTTTAAGACAGCAAGGGCTAAACTCAATGCTACTCACTTGCACGCTACTCACCTGCACTATGGGGGTTCTAATTCCCTCCTTAATCCACCCAGATGTGAGTGCACTCTACACTGTGAATTGGATGTTCATTCTAAAATGTTGTCCTGTTTTTTGTTAGAGCCATCAAAGCAAAGTGATTGTAACAAAGAAAAGCCTTTATAATACACAATAGTGAAAATTGAGTCCAGTATAAATGGCAAATAGCGCATGTAATACAGCCAAAAAGCAGTCTTTCAATCATCAAGATACCTTCCCAAGTATAGTAAAAGAATTTTTAATGGAATTTTATTAACATAGAGTAATGTGGAAAAATGTCACAACAGGAACACCTTTATAAATAGATTTAATTTGCTAATTATATAAGTGCACAGAATTGATTTAGGCTGTGTTACCTTGCCAGCCTGCAAAACCTTCATATGATCAACTTGTCACAATTTTTTTTCAAAGATCTGTATATACAAATAAAGCAGACAGTAACACGGAACATCCGGAATATTGAGAACATATGTTGTCTGCTTCGGGATGTTTAGCCCAGATTTAAAAAAGAGAGTTTAAACCACAGTCTCAGATTCCTTAGGAGTTTCTGAAGCAGCTGTTAAAACAATAAATAAATAAGCTTGCCTGAAATCAAATCAGGGGACAGGAGAATGCTTTATACTTTTGACTTTACATGTTAGATATGTAGGATTCATATGCTTATGACCTCAGTAAAAAAAAACCAAAACAAAACAAAACCAAAAAAAACATAAAAACCACCCCAGAGCAAAGTCACTATGGTTCCTTTTTTTTTTTTTATGCAGACTCCTAATCTAGACCATTCAGGCTCTCAGCATGCAATTTTCCTCTTGTACCAGGAGATCAATCTAAACATAATTTTGGGGGGTGGACGGTGGAATTCTGTGGGTTTTGGTCTCTTTTTCTTCCAGTGGGAGGATCAGCAAGTGTCTCTCTAACCTGCCACACCAGATAGTTTTTAGCAGAATCAGGAAGCATTTCACAAGAGGTCTATTTTTCTTTATTTTCAATATTGAAAGAATTTTGACAGATAAATATTGATATTGCATATCATATAGCCAAGCAGATATGCAATACATATATACAAATGCAATCTCAAAATTATTCAAGTCTCACAGATAATGAAACACTGACTCCTTAATTTTTATGTATTCTCCCTGAAAAAGATAGCCAAAGAGAATACAAAATCACACCTACTACCAACATGTCCAAATATCAAGCTTTCTGCAAGACCAGTTATTGTAATATTTATCCGATTTATGATAACTGACAACGAAATAAATATGGTTTTCAAATAGTGATCTTTTACTTATAAAGAAGAATAATGCATTTTAAAATATCTACCTGTTTTTTTTCCTGCACACAGCAAACATGACCATACCAGAAGTCCATTATATTGAGCACTGTGTGACAATGTGTGAATATTTACAGTAGAGTATTTACCGGGCTTTTCGTATTTATTTCCCACTATTCTGTCCTATAACAGGAATCATACCGCTGGATTTAAAAATGCTACATGAGATTTTCTTCTGAGTTTGTCAGTCTTTTATTAATTTTTTTTTTTACCTTTTAGTAGAGTGCCAAATTGGTAAGAGAAGTTACACCACTTTCTTTGTTTTAAGCTTGTTTTTTGATGCTTCTCACTTTATATGCTAGAAGAGAACAACTAATCTCTTTTCACCTCTAGCTTTACCTTCATGCCATGTAAACTAAACTTGAAGGATGGAGCCACACAGTATGTAATGCAGAGCCTTGAAAATTTCATCCATAAACACTGTTCATGGTCACATTGATGCAATCCAAATGCACAGGCTGATTTAACTTGATTCTACAATATGTTGTTACACAGTTTGACCTCTCAGAGAGCTTCACAGAAACCTCAAATCTTTCTGTCTACTGCCAAGGATTATGTATTCCTATTCATCTTGGCTTGCAGAAACTTGGCATACAAAAATCAAGGAGGTGAGCTGTTAGAGTTTTTAGGAAATTTAGGAAGATTTGAACACTTTCTATTGTGTCAAACTTCATCATTAAAATAGCAAAAAAAAAGCATCTAGCCTACAAAGAAAAAGATGTGTTAGGGGCTGGAGAGCAAAACCAGAAGTATGTTATTAACTACTGGATCTTGCTCACACACATACTCTGCAAAAGATTAACTACTTACACAATTCCAAATTACTTAATTTTGTTTAGTTCTTGCTTGTCTGGTTTAGTAGTCTTGTTACATTACATATTTTGGACTAATTAAATGGATCAACTACTCAGCCTAAGAATACCACATTAAAGCTTAACAGTGAAGGGAATTAAAATATAAAATAACTTCAAACTCTTTCTTTAATAAACTATTAATAACAAAATAAGAACAATGAGGAAATGTGAAATGCTCATTGTGGAAGCACAGTCTCCACTTCAAGGGAAACAAGTATATGAAACAGCCTCCTCTAAGCAAGTATTTAACTCAAAGTTGACCCAGATTTTATAAAAGTCTTTATAAACTATATCTAACCTATTTAGATCTTTCAGACTTAACATCTTTTAATAATTAATTCGTTTTTTGAAATTAAGAAATAGATAGCAAGTGCCATTAGTGCAAATGCAGTTTATCTTAAAGAAGAGCACAATTATCTACTCAAAAGTTTTATATAGTCTGAAATAGATTAACTTAATTTTTTCTTTCTATTCTCATAACATTTATTAAATTTCTTCCAACTGTCTGCATCATCTGTAGAATCTAGTGAAATAATCTTTTCATGGCAATCTTCGTCCTTCTCACTTACCTTTGTCAAAAAGAATGAATCACAGTATTGAGATTTAATTCAAAAGCACTCTCAAAGTCTCACCTTAATGAAAGAGAACTTATTTCCTTAACAATTACTACTTCCAACCACTGGATGTGTTTTCAGAAGTTGTATATATTTTCAAAGAAAACATATTAACATTAAATTCAATATAAAATGTCAAGACCTCCCAATTCATTAACAACAAACTCTTTTGGAATCAGCAGGTAACAAGATCAAAGTACACATTAAATTCAGCTAGAAGGCAGCATCAGGTTAGCTGGTGGTCATCTAAGACAGCTCTGTGACTTTGGTAGATGGCTCATGATTTCAGTTTCTAAAAAGGAACACGGCATAAGAGGTGGTTTAATCACAAGCATGGTCACTTTCTCTAAAGGACTGCATTGCAGAAGTGCAATTCTCCAGATGATCACGATGTTACTTTCCATATATAATGCTTAGTTTTAAACTTATTTCAGTTCCAATAGCACAAGATTTTTTCCTCTGCTAATCTCAGCTCTGTAGGTGTTTCTGTTCCCAGTGTCTGGAAGTTTTATGAAGGCTATGACACCTCTCAGCCTAATCAGGCAAACCACCTGCCAGTATTTCTGCAATCAGTGTGCAGATGCCTAAACCAGCCCATGTAGTTAGGAGTTGTGCATCACTGTAAACACATCAGTGCTCAGCTGCCCCCACAGCCACCTTTTCAAGCCTCTGTGTTATAACAGGCACAGTCCACTGACTCCTCCATTTGGTAGGTGTTGTTGGTATAAAACACATTTAATTTGATTGGTCATGATATGATTTTCTAAAAAATTACTTATTATTTGCCAGAAAAAAAATAGCAAGTGCTATTCAGAGAGCTCTATACTAATACCTGATTAAGACTCATAAAGTCATTGTGAATAACTCACATCTCAAATCATATTCTACACAGGAATACCACAAAACAACTTTTAAACTAGTTTACTTTGATTTGAAGATAGGAAAGGGAGTATGAGATTAACTGAAAAGCTAAGGAACTTGACCCTTTTCTCACTAAGTATAAAGCATATCTGGATTTCTTAATTTCCTATTGTCCTAGACAACTTCATTATATCTGGAGAGCTGAGTTCTGGAAAGTTAGAAAGATTTCATTAAAAAGGTTAAGAGTAATTGGATATGATAGGATTTAGGCATTTTTGGAAATGTTTATTGAAATCTTATTAAATCTGTGTAAGATTGTATATCCAGGCAGAACTGGGAACTTCATTTATCAGTGTCCTTAATCTTTCAAAGGCCAGTTGAGTAACTAGGGCTTAAAGAGACACAGAACACTTCATTTCTTTTTCTCTGGAAGATGAGAAACACAAATGGACCACAGCATCAAATAAAAAAAATGTTTTATTCTGTTGCTTTAATACATGAAAATTTAAAATAATTATTATTTAATGAGAGTATTATTTCTGGATATTATTTTCCTAAGTTCCCTTCAGTCAGTTTCTTCTTAGTATCTTGGTGGTTGCTGAGGGATTTTGTTAATCTATCAATGTGAATTCATCTCTATTGTACATGAAAATACACCTTCATATTCAGAAACCATTATGGGAATTTTCACAGACACGCTGTGAATTTTGCAGCCACTGCTCTTTATTCAGAAATGATGTAGGTGGAACAGAAGTAATCACCACAAGTGGAGGCAGAAGACAAGCCTTAAGCAGCATTTGATCAAGGCTTAAGGCAGGTTCCTTAGTGGCAGATAGAGCAAATTCAGGGCTCCATGGCTCGGGTTGCTCTGTATCTGTAGGCAAAGCAGAAAAAGTAGTGGACAGCCTAAACACAGAAGCAGAAAGGAAGCAAATGAGCTAAGCATGAAACTCAGAATAAAGCACAGGTATGTTAAGGTTTAGATGCTGTTACTATTATTTTTTGTGATTTTATTACTTTTTGTTTATATGTTTATATGTTGTCACTTGCAAAAGTGATAAAGATTTCAAAGAAAATCTTTGATTACCTATTTCTAACTCCAACAGTAATAGTTTCTAAATCTGTAAATTTCAGCTGTAATTTTTACCACTGTCATCATAAATACTTGTTGCATTTTTTCACATTTTACAAAAACCTTTCTCCCAACATCACATACTGATATTTTTTTGTACATAATTTGACTTAGTACTTTATTGTGAAAAATTCAAACCCACAAACTATGTTATACCATGCTGTGATACATTTCTGTATAATTTTTAAAAGAAATCTTAGTATAAACCATGGAGTTTTGCTTGCATTGTGCAAGCGTCAGGTCCAGGGCTCCAAGTCTTTGACAGCTACTGAAAATATACCAGTCCAAATAAAGCAGAAGGGAGATAGAAAGGTAGAATTGTGAAGTGCAGAGTAATTTCATTTGACAGACCCTTTTCTCATAAGGTTCCCTCTACACAGCCCTGCAGTCTCAGTGTTTACCATAAGATTATTTTTATTAAAATTCAGCTATTTCTGTTGTCATGTATCTGCCTATTGAAATACAGTAAAGCTCTGAAATACATATTTATCAACTGTCAGGGTAAAGTGAAGGCTGACTTAACTAAAGGATTTCAGACCTTTTAGCTTTCAGACATGTAGTACAGTATGGCTTTATTGTAAAATAGCTATAATGTGCAAGAAGTGATAGCATTTTTGGTGCTATGCATGCCTCTCCAGAGCTACTTCAAGGATAGCTGTCTAGTGATGAAATCACCCTAACTACATGTACACAATTAACAGTCAAATGTTATAATAAAACATCAAATTTCATGTAAGTAGATATGCATTGTAAAATTTGCACTAGAAGTAATTCCATTCAACTTTACTTCTTGTTACTAGTGACTGACCACATATGCCATCCTGTTGCCAACACTAAATCAGATCAGAGCAGTGTTACACTAACTCCAGGTCTTGTCAGTAAATTCCTGAAAGCCTCATGTAGTATCATCAAGGGGAAATTAAAATAAAGGTTAATGTCACTTTTTATGGTTGACTAATTCTGTAAACAGACCGAAGGGAAGGCAACATCTGAAACCTGACGAATTTATTAGTCTGACAACCACCAGGGAGTACCAAATACACCTGTCAAAGCTGAGCTTATCTTGTGAGGAGAAATTATGAAGACTTGTTACAGGAGCAGCAAAACCAGCCTTACTGATCTCAAGTTAGCAATGATGAAACAAAGATCTTAGCAGTAAACTACATACAGAAGTAAATAAAACACAAAATTGAAATATATAATTGTACAATAATAAAATGTGTAATTTCCAAACAGTGCTAACCTCTGCAATCTTTTTTTCTCTAAAAATGCACATGTATGCTAGAATGGGGGAAAAAATATCAAGGTTTCATGTCACAGAGGTTCTTCATAAGTTATGATTAATGAATTTACCTGAGTGAAAATTTTGAACTGACAACTATACAAACTCAGCAATGCTGAGTGGTTGAGCAGGAAAATATCTTATATGCAGTATCAGGCAATAATCACTGTTCTTCATGTGGACGGATTATTTGCTTGTCATGTATTTGTTTTGCATCACGTGCTCAATTCTTAGCTTTTCCAAAGGTAGTTAAATGAATTGACAATTAGAGGTCACAGGTTATATTGGTTGTGTACTTTGGGGTGCTTTGTTTTCTTAGAGTGGGACGGTGCATTCTGATTTTATGAGATAATTAAATGGTACCCTGATGTCAGGGTACCATTTCCTTATGTACCAAGCACCTTCTGGCCTAAATGTCCTACAATACTGCACAGGTTTGGAGGATGAAAATGCTACCAATAAGAAAATGGGACCAGATTGTTAATGTAAGTCACCGAAGTTTAAAGAGCTAGAGCAACACAGTGAATCTAAGGCTCCTGCATAGGTCCACTACCAGATTCTCATGAAAATTAATAGATATTTTGGCCACTGCATGGTAACATCGGCCAGACTTGAGCTGGTAGTTGCTAAGTGTGAAAGATAACTTACTGAATTAACAAGATTTTGCAAACTACATCAATAAAACCCCCATAATAATTAATATAAATCTTGAAAATATTAGATTGTGGCACATGGTATTAAAAAAAAAAAAAGGAAAAAGGAGTCTTGTACAATAACTTTCTGAGTTGTATGTATGTACATTTTATTTTTATTGCATAAAATGTATAGATTTGTTTGGCCTTTGGGTATTTGCTTCTGCAGTAGACAAGTGTTTTATGGGATGAATAGATGTATGCAAGGAATATTGGTAGATCAATATTTGGAAAATATATTCTCTGTGGACATATGAGTCACAATTTTGACATTTAAGAAATTGGATTGAAGCATATCTGTATTTTGGCAATAATTTAATTTATAAGGTGTATTTCTAAACACAGATGTAATTTACTAAGTTTGTGTTGCTGATGATCTGTAAAATTCTTTGCTGTATATGGCATTGTGAATTCTGTTTACTGAAAACCATACAAACCCCTACATAGTAACTGTGTATGTGGATTGCCTGTTTATCTAAGAGATTGCAGCTACATAAACCTATAGCTGTTTTCCTTTACATTATTCCACTCAAAAAGGATGGAGCAGGATCAACTGTACAATGGTCCTTTAAATGTATTTCCTAACTGCTTACATCTCTTATTCATGCACTTGTCAAGACCTTTCATATATGAGCAGGTCCTAACTGCCCTGCCTAGCCCCATCTTGGGTCCCCATGCACAAATAATTTGTCTGTTGACCCAAAAGCTGCATTTAAGTTCAGGGTTTTTCCTGTGCCTGAGCTGTGCTGGAGCTGTGCTCTGTTTTGCCTTGCTGCCTGGTGAGTGTGGCTGTGCCTGGTGCCCATGGACTGACTGACTGCCCCTTTCTGTTGTCACTGGACCTGTTCTGCTCATCTTGCTCACATGTGGTGGGACTGCAGCCCTGGTATTCATGCCTCTGCTGCCGTGATGTTATTAATAATTCCTGGGCTGCCTTCTCTTGAAGAACAATCTGCTCCACCACTTCTGATGCTTTGCCATGATGCGTTACAGTTAAACCAGGACCCTTCCAGAGCAGCAAAGTTGTAAAAGTAAGGTACACTCAAAAACTCCTTGCATATACAAGTAGAAGTTTATTCTGGTGCTTCAAATAAAGCTTTGTAAAAAAAAAAAAAAGGGTTTTTTCACCACACATATTTTAATTCTACTTTGAAATGTACTATTCTGTATTAAATTGAACTGTACTGAAGTAACCTGCAAGTGATGTTTGTCATACTTCTTTTATTTTATTACATGGGAGCATTTCTATTTTGAATTATATTAATAAACAAACAAAAAACCAACCAAACAAATAACATAAAACAAACAAACAAACAAAAACCCTGAAAACATTCCTTCCTTTGCTATAGGAGGATAACTTTCCCTTTGAGAGATTGTGGAAGATTGTAAGGAAACCTATAACTGTTCTAAGGTACAAATTGTACTGTTGAAGGAACAGGAAATATATTGCATTGTTTTCCAGCAAAGAGGTAAAAAAATACATGTCTGTGGCTGTCTTAATTTTATTATTATTGAATTATGTTTTCCAAATGAATACTGAAGTGCAACTTGCTCTAAGGTACGTTTACTGACTGAAACATAAGCCATGAAGCTGATCAGCATTTGAGTGCCTCAGATGAGAAACAGGATAGGTTTATTCTTGGAAAGCAAAAGCAGTTCCAAATCTGTTGATGCACTGTGTGACTGCATGTCTGTTGTTCCTGTTTTTTTCTTGAATGATAAATAGAGGTGCATTGACAGTAGTGCAGTACCCCTGACCAAAGTTATCTTGTTAATGGGTCAATGGCAGAAAGATGAGGTGTGAAACTGGATTTAAAATAAAAAATCCTGGAGTCTAGAACAAAGAATAGATAACAGCTGCTTAGCTAACTTAACACCTCAAAGTCACAGAGGTCAGTTTGTCATCTATGGGAACCAGCAAGATATGGCTAAATCTTGTTTGTACTTTTCTTCCTTTTGTCAAACTTTGTCTCGTGACTGAGTATGCTTGGTTTTAGTTTATAAATCATCCATGGCAAGGACCTAGGGCAAATAAGGGTAATCTTGCCATGTATCACCTTGCAAACAGTATCTGTAACCCTTCAACATAAGATATGGAAACCAGTTATAACTTTTAAAATCCCAGTTCTTAGGTAAGATCCACACAGAAAACTATTTAGCTTCATTTGTGCAGTTCAAAAATACTTAGATCTTTTCTGTACGGTTTGTCCAAGATTTCTGTGGAAAAAAAAAAAAGGAAAAAAAAAAAAACCAAACAAAAGCAAAAAAAGCAAAAAAGAAAATACCTCAATACAACCCCCTCCAAAAACCCCAACACACGTCTTAATAAGACAAGATGTTGTGCAGGTCTAAACCTAGGAAAGAAGCAATAACACCATCTACAACCCCACTCTGCTCGAGCCTCACTGAGTGATGCAATCCAGAACAGTCACTTCCTTGCTCCATTAATACTGTTAAGGAGATGAATTAACCTAAGCTTATTGCATTTGATAGACATTAGTGATCCTGTAACTTTTTTTTCTCTCAAGTGGAATTGTTTCCTTAGGAAAGGGGAATATGAGGCGGTGAAGAAAAAGACAAAATCCAATCATAATGTTGAAGTTAACACAGGGCAATTTGACAATGCAAGTATTAGGGGCAGATAAAAGCCTGATTTGAAAGCAAAAGAGCTGTGTGACTACAGAGTGGAGAAGCTGTGGAGTGCCAAGAAAATTACTTGTAGAGCCATATGCAAGCATTATCATGAGTGGGGGTGTCATATATTTGATATTGTCAAGAAGGGTCTGAATCTTTGTCTTCTATGACAAATTTCATGCCCCTATAAAGCCAATTTTACTCCTTAATTTCAACACATTTCAACATAACTTAGTCCCTAAATAATTCTGATTGGGTGCCGCTAGGCCAGTACCTCATATCTCATCTGTAGACTTCAACAACTCTGTGCACTACCTGTGCACATGAGGTATCTTCACCTAAGTTTAATTATCTAACAGAAGTCAAACATTCTTTATCCATGAATGTGTGCATATTGAGTCAGATTCATATGTTAAGCCAATAATACTCATTCTTCTGTAAAATGCTACTGAAGTTAATGGAAAAAATAGCCTAGGAGTGATGTGTGTTAAGGGAAGAACGAGAGACTGAAGGAAGCAGAGTGAGAGAGGAGTATAGTCGCCTTTCATCTGCTACCTACCTGTTCTGTACTCCTCCCAGTTACAGTAAAACTTGTTTATTTTTGCCTTTTATCTTGCTGCTATTGTAATTAGATAAACTATTTGTATAGTGCTCCATAGTATGTATCTATCAGCAATTTCCATTAAAGTATCAGCACCCAGAAACATTTTCTAATGTATTACGCCATGATGAGTCATAATTCTGCAATTGGCTGTAGCTTTACTACGGAGTAAATACAATTCTATACAATTCTGTTCTATACAATTCTATTCTATACAATTCTGCATACATTCTGCAACTGACTGTAGCTTTACTATGGGGAAGAAGTTATTTCATCCTTTGTATAATTTGTTAATAATTTGTTATTTCATCCTTTGTATAATGCTTATAGGTTAAATGCCTAAGAGGATAAACTCCTCTTTTAAGGCAGCTGCTCTAGACTGGAAACTTAGATCATTAGGCAATTTTACTTGACCATTATGCAAATTTTTCTCTTAGAGTGTACTTGACACAAAATCTTGATGGTAAATAAAACATCTCATTAGCATGAGTTTGTCTAGTAAAATCTGGTTAGTTGTGTTCCAGTCTCTTCAGACTTCTAAATTACTGCTAAGGAAGAGTTAAACATTGCATGAAATAAGCAGGAAAACCGCTGCTGAAATGTTTAATTACCTCAGAGCTCGATCAGGATCTAACTACTGTTTCTGCTGCATATGCTCCACAATAGCACGTTTGAGGGGGCACAGACAGGTTGCCAGTACTGTACCTGCTCAAGGCCAGAGAGAGCACTTATTTTCACCAGTAATTTGAAATGGTAATCTAAGTAAACATGCATTCATTATACCACGACTTATGTCCAAGCACATTACAAGGTAGGCCTGACATGCCTTATAAGAACTGCAACACTATAGCACTGCAGAACTTCATTAGTTCAGTGGACAACTTATATGAAAATAAGCAAACTTATCTATAGAATGTACATTCTATTATTAGTAGTATAGTCAAAATAAACTAATTGACAACAGGATTTCTTAAATCCTCTATAGTGCATATGTTTAACTTCATTATGGACAGAAAAGACAATTGTAAACCAGGGTATTTTTACAAGACTAAAAATCCACTCCTGATGTAGAGCAGACTTTCCTTTTCAAATGCTCTTTAATATTTATTATTATTAGGATCATAATAAATATATAATTCGTATAATTAATTGGATACTTAATTATTGATTAAATGCCCAATAAAATAGAACTGTACAAACAGTTCTCATTTTTGAGCAGTTTTGAAAAATATTTGCTACTAAGTTTAAAGTCAAAATACTAAAAGAACTCATACCACGAAAAGCCAGCTATGAGACAAAGTTCAGTAGATTTTCAAGCTAAACATGGATCTGTTTCATGGTCCTTTTCATCTGTTGAGAAAAATCTCACAAAGTTAATGAGGAACTCATCATCACAGTTGGATTTCTGCTCTTAAACCTAAAGAAAATGCCTTGGCATTAATTTGAAGTAGTCAAAGAAGGTATCTACTCCTTCTGCCAAAACTTCAAACTGCTTAAAACCTGATTAAATTACTTCAAAATTTTCAAATTTTAAACTTACTCTATTTAAACCACAATACTTAAAGCTATTGTTTAAGAAACTACCATGTGAAAGAATCCTGTTCAATGCCTGCTGCTAAGCAACTCTGATTTGACTGCCATGGGTGTACGTTAAACTTATCAATTATGTGCAGAAATTATCTGCATAGTAGCAGTCTCTACAAACAACTTTCAGACAGGCATTTTCATTTGCATATGCCAAATGAGTGTAGAAACATCATTAGCTATGGTACGCTGAAGAAAACAAAATCAAGCGGGTACAAAGTGTTTCAACACCACTGGAGGATGGTCAGCTGCAAGTGAAAAACAGTTCCTGAACAAAAATATCTGTCACTATTGTCTTAGAAGTCTCTAAAAGGCAACAGCCAGTCTTTGTGACACCAACACAGATTACGCTTATGCACCAAGTTTTTGTCATTTACTGTAATTATTGTAAAACATTTGACCAGGGTCATGAAACCAGACAATGTCAATTAGTGTTCTGCATGCAATTCAACTGGATTAAGCCCCAAGGTGGAATGCTGAAGAGATATGAGGGATGCATTATTGCATTACAGAACTTCAAAGTATATAAGCCAAATACCAATTTCAGTGTATGAGATGTCTCAACAGACTGTTATCTCAAAGGAAACTATAGTAAACTTCACACAAATTTAAGTAAAGAAAAATGCAAACAATAGCAGCAAAAATTTAGTATAGATGTGGAGGTGTGTATGCACCCATACACATATAATTTTATAATTATATGCTTATACACCATCCAAGCAGCAGAAGATATAAATTTCCCTTTTAATTCAGTTAGCTGGCAATGCTTTTTGCACGTTACACAAGCATTGATAAACTCAGATAGCACTGAAGCATTAAACAGGAGCATCCTAATGTTCATGTAAGCAGATGTTATCACCTCTTCTCACAGTTAAACCTGATTGTTAGCTCAGAAGATTTGACTGCTACAGGCAGTTGGGACTTTGTTCTCTGTCTTCCTAGAAAAGGCAAGTTTTGCTCCTTCTCATGACAAGAAAGCCATGAAAATGTCAGGTTGGTACCTTCAAGTGAAATCTAGAGCTCTTGTTTCCTCTTTCTCCAGTTTCTCAAATGCTTTTGCCATGGATGCTTTTAAAGCACTGCTGAAAGAATGTTCTGGCTACAGGTGCAGTCTCTACCATGATGCAAAGTTGTTGCACAATAAATCCAAGAGCACCTAATAGTGCATTTTAGCATCTGCATTAATTCCACTGTAAAGATTTTGTTAAGATTAATGTTAGTGTACAAAACACTGAACCCCATTGTGGAATGTGTGTATTTAGCCATACCCTTTTCTGATAGATATATTGAAAATGGGGGGGTTTTAATTAACCTGCACCATAAGGCATTGACAAATCAGCATAGAAGCAAACAATACTGACTCTGCCACATGTTCCAGTTCATAGAAATCAGCAGGAGTTATGTTCTCACTCTGGCTGATTTGAAATTGAGCAGAAAATTATGTTTGATGCCTCATGCACCTTCATAAAGAATGGGTGGAGCAAGTTGCATATCACAGAATCAAAGAATAATCCAGGGTGGAAAAGACCTCTAAGATCATTGGGTCTAACCTTTGACTGATTACCACCATGTCAACTAGGGAAAAATAAAAAATAACACACTTATGATATTTAATTGGTGTAGCATAGCAGAAAAGATGTACAGGCATTGGTATTTCCTTTAAAAAAAGAAATGGCTGTACAATATGATATTGTAAACTGGAAATATAGTGTTGTTTTTTTGTAAGAAATGAAGTATTAATGAACGTCTCTAAAGTGCCTGCACCTATGCTTCCCCAATTGCAGCAGTTTTGTTAGAGAAAGCCATTGCCACCAACTTACAGCTGTATGAAAAGACAAGTAAACATGCTCACATGAAAGGGTATAATAAATGAAGTGTGAATATTTTTTAGAACGCCTTGGGTTCTCTCCACTTCCACTTACCTCACCTATGTACTTCATCTCCCACCAGCACTGACTCAGAAAAATGTGTCCTTCCCCCAAAACAGATGTTATTCTACTTTGAGTTTTACATAAGAAAAATATTTCTCCAAATTATAAAGAACCCTACCCTGATAAACCTATTATCTAATCATTCACAGCTGTAAATCATTATTGATAGCATATTACAAGTTGTATTTCGTGTAAAGACCTTGTATGTCCTTGGGCAGATATTTCATGCCAAAACCTAGATCAGAAAGCTATAGTCAAAATATAGCCTCCATAGGAGGGCACACCATATGTTTCCCTAACTAATTTAAGATACTGCTTAAGAGAATGGTTGTTTTCTTAGGTTACTCTGTGAAAAAAACTCTTTCAGGGAAACCACACTCATGCCTGTTTAATGGCTGCATACATCAAAATTGTTTATAAATGGCTTCTTTACATGCTATTTTTTAAAATTTATTTTCAGTGTGCATAATTGGACAACCATGACAAGAAGAATCTCTGTTTGCATGCAAAGAGTACATAGGGGTGAAAACCAGAATACAATGGAAACATGTGAAGCTGCAACTTATTTTTCTTGCATTCAGTTATTCAGTTCAACCATAACTTTTTCTTTTTAATCTTTGGTAAATTTAGTAAGAGATTTAACTACCTCACAGCTTCATTTGAGATATTTCCCCTGCACAAGTGTTCACATAAATTCCCATGTCTTTCATCACTTCTTCTCTTTTTCTGATCAATGTGCAAACACCCACACAGTTCTCCTCTCTTCTGCAAAATAACTTAGCAATTCTTCTCAGATCTGAAATAAAAGAAAGATTCCCATTTCTGTCCATGATTTCTACACACAAATATCTGCTACCAGCTGTCTATGCAGTAAGGGCAGAACAGGTAGATTTAAAAAGACCAAAGTTAGGGTCTGAGCTCCTTTAAATGATGGAACTTGCCTTATGACAATGGAAGTGCTAATGGTATTGTGGCCACTGCTGCTGAATTCTGATACCTGTTTTCTCCTTTCATTGTGCTGCTATCCTGTATTAGCAAGTTAAGCAGAGCTAAGACTTTTTTTGTAAAATAATAAATCTCACAAAATTATTCATGCAAGTTTGAAGTATTTCCAAGTTTTTCATCCCGTGCACTTTTCCATTTGGGCCACTAAACTCTCATGCAAAGTACAGTAACGTAAGAAACAGATCATAATCCCATATTTTACTGTACTGGATAATCATGAATAACAAATGGATAAAAATTTAACCAACAACATTTCTTTTTATAACTTCTCCCTTTATCCATTTTCTCAATATACCTAAATCTATTTCTGACAGGTCTGATGAGTCTTTAAGTTCTGTATGAATTCAAGCCAAGGGGTTGGGATTTAGTGCATGCTGGACTTAGAGACGTTTCTTCCTTTGGAAGAGCAGAAGGCCTTAAATGAGATTGAGTATCTGAAGATGTTAGGAGGAAAAGCGTGTAAAGTAAAGAAGCTGTGGTGAGAAAACTTCCCAGAAGAGGGAGATAAACTTTTCAGTGTGTTTTACCTTGCAGACAAGATGAGTATAGGCAAGGTATAGGACAGGAATACACATTTTCTCAAGTTGCCATGTCATTTGGAGTTTCCATAATAATTATGACTTGAACAAGGTGATTCTTCTGTAATGAAATTCCCATCTGAAGCCTAATTGTGGAGTTTCATCACAATTCTGACTTTTATTGGTAACTGTCACAGATATTTTGACTTATTTTGGACTAATTTAAAGATTATCTAAAGTGTAGGAAGCAGCTACCTTCTCTGAGAGCTGTAAAAATTTATTGGGAGTGAGATTCTTATCGATTTCATTTTTCATATCTGAAAGAAGACTGAGATGTGATTGTATTGTCTTCTATAACTACCTCAATGTTACCTATTAAAATACCAACTACTAAACAGATGTTTAATTTGGAAAGGAAAAACAGAAGGAATGAATGGCTCGAAAATTGGCTACATGAATGCAAGGCCCTGCATAATTCAGAAGGAAAGTAAGAGAGTATATTACTAATATAAACAGTTTATAAACAATAAATAAACAATTTATTCTATCTGTGGCTGTATCTACTTTTGATTTTGCTTGTGGTTTTGATGCCCTTTTTTTAAAAGTGGTGAGTACACAAAATCCAGAATGATACAGCTTGCAGAGAATTAGGCCCTTATGTTAATAGTGTTGAGTGAGATTAAGAAGCTGCATAAACAATGTGTGTAAGTAAAGCAGTAAAGCATGGAAGCTGGCAAATAACTGAGTAGTTAAAAAAGTAAGCTCAATAGGAATATTTCGGAGGACTGGATTAGACCTGCAATGGCAAAGCTACGTAAATGACCAGGAAGTCATATAAAAAAATGGGTTCTATGTCTGAAAACAAGAATTTAGTGTGAAAAATTGGATAATAGGAGTCTGAATTTACAAGGGTAAAGAGACTTGGAAGGATTCCCAGGATAGAAAAAGCTTCTTCTAAATTGTTCCAAGACAACTTTTTATCTGTGTATGAGTTTCTAAACTCTCACACTTCAAGGAACCAGAAAAAAAGTTGGGTTATCTTTTTGGTATATAAGATGTATTTTATTTTTCTGTGGCGTAAGGCCATGCAAGTCAGTTGGAAGATCTAAACAGAATTAAGATTTCATGCTAGTTTTCATATATTTCTATCTTGTGGTTAGATTTTGTCACTGTTTTGGTTTGAGATTTTTTTAAAGTACGTTTCTGGCAGGAACAAGTCTATTACCTTCTAATCATGTCTGACCTTTTCTATTTCTGTTCTATAAAAAGGTTAATCAAGATTGTTAATGATAGAAGAGGTCACCAGAAAATGGCATAAGGAAAAAAAATATTAATAATTTGGCCCCTTCATTTGTGTGGCTTAAAAATTCACAATTTAAGTTCTATCATATTATGTGAAGAGTTTTCTTAATTTTTGACTTCTTCCTCTGCTTTTGCTAGGTTTCTCTGTACAGTTTTTCCACATGCACTTATGCATGCTGAAATGGCTATGGATGTGGACACATAATCTAACAAGATTAATTTAAAAAAAATTAGCAATTAAGCTTCATTTTTATTACAAAAAGATATCCCACATGTGGCAAGTAAACTTCAAATTTCCATACTAGATAGGACTCAAAAGTACATTTGAAACTTTAGCTAAATCGTTAATTTCAAACACCTTCAAAACATAACCTAATGTGATCTGAAGTAATCTCCATAACTTTACATGCCTTTTCCCTTTCTGGGTCTTGATTCCAAATAGTTTAATTTCTAAATTTTTACAATTAGTTATAGAGGAATTTTCCATTTGTTTTAGTAAGTCAACTGAATCTAAACCAAGCTTTTTAAAGTTAATGTGACAAACACCAGCTCCATTTTAAGTTCATCCCCTGTTCAGGTTCTGAGTACATATGAAATTGGATGCATGTTCTCCTGTGTGTCTGTATTGCTCCAGAAGAAAATTCTCAGTGTGCTCAGGAGGGAGGTGTAGGATACTCCTACAGTGGTCTGAGCTGTGGATTTAGAACTGCAAAGGCGCTTCAGAATACATGTGTCCCATAATATGTATTTACCTTTTGCCTAGCATGTATATTGATCTTTATTGGTTTATAATTCTGTTTATAGTCATAAAATGGAGAGAAAACAGAAATATTTGCTTCAAGTACAATTTTAGAACACAGCAAATTACTTTAGGTGTTAAAAACCACTTGTGAGCTAAATGCTGTGAATAAGCTAAAAGCCATCAAATATTACAATGCAAAAATACTGGAAATATTGCAAATATTGCAAATATTGCAATACTATACATGACATGGTATATCCTGTAAATTTCAGAAGAACTCTGAATTATTTTGTAAGCCTTTGAAGCAGGAGGGGGAGAAGGTGAGGGAAGGGAAGGATCAAGTCTTTTGCTCTGATTGTGATCCCAAAACTGATTATACAATTTACAGGGCAGCTGATGGATACAATTGGATTCAGTCCTTAGACCATAAGGAAGTACCAAATCCCCTGAAAAATGCATAAACCTCCAAGCTAAGGAATCACAGCTCTCCTATGATCTCTTCTAAATTGTGCGTTCCTGTCTGCACAATAGCCAAGGGTCTTGGAAAAGATGACATTAAAAAATCCACTACAAGTTCCAAGTATTTTCCCCACTGAAAACAAAGTTGTAATTGGAGTCACCGGGGTTATGTAAGAAGTGATTTCAGCCTGTTCTCATATAGATAAGCATTTTTGCACCTTGTATGACCTTGATTGTCTGACAACTGAATAGATATTGCAGTAAGTTTCTGTTCATTTGAAACAATTATGTACAGATGTTTTTAAAGGATAAGAAATCTGATCAGAAGGTACTTGAAATCCAGGAAAAGATAAATATAATATATGAAATAAACAAGTGCAACTGACACTGCTTGGACCTTTAATTGATGTATTGTGCTGACAGCAGTACTGAGCATTTAAATGTTTTGCTCAAGATCGTGGAAACTTTAACTCCTGGGAAGCTTAGCCATGGGAATTACTGCATGGGGTTTCTCATAGTAATTTTTGTTTCAAAACTATATTGAAAATGAGTGGAGTAATTCAAAATAAATACAATCCAGCCATAAGCCTAGATTTTGATCTGAACCTTTCTTTAGGTTCAGGGAAGTTGAGATAGTGTTTATAAAAGCTTTTGTCATTTGTGGTCTGTTCTCTGAAGGAAATGAGATCATAGTTTGTTCCCTTCTCTTTCTCTGTGTCTGTCTGTCAACTTTCACCTCTGTGTGACAGAGTTTGTCTGTTGGCCAAATAGACTACTTTGACAGAGACAGAGGTCCTTCACATATTTATTTCACAGAAATTATTGTCAAAATGAAAAAAAAAAATATTTGCTTTGTGATATAGCTCAATTTTCATGAAATAGTACAGAGTTTAAACTGGGAAACATCACCTGGAATGTCGGTGAAAGCATGGAATAAGCACTAAGTGGATCTTATGCTATACCAGGTACCAATACAATCCAAATACAAGATACCAGACTTCAATGATTCTACTGTTTATGGTATTATTTGTTATATTTCTGGTTACAGTAGTAACTAGGTAGAAAATTCCATTATTTAATATTAATTTTAATTTAAACTTCTTGTGAACTGCAGGGAAAGTGAAATTAGTCTCTTCTACTGCTGTATAGTCTTACTTCTCTATAAAGTCCTTATTGTATCCTAGCCCTCACAGTTTTTATCACAATTTACCTGAGCCATCCCTTGCCCTGTCTTTGTCTGAGAGCATATTTAATTATCATGCTATCCATGAAAAATTCTAGACATACACTGCTGTTTCAAATGCTTCCATCATTTCTTTGTGGTGTCAACAACTAGAACCATACCTTTTGAAACATCTGGTCCTTTCTTGAGCTTTCAGTTTTCTTTAATCTTTATTTCAGTCTGGAAACTTTTCAGACATGTCCATTCTCTCTCTGTTGATAAAGTCTCAAACCTGCTAAGTTGAATTAAATGTATTTAATTTTACAGAAATCCTATGTGTTAAGTAAGTTTCTAAAGTAACAGTTCAAAGAAACACTTGTAAAGGTAGACATCTATTTACTGAAAGTGAAAAGCAAAGAAAACACATCTTGATCTGAGGGCTGAGTTCACTGTGAAGAAAATGGCATATTTTCTTCCTTTTTGGAAGGAAAAGGAAAAGGCCTTTCCTTCCAAGGCCTAACACTAGGAAAACTACAACTTCTGTACTGATGATATAATATTTTTTCTTTTTGTTTGGTGGAGAGGGGGAGTTACAAGGATAGTCAAGGTGTTTATACATTCTCTTTTGTGCCATTTCCCTCTCCATCATACCTTCAAAAACTCCAACAGAGGCCAGTGAGTCAGGCAGCAGCAACACTGAATTAGATTGAGCACAATATTACATGAACAAACAAACCCCCAGATGAGTCTATTCAAAAAAATAATTATCTGTGTGGTTGTGCAAATAATACATCTGTTCAAAGTTTACACCAACTTGCACTTCTAAAGAATCAACCAAGAAAAATACTTGAAAGTATTTTTCTAACAACGAGACTCATTCTATGTCATTAAAACCTTTCCTAGGGAAACTGAGGCAAGGGAGTTTGACAGTTTCACATTAATCATCCTTTTATTTCACGTAGGGGAAATAGAGTTTCTTTCTGTTAATTCATTTTATTGCATGGCTCTTTTGCTGTCTGCTCCCAGTTATAATTTATTCTTTAAGTCCTGTGGGAGTCAGGCTTGAAATTTTACTAGTTCTTTTTATAGCTTACATTTTCACAGAAAAGTTTCCTCTTGCCATTCTACTCAGCAAATTATTTTTATTAGTTTAAATGAAAGGTTAGATCTTATGTATTTATGAAGTTTTTTCTTCAAAATTACAAAAAAGTAAATCCTAACTACTAAATTGTGATATGTGCATTGCAATACTTAGAATGTTTTAAAATTCTCTCCTATGTCTGTTTTCCTCACATCTTTTATGAACAGAGGTAGCTAAAATGTCATTTGAAGCTTAAGAGACATGGGCTGATATTCCAGCCCTTCTGCCATCAAACCTCACTGAAGAAAGTGGGAGCTTTCTTAAATTTTGATGGGGACGTTATTCAAAATTTTCAAGGTGAAGTGAAGGAGAAAATAATTGTTTAACTTCAAGAATGACAACAACAAAAAATGTTGTGCTTCAAAATTTCTATTTGGTTGTGAAAATTGGTGTTGTGGTGCATATAGAAATTTATATTTATTACTCTGCATATGATTACTATGTGGTGAATTTTGTATGGCATTCAAACATTTTGGTGTACTTTGAATAAAATATTGAACTTTTTGTGCAAGTGGCAATGATAAAAAATAATTGAGACCAGAAGTACCAATATCAGACAAGAGAGTTGGGGCTAAAATGGGTGGTTCAGACATTAATCTGTTTGCCTGTCATTACTTATAGGCATTGCAATCATGAAGTGAACGGTTCTTTATTGCATCCATTGTTTTAGGCCTCTTAGCTTTAAGAAAAAACTGTAAAAATAATTAAAGTTTCCTGGTCACGAGGCTTATTTCCTGACCCATTGTCTATAAGTACTCAGGAAATCACTTGGCGTTAGTCACTGCAAAGGCCATAGGTAATTGCTGCAGCTTTATCACTTCCTGAGCTAATGCATGTAGGAAACGGACATGAAAACAATAAAATTTTCAGTTAGGCTTCATTTGCCATTTAAAAATAAAAAAAAAACTAGCAAGGGTTTAACACTTGACTGTTACCTCAGTCTTGGAACGATCTTGAAGAAGGGGAAATTGGCAACCAGAAATATTGGTCAGTACTTGTTTTTTAGAGCATTGTATACAAGCTAACTGGCCCTGAGTACCAACTTTGACAACTGCTCTTTTATTCCCAAATATATATTGTAATATCTTAGTAAAATTTTCTTCACTAGAATTTGTGACATAGTAAACAGACTGTCAGACTACAGCTTCATATGTAATCCAAATATAATTAAGTATCCTTACTCACAAATAATAATTTTCTATTGTATGAAAAAATGTAAAACTTACTTTTATCTTTCCAATATTTCAATGGAGCTGAACTATACATTCAGACAATTGTTTTACTAGCAACAGCATTTGAAAGTGAACATAAATGATAAATATATATGACTGAACCTGAATTAAAAAAAAAAAATTGCATTTTAGAAACAAAGCAGTTTACTACTTTTTTCCTTTTCATCTAAAAATACTGAACTAGAGCAAAGAAAAGAATACATATTCTTTGCTCTAGTTCAGTTTCAAACTCCTGAATGAAAGACTGTTATTCACTGTGGATTCATTTACTGAAAATTGTTCTTTGATTTAACCATGTTTTGTTTTACACTCTAAATACACATTTGTATATGTTTGTACTTTGAGTAATTTATATTCCTGAAAGGAATATAGAAACTTTCCAAGGCACTTCCTTTGCAGATCCATCTGAACCTACTGAATGCATCTTTAAGTATGTACTGACAGCCTATGAAGAAGAATTTATATGCAGTGCAAAGTGTATTGTATTAGCTTTATTTTCATATGTATAAAAATAGTGCTAAGTAACACCCACATAGTTTTTTTTAAATATTTGAAGTGTGAAGTTAAGCATGAAATTAATTTAAAAAGTAGAAAAATGAGGAGATTTTAGTTCTTTTCTGTGATCCAACTTCACTTCAACGGAAAATTTCAGATCATACAAAAATGTAGTTTTATTGATCATTGCCAACAATTAAATATTTTATTTCATAAGTCTTGTATCTAAAATAATTTGTTTCTCTAGTGTATATTCTTTTACAAGATGATGTTTTATTTCTGACATTTAAATTAGGGTTGCATCGGTTCTAGATATTAACAACATGAATTTACAAGACATTTTGGGGAAATGAATAAGCAAAAACATTAGTCATCATGTACTAATTAGAAAGGATTTAAATGCTTGTGGTTAGCATTTAATGTGGCATTGAATGTTCCACATCAGTTCTCTTATTAGCTCTTGTGTAAGTGTCTAATATCTCTCATTGAAAAAAGAAATAAATCTGCATAATTTTATTATTTTCCAGCATGGAGAAACTGGCCCAGATAGACCTGTCTGCTCTTGTCTGTGCCTTAAAGAATCAGTACAATTTTCCCACACACTCTAAGGACCTGAAAATACTGCAGTTAAATTCACACTGTGAAAACACTCAATTTTCTGGAAACCAGATCTTATACTTGATCCTGAATAAGACGTTTTCAATTCCTTCTTGTTCTTAAGTAAGATCTTTCCAATTCTTTCTTGTTCACAAAGTTACATAATCTTTTTCCCTTCACACAGATTAACAATTTTAACACTGATTAGAGTGGGCAAAAGAAGCATAGTGTTTCAGTTGATTTTTTTCTTTTTCTTTAATAACTTATTGCCTTTTATAAGATTTTTAAATTTATGTAATTCCATTCTAGAGAAGCTTTGCAATAATGAAAACTGAAGCCTATAAAAGAGTTCTAGGGTAAAGAATTAAAGTAAACCTAGGAGATTCTTCATTCAGATACTGAAAAATACATACTTCTAGCTGAACTTAGGACAGACTGGTCATCAGGTGCACTGTGGCTTTGCTACAAAAATCTGCATTAAGAAACTGTCTGTATTCATACCCATGACTCAAAAGTTTAGGGAACATTCAGTATATCGATACAAAAATTAGATAAAAAATAACAGACATCTAGTTTGAAAGGAACAGCTCAGAGGGTTTTTTATAGCTCTAAAAATTACATTTTATTACAAAGCATATGTACAAGGGATCTAAACTGGTATCTAAAACTCCTTGTGCTCTCACTTTCTCATTTACATTTGCAATAGCAATATCAACTAATTTGTGAAAAAGTAAGACAGTTATGGCTTATATTGTTAGTACAGTCTTGGAGGATTTATGAATTTACAAATAGTAAGGATCTGTGAGAAACTTTTGTCAATTGTCACATACATTTAATAAATATGAATAAAATGGTGCTTGTTTCCTTTGCAAATTTATCTAGAAACAAACAAATGGACTAAGGATGAAAGAAGATAATGGAGTCAGTGTGGTGATGGAGCTCATGATACGGTAAAAATCACAAAAAATGGTCATTCTTCTTCAATTCCAAGAATGCAGTGGATGTGGGGATGTGGGGGGAAAAAAGGATACTGTGTCTTTCAGTTCTTCCTAATCACCTCCTTGACCTAAAACCCTTCTCTTATTTCAGGTCAGGGCCTCTAAATAGCTGTTAAGCATGCCATGTTGGCTTTCCAAAGCTGGGTGGAAGGATAAGACTAAGAGGCTAGAATATAAACAGAGAGCTTCTGAGTTTGGTGTAAGGTGACTGTCAAATCAGTGAGTCATTATATACCACACACTCCTTCAACTCCAGACCAGAGCAAAGGATTGATATTGAAGTTCAGATCTCTTTCATCTCTGATAGAGAAGATGTGTGCTAGTGTGTTTACAAACAGTCCTATTGGTGAAGGTACGAGTGTTTACATCTTTGAAATGGGTCTTAATGTCTCTGGTAACTTCAGGCAGCAGGTTTGTACAGAGTGCAGACTGCCTGGCTCCTAAACAGACAAGTGGGTTTCTGCACAAGCTTGAGTTTCTGAACTTTGGGGTAAAACAGTAAGTTCAAGGGGCCATGTGTGCTAGGTGGTTTGGGAAAGCTGTACCTTCCCTGTACCTCAGCAATGGGGAAAGGAAGAGGGCAAGGTGCAGCCAGGAGTTTGGGATAAATGGAGGCTGCGCCCTGCAAAACCTCGAGGGACAAAACCCTGTGGGCCTGTGCCCGAATGGACTCTTTCCCTCTATTCGAATAAAGTTGCAGGACTCCTCTGTCTTCTTTATGGGCACTGACTTTTCATAGCATGATTTTCTGTACATCTCTTATTCAAAAAGAAAACATATACTAGTGTACTTTATACACAACATCCTTTGAGAAGCAGATCTGATCCCTTGCTTTCAGTTAGTAGCAACTTACCCCATAGTAATTCCACAAAATATTGTGTAGCAGCTCTCTTTGGAGGAAAGTGTTTTGTAGAGTGAGAAAAGGAGGAAGAGATTATGGTTTGTGATAATTACTACCATTCTCAGGATGTTCATAAATGCATACTTAAACATTTATACAAGAAGATAGGCTTTGAAAATACAGCAATATAAAATAGTCTTCCAGATGCATTAAGGAAAATTATAAAGGAAAACAACTGTTCCTTGATAAGCTGACAGAAATAATTTCAGTTTTACATTGGAGAACAAAAACTGAAAGCAAATGTTGCAGCTATAGGGGTTCTGCCAAAACAAAGCTGCCACATACATTAAAAGTAAGCCTCAATATAAGGGAAAGTAATTTTTCATACTTGTGTAAAATTATGGCTCAGTCTTTAATTGCAAAGATTTTCTGAATTGAAGGTGCTGAGAAAAATATTCCAGGTTAATGTTGCATGCTTCTTACTGGTGTTTAGATTACATCTTGCTGGCCACATTTGTTTCATGTGATTCACTTGAACTAAAATACAGAATGTGGCTGAACTGAAATGATACAACACATACAAAAGGTAGGACTCTATGTCCATTTTGGTTTTTTTCTGCAACACTTAAAATCACTGATAAGCTTTAAAAGCAGATTTTTTTTAATACATTAAAATTTATGAAGGTATGTTGAAGTGAATACACTGAGCATGACAAGCTATTTGACCTGCATGTGTTTTCTTCATATTAGTCTACCCTTCTTTCTCAGCTCTTAACCTCAAGCAACCTTAGGAAGGAACTTCAGTATTTCGTCATCAAGGTCATGGCATTGCACTATGAACAGTGATGCTATTGGTGTGAAATGTAACCAAAGAGTTTTGCAAGCATAATCTTGTGTTTCCATTGGCATATTAAGACCACTAGCACTTGTAAACTTCAAAGGCCAAAGCACTCAACACTCAGCACCTTAATTGTCTTTCTTCCTCCCAGGTAAGACTTCTCAATTCATTATTTTCTGTTATTTTCCTTTCTGAACAATTTTTTGGTTATTTTTATTATTTTCATTTCTGCAGCTGTCAAAAAATCACCCGTCATATTTCTGAGCTGATGATACTGGTGTGTACGTGTACAGGTTGCTTTGGCCAAAGAATTCTGAAAGAATTTACAATTAATATGGAACTTAATCAACACATTTACAATGGACATTTTCAAATGCCCAAACAATTGAAATGAATAATTAAGCCACCTAACAATTCTAGATTTTTTTTTCTTAATAGTTAGCTTGGGAATAAATATAATGAATGATAAAATAAACTTCTATAAAATTGTTTTAAATAATTTTTTATAAAAATCTGTTACCAAAGCTTCAGTTATTTTAAAGGAACTCAAACGTAATTCTATTCTATTAAGCTTCATTGCACCTAGATGAAATAAAAAGCAGTTACACCTTGGGTTAAAATATTTGACACATTCCAACTGGTCATGTGCTTCTTCATTTCTCACATCCTTCCTTTCTACTTCCCCTTTCTCTTATCATTTTTGTCAGAAGCTAATTAGGATGATCACAAGAGGAAATGGCAAGGTTTTCCAAAGTGATTGATTTGCCTTTTTCTTTTATGAGAAGCTTCAGCTTTCTATCAGATCAATTAGTTAATTGGCATCACTCCTCTAACACAGCTCACTTACTAAAAAGCTCTCATCTTAAATAAACTGTCACAATCCTTCATTTTAGTTTGAAAGCTGGAGGCTCATAATTGGCCTCTGATTCTTTTTCTTTGAACATTCTTATCTGGGGATCAAACTGCATGTAATGCAATCTTCTCCCACATGAACAAGAATGTTACCAAAATAAACCTGCTCTGTTGTCCCTCTCCTTCCTCACTTTCCTTGCCATAGTCATAACTGAAAAAGCATATTATTTAAAACAAAGCAAGAAAAAGAAAGCAGGCAGAAGCCCTCAATTAAGTTTAGCAAAATTGAAAGGGAATTTTATATTCATATGGTATTTTAACTTCTATGTTGTTATTGAATCTTGTATTTGATTACATTGCAGTTGTGCTATTAATAATCCCCTATATAAATATACAATATTGTACTAGCAGAGAAGTATGAAGGTGGTTACAAGCAGGTCACACAGTTAAAAAAAAAAACCAAAACAAACAGATATGATGTAGCTTAGTGCCTTTTAGAACTGGTCACCCATATACTTTTACAAGCTATTTCAGATATATTTTTACTTAAACATCTCCTTTACTATCCTATTTCTTAGCAAAACTCCCAATAACAAAATATTCTAAAAGGAAATAAGGACTGAATAGTTAAATATCCAATCGTTTTATGTTGGAGTATTAGTGCAGCTGTGATCAATATACTTTATTTACTTACAGACAGTACACATTTTCACATGTATTTTCTAGGCATTTTCTTTTCCTGTGTGCATGCTATTAGGTCTGCTATGCAGGGCTACTCCGTAAGTTATAAGAATGACATTTTGCAGATGTGAACAAGGCAAATATGTGACATTACTGTGAGGGACAAGCTTTGCACAAGGGAGTGCCATTTCTCTCCATAACAATGGGGTAGCTACCAGATGTCTCCTAGGTCTGGAGCTGACCTTTGAGACTAAAAGACAATAGACAACTTAAAACCAGCTGTTCTTGGGGAGAAGTAACTCCTGTGTCTTAAAGTTAAGGAAAAACATTTAAAATGAGCACTGTTTATTGTAGTGGTCTGCTTTAAAATTACTATAAAATTTTACATTTCAAAGCAAGAACCCTATTAAACACAAAAAGAGGACCTTCCAACCCTCAGGCAGGCACTCAGTCCCAAGTTCTTTATTAATAGTAATATTGAAAATTGAAAAATATACATCCAGGAACCTTTTCACTCATCACGGAAAGAGAACTGTTTCCAAAATCAAATGTGGCAGCTGTTTAGCAGTACATGACAACACTAAACAAATGTTTAGACAAGAGGAATCAAAAATACACAAAAATTTACGCTTTGGTAGGATCCATTTACAGAAAGGGATGCAGGAAAATATTGTTTCTAAATGTTTAACATGTTTTTCAGACATCAGGCTTCAGCTGCTGAAATATACCAGCATCTCACTGATTAATAATAGGCTGGATTCCAATATTTTGATATAATTTAAACTTAATCCTTAATCCTGCATCCTTAATTTATCAATAACAAATGGAGAAGTATTTGTGAACCAAATATATCTGTAAGTATTGTCTCCAAAGGCCTTAGATCAGTAATAAATATTTTCCATTGTGTTCAGGATGTCAGGTTTGTCATTGCAGTCATTGCTGTTTTGCCATTAGTTTGAACAGAGGGTAAGCAAAAGGTTT
Organism: Leptocoma aspasia; assembly: GCA_013399835.1. Lineage (NCBI taxonomy): Eukaryota > Metazoa > Chordata > Aves > Passeriformes > Nectariniidae > Leptocoma > Leptocoma aspasia. The sequence goes on from VXAX01000824.1 coordinate 1,267,165, forward strand.
GTAGTGGTCTACAGCTGTGTCAGCAATCATATTTGTGGGCATCAAGGACTGTGCCTTTGGATTGTCAAAAACATGGATTTCGGAAGGAATTGGAACACAATATTCTTTCTTATTTTACTTATATTCTTTTACTCATGGTTATTGCTCCCAGGAACAAAAAAAAAAAGAAGGGAGGGGGAAAAAAGAAAAAATAAAGTAACGGAACTTTTTGGTTTAGAGTGTAAAACGACCTGTATTGAGGATAAGGAAGGAATGATGATGGTTTTCACTGACAAGGTGCTTCAGAAGTAGACAGTGTTTGTAGGGTAAAGGTGTTCATTGTTGGCTAATGATACTTTTAATTGGATATAGCTAGATCTAGATTTGTTTAGTAATTCAAGATGTTAATTTATTTGCCAGTAAAGTGTAGAGACTGTTAAAATATCAAGAGTGTTGCAAGTGAGATTGTACGAGAATGAAATGAAATGCATTTAAGGAAGTAAGCTTAAAGTATTGAAGGGTGAAGGCTTTAATACTGAAAACAGAAACTCTGGGGAAGAAACTTGTATGAGTAAACCTCAACATAGCACTGCCCTCTTCATGTTTAGCCATGTAGATCTTTCATTTACTTTTGACAAAGTGAGAAGGTAAGAACAAAGTCATGTCACAGGTGTCAACATTCATATTTGACACAAGCAAACTCAAGAAAATAGTAACTTGGATATTTATGCAATGGAATGAGACAATAACAAGTAATTTTAATTAAGATTTTAAGCATTCCAATTGTATAATGATATATAATATGCTGTTCAAGCAGCCAAAAAAAACCCTCATTTTGATTCAGGAAGGGCACTGGCTTCTGTGAATGCTTTGAACATGAGGGCAGTCAATTACTCAAAGCTGTATATATCTAGTAAATTTGTGACAAACTATTCTGTAGTGTCCTTCTAAATATTGAAAAACACTCCTGTTGAGGCAGATAATTCAGCTGTAAGCCAGCTTGCATCCATAAAAATAACAAAAAAGAAATTCTTACATACTGTAAATACTGGTTTATTGAAATGATCTTTAAACACATTTGCAATAGATGCAGTATTATTAATTATTCTGTATTCTTAATGGGCTACTCTTCAAATCTTTCATAATATTATTATCAGTTTAATCAGTTTGCATTGCTAACAACCTCAAAAGCTCTTACTTTGTAAAGTAATTTTGGAAAATGAAAATAAGACTGCACGAACTATTCTAAAATAAAACAAGTCTATGTGGATGCAATAATTTTAATTTTTTCCCTCTCATTAAAATGAAAATTACACATACCTCCCATGCTACTGCAGCATTTCAATAGCAATATTATCATTTTGCCTAGACAAGAAAAAAACACCCCAAAGATTCATGCTAATGACAGAAATTATGTATGAAAGAAGCATATGCCAATAGTATATAGTATTTGGTTTTACTGGGATACATGTCAGGAAAGCAGTGGATTTTGTATGAACTTACAGTGAGATGAGCACTACCCATGTGTTTTTTGGATTACATTTTTCAAAGCTGTTCAGTATATGTGTTTATTTTCCTAGTCTTGAGAAAATTCTGCTCATGGCACACAATGGTTAAGAATAACTCACTAGGCATAAGACACTCACTAGGTCTGATAAATGATTGATGCTACTGAGGATTGTTTCAGGATTGTGGTTTCTATCTGGGCCAATGCACGAGGGACCATCAGAACAGTTGTAACTTGACTTGAGTGCCCAGGTGGAGATAAGGCTGTAACAGAATCATTTTGTCATCATGCTTGGACATGGAGGTTGGATCTTGTCCAACACTATAATACTTTCAACCACTGCCAGCTCCAAGTGACATAGTAAGCCTGGAGCAAATCACAGGAGAGAAAAATTATTTTCTGGCCTTTAGTTTTGGCACTCTTTTCCCCCAGTTTGCATTTTTCTTGAAACCTGAATTCTCTTCCACCCTACAAATGTTATTACGTGGACAAAATACACATGGCCACTCTAACATAATGAGCTAATTTGTGTCATTTATAAGAAGGAGGTATGCTTGTTAAATCAAATATCCACATATCCAAATGGTTGCAGAGTGTAATAAAGAGGAACCAATATGGTTTTGTTAGAGATGGCAGGATTTGTTCTGGTCTCAAAAGCTGGGCAACATTGCTTGCAGTTCAGGCATAGACAGAAATTAATTAAAGTGTACATTTTCCAGTAGTCTGCAAACACAGGGATGTGCTTCTTGGGCTAGGAAATATGATAGTTGTAGGCAGCAGATATTTCGGGTGAACAATGGCAGGACATGACTGTTTTACTATCAAAAGAACTGGCTTAAGTACCTGGCTTTCTGACCAGAACACACATGCAGTGTTAAAGACCGTAACAGTCAGTTTCCAAAGGTTGCTGCTCCATAAGTGTCAAATTTGACATGTTTGTCATATAGACATGTTTGTCATATAGACAAACATGTCAACCTGCTTCAAAACATTTGCACCACTATTGAAAATTAAAATTAAATTCACTTTTTAATTAACAGGTGGTATGTTATTAATATATTTTTAACTTGCTTAGGAAACAATAAAATTGTTCACAACTCAACAGCATATATAAATGTCCCCCCTCATCTCATTTTTGCTTCTAGCTTTTAGGCATAGTTAAAATGGCTACAGTTTTATTCTTTTTTTCTATCAATTTTTTTTAAAGCAAAATACAAGCCACAATGTTTTGTGAAAGGCAATTGTTTTTTTGAGAAATATTAAATTATTTAATTTCCTAAAGAAGAAAATCTCAAGGTTGAGCATGAAAATAATAAAGCTTACTTATGTTTCTGCTGCTTAGTCCTCACTAATTTTCAGTGTCTTTTAAACGATAAATATTTTTAAATAGAGTGCTTAATGGAAGGCTAAATCTTTGCTGAGTATCTAAACTGCTTTCAGATAGGAAGGAGCAATTGTGTGTGGTTTGTTTAACTTTCTTCATGAGAAGGCCTAATTAATTAAACTCCATTATTTAAATGGTTGCTTTTCCTTATTCTTTTAGGTAGAAACATTCGTTTTGAAAGTACTTGTCTACATTTCCAAACTACAGAACTAAAGTTAACATCTATATGTTATAGATGTAAAACCAAAGTTAAGAATCTAATTGGCTTCCCAAGTTCACACAGACTTTGGGCAGAATTGCCCAAGTCCAAGATTAATGCTCCATTCACCAAAGGTATTCTGACCTTTGTCAAAGCATTTAATGAAGAAAAGCTGTCCAACCATGAGCTACATAGCAGGTGAAAGGAAAAAGAAAAGGATGTCCAGACTGGAAAGTGTGAGGCTGACAAATTTTGTATTAAAAAATTTGAAATATTTAAGCCAATATTCTTGTATTAGCCTTCAACTACAACATGGATTTGAAATCAATACAATGAAGAATGTATGTTGTCGTTCCCATTGGACCAAACCATTTATATGTCTCATGGAATTTTAGCTGATAAGATCTGTAAAGACCTAGGATGTGTGGAATAATTTGAAAGCCTGCAGTAATCCAAACTTGAAAGTATAGAGGAACAGATAATGAAAAGAAAGGGCTGGGATGTATTGATCAGTATGATATTAAAATGGTTTAACTTTTTGTAACATATATTTTATTAAATACATTTGAAAATTTCAATTAATATGGTACTTTTAGAGTTTAATTTTATAAAAAAAAAATATAAAAACATTACTTTTCTTCTGTAAAGGAGAAAAAAGTTAGTTTAGCTACATGAAGATGCAAATCCCACAACCATGTAAGAAAAATGCTTAGAGAAAATACAACCATAGCAAACAGCCACTACTTTTGTGCAATTCACCTGCCAGAGCTCTTACAAGGCTAACAACAGCAGTTTTAAATCTTCAAAGACACTTCTTCCTTAAACATGCTTATTATACTCTAGCCAAGGACCAAGCAACTAATCAGGAGAGCAGGTAGCTGTTATTTCTGTGACTTTTCTTGAAATTATAGAAAGCAATTTCATTCTGGAGAAAAAAAATCTCAACTGGATCTGAGCACAATTAAATCACAGTTCTATACCTGGAGTTAGGTCATGACCTAGCCATGGGGGTGAAGAAATGACAAAAAGATCACAGAGACCCCCAAGATGCAAATGATCCAAGAGGCACAAAAGTGAAAAGGTTGAAAATAGACTTTTTCTGCTACTCTTTCCACTGCCTACATTTTTCCTTTTGTTCACAATCATTGTGCAGTACTAAATAAAGAGCATTGCCTAGACTGGTTTACTTCTCTAAACAAGAACTTTGTAAACTCTTTCCAGAAGCCTGCATATTTCATTTTTGCTTCCCTTACGGTCCACAGCTGAATTATGTAGAGAAGATTGAAAAATATAGCTTGGAATTATTCATGATAGAAAATATATCTAGAAAAGAAAATTCCTTGACTTTGGTTTTTTTTTTATTTTTCTTATAGATACCTCATCTTCTTTTTCTCTCTTTTTTTTTTTTTGCTACAGTCCAAATAATACAAGGATAAACTGGATTCTGCTATCATTCTTTCATCATCAACAGAATAATAATTTGCATTCTAATTGCAAGTGTTTTATTATTCATGACCAATCAGAAAGAACACTGACTATTTTCAAAACCTCAATTAAATTTCAAGGCTCACAGTGTGAAAGGGATGGATGTGGGAGTGTGGAACAGTCATGATTTGTCTCTGAAAACCATGAGCAAATTTGATTGCAGAGACAGAAAGAATCCCCACAGGACCATTTTATAAAGCATTTTCCCAGATTCTTTTGTGCTGTCAGTCTCCGGATTAGAGAAATAACCCCACTGCTCTCTACCACAAAACTTCTCAGATCAAAGCTGAATTAAAGTTAACTTTTAATGGAACTTCAAGGAATGTAAGTGCAAGTTGTGTAGTCTTAGTAGGCGTGACTTATCAGATATTCCTCGTAATGCACATTACATACAGGTTTAAATATATGCACGTATAAACATTTCTTTATCTTTGAAAGGAGAAATGTCTAACCCATTTTCTTGCTGGGATTTCCACCGACTGATACCTTTAGGAGGGGCAAACCTGGTCAACCCGAAAGATCCCTGCTGAACTCAGTCAACAGGCTAAATGTGACCTTGGCAGCTGTTTCTGTTTTCAAGGTCATTACAAACCTTACAAGCTGTTTTCCTTTCCATCCCTCATAGGATTAAAGAGCAATATGGTCAAAAACAACTAACTTAAATATAAGTCTCAAGAGAAAGTTAAAAAACAATAAATACACGAGACGGGGATATATAAGGTTCATAAAAGGGTCCATTCAGGGTCATATCCAAGGACTATGGCTCTTTTTCTGCTGCTCTTTGCTACACCTCTAGCTGAAGGCAAGCTGTTACACTGCACATTTAGAATCTCTAGCCAACCACCTCCTGACTTTCTTTTCAGCAGAACATGCTTCTTATAGGATTAAATGAATAAGATAGGAAGAAGTCATTATTCTATTAATGTTCAGAACTAGAGGTACTCAGCTTGCAGCCTATGAATTAAGACTGTGAGAGAGAAAGGATTTATTCCTTTCTTCTGTCAAAGGTTTAGAAACCCCAGTCTGAGCATGACAAATAGCTAGGGAAAAAGAAAAGCTATAAAGAAATGCTTTCTTCACTGGTCATTCAGGGCACACTAGAAATCAAGATAAGAAAATTAGAAACTGTGACTCAAGTATATGTTTGTCCCTACCTAGGTTCAAGCAAATTGGGAATCATTTTGTTCTCTAACAGTGATTGGCAAGTAATCTCTGGGAATAAGTGAAGAAAATGTGCCATCTTTTCACTCCTCACTGCCATTTAATCTCTTGTACTCAAGGAAAAAAGAGTCATAGAATGTAAGTAGGATGAAATTCAGGGCTACCACACAGCAGGGAATACCTAACAGTAATTTCTGAGAAGTTTCTGCCTACTTTAACAAAGTATACAGTTCAAGTTGAGCCAAGCTGCTGAGGGAACCTTAAGCATGAGCCTAACCCTAGGCAGAGCAGTAAAAGCAGCCTTTTGCTAAGGTGCCCAGCACGTGGTGGTGATGAGCAGAAAGGCATGGAAGGAGCAGTGCTGGGGCACCTCCATTTTCTCCCTGGCATGCCTTTTGTAGCTACAGTGTCCCTGGAGCTCTCAGCTTTGTGCTTTTCTCAACCTGTTACAAATTGGTTTAACAGTGAAGACCAAAGGAGACCAAGCCTCTGTGAATAAAATGGATCGGACCCAGAAACGTTTGAAATATTAAAATTAAATGAGGTTAGATGTTGGTGCCGAAATACTGCTATATTCTATTTAATACTAAAAGAAACAAAGAGAATGAAATGGAAAAGAAGGAAGGAAAGAAAGAAAAAATAGAAAAATAGGGTGGGGACACAGCGGGAGAGTGACAGGGGTTATATATTAACATATCATCCTTCCGGGGGTTCCAGTGATGGCTTGTTTTTCCCCTCCATCTGATCTTCTGGGTGGTGAGGGTCCTCCACCGCCTGCTGCCTCTGCTGCACCAAAAGGTATAGAATCCCATGGATTAGTACACATTTGGGGCAGGTGAGAGCACCCAGGTGCCTCCCTTGCCTCCCAGGGGTCCAGTTTGACACTTTCCCTTGCAACTCTGTGGACCTGCTGCATCATTTGCAGTGCTCTGGTGCAGGGTCTGGGGACCCCTTTGTGGGAGGCCCCTGGTGGGCCATGATTCTGCTGTCCTTTGCAGCTTTTCCCAGGGTGAAGGGGTCCCACAGCTGGGGTCCCCAGCTTTTGGTGTGAGGGTCTGTGCCAGCCTGGCAGCTGATAGCCCTGGGGCTGCGGTTTGCACCTCGAAGATGCTAAGCTTGATCCCTCTGTGTATTCTTCTCCTCCCAATCTAGACCTGAGTCACTATTTTATCTCCATCAACAAGCAGTCCAGAGCATCAGTCAGAAGGCCCATTCAGGGTCCACTCTGGTGTTCTCTGCAGCTTTTGTAATACAGTTTGGCTTTAAAAGGAAAAGTTCCTGTATGAAGATATTTAAGCAATAAATTATAACATTCGGTCTCTGACAAACAGGATGGAAGTGTTGACTTTACAATAGCTTTGAACTGCCAGAATGGCCCTAAGCAGTTGTAGGAAGGATAAGAATGTGGACCAGAAAGTTTGGAAGAGCTACAGAAAATCATCCCAAATTTCCTATGCTGTACCAGCTCATGTTGCCAAAGGAATAACATCCGCTGCTTCGGTGCAGTGCAGTGCAGCTGTGTGACTACTCAAAAGTACATTTGAAAATTGCAACATCAGCAGGCTTCATTTGCATGTGGTTCTGGATTCTCAAATAGGTCTAATTTAGTAAATACCCCACAGGAACAGGAAACGCTTTAAACATATTGTCATAATTGAGAAAAAACACAGGGACTCATTATATACACTAATCATTATTTCTCTCACTTATTCCAATTTGTTTTGTCTGCTTTTGCTTAAATGTTCTTTTTCTCTACTTTATCAACCAATAAAACAATTGTTTATGAGCCACAATTAAAAAGAACTTATTAAATTTATTTTAGCACAAGAATTATGTACTGATATTATATTTTGGTGATATTTTCAATTACACAATAGGATAAAGCCCATAAGGATTATGAATCTCTCTATTTTAAAGCTATTGTTACTTGCCATTAGGAAAAAAATTTCTCTCTATAGAAAATACTATATAGCACATTTAGGTGTATAAAAAGGATTTCATGCCTCTGCCTGAAACATTGAGATGATATTTATTCATTTATTCATCAATTCATAACACTTCAAGAGCACAATCAGAGGAACTATTGTGCTAGGCCCTGGACAAATGAAATCCCAGAACTCCCTGATTTAGACTATTTATAATGAATGATGCAACTGTAGAATTAAACATTCTCTTTCCATTCAGTATCTAAACAGACAATTAACCTTTTCCCAGTATGGTAATTCTGAAAACTTGCCTCGAGTCAGTGAAGTAACAGTAAAGGAAAAGATGAAGTGCAATAAGATCAGCTTGTAAATTTTTGGAATTCTTTTTGCAATAGCTTCTAAAATTTCCACAGTAGCTACGAAAGAAATATGATCCCTACGCAGTCACCTAGCAGTTGATGGTATGTTCTGCTCAGCATTTCATTTTAAACAATATAGTGAGATTTCACAACATCAGTTCTGGCACCTGGTACATGTGAAGAAGGATGTCCATTGAGTGGTCAAGCAATGCTTTTGGTCACACAGTTTCAAGCAATTGCTACTTCTGTGTGGAAAAGAGGGTTGTTCTATGTACTCGCATAGAAAAATTTCTTTGAATTCTTTTTGTGTCCTAATATTCTCAGAATATTCTGATTATCTCTGTCTTCTCACTTCTTGAGTGCACACTATTGATTGGCATTGTGACACAAAACAATTCTGCTTCTTCCGTGAAGAGGAGCCTCAGATTTCAAGGCTCAAGGAAATCCACATGATTCATTTCTTCTTCTTTGCATATCATGCCTGGAGATGTTGAGACAGAAGGAAGAACTATTGCATGTAAATGAAATTTTCTAAATTTCCTAAACCTCTAGAAAAATCTGGACTCAATGTAGTAGTTCCATTGCTGCAATAATTTCCATTTGGGACCAAAAACCCCAACCTCCCCCCTCCCTCCCCCAAAAAA